>JAHRHJ020001120.1:0-400762 GCA_019776745.2 Taxus chinensis | reverse complement strand
GATCGATGGGAAAAAAGTGATCTGGAAGAAGAATTGCTAAAGAGTTCCAAAGGTGCGTTGGGAACTCAAAGTGCCCTATCAGCAGATGATTCTAAAACAAGTTCAAGAGACTGTTCAAATGACCTGTGATGGATTTCGACCTTGAAGTCATTGGGCAGTTTGTGAGGATGAAACATAAGTGGAGGCATTAAGAAAGTCAGCAAAAGGTTGAAAAACTCCCGGCAAAGTGCCAGAGAGTGAATATCCATGAGACCTGCCGAAATGTGGGAATGGCATCATCCACTGCGCCATGATGAAAATGAAAGGCACAAGGCATTATCGGAAGTTCCAGGAGGTCGGAAACAAACAGTCCAGCTGGGAGGAGAGAAAGGAGAAGAATCAAAAGATGATGACAGGATTGAGCTCCCCCCCCCCCCCCCCCTCCACGTCCCATGTCATTTCTATTTTTAGATGACAATTTTTATTTCACCTTTTGTCAGTATTTTAATTCATACTTTGACGTGATCTCCTGCCGGTGAGAATCATTGACAAAGCTGAACTAATTAGCCATGCACCTTTTCAGGATATGTCTGTTTAGTCTCTAGCTTCTTTTGTTATAAATAAGGGATGTTGTGCTTCTAAAGGGTCGAGAATTTTTTGACAGGCCATTAAGAGGCATTGGAAGGAGAAAAAACTTTGTGTTTTCTTTCAACTTCATTTTGAAAAGAATTAGAAGTTGATATTGTTTTGCAGGACTTAGGACTTTGTGTTGTGGAATAATTATTATTTAAGACAGTGTTCTTTGTTCATGATCTAAAGCTATTCTTTGCATAGAATCTCAGTTGTTTTCTATTATCCTACAATATATCTGTGATTCAAAATCGATGATTATTTCGTGCTCTGTGCTTACTCGAAAGGAAAATACGTTCTCCCATTTCTGTTATAACCGTGCTTCTTTCAACTGTAACGTTTCTAAACTATTCACTAGAAAGCAATTCCTTGAATCGGCTTTTGTGAATGTGGAGTCGGGATTTCATCCCAACCCCCAATGGTTTAGATTAGTGTGAATATTGATTATATTATTTACTGTTGTTTTAGGTTAGCATAAACAGGCAGCCCATCCTGTATTTGAAGGAGGGATAGTATCACAGGTACTGTGGTGAACCTCATATTTTGGCTTGACAAAATATCTAAAACAACAGTTTTTGGCGACTCCCTGCGGGAAAGGAAAAATACGGATCATCAATAGGATAAACGGCTTATCCTCTTCGGACTGGCTGGCGGACTCCATATTGCCTTATTTTTAAATAAGATCTCCTTTCAGTTCAAGTGGCCAGGAGGGGGTCTTCACTCGGTCTCGCCGAGCTCAAGGTGAATGATCCACTCTTGAGTTGCACAAAGCACAATTTCAGCTTTCTCCCAACAACGTTGTCGCTAACCAAGCCAGAAGTTATGTTGACAATTTTTGCACTTGTGCAAAAATGGGCAACTCGAAACTTTGTTACGATGGATAGCATTGGTGAAGTATACCTAAGCTAGGGGAGATCACATCAGATTATGTCGTTACTGCTGATTTATTTTTAAAAGATTACATGAAATCTGTAACTATGTGTGTTGTTACAAAATGTAACAGATCACATAGTCTGTAATTTCATGACCATCCTCAGCAAAAGAACACAAGCCCCAAAGGACAGTTATGTTGTCTTGATGAGGACATCCAATTGCAGAGTAGGTGAAGTGTAAAGTTTTGGAACAACAAACATAAGTGCAGATCACAAAAAATCAGAGTTCATTACTGAATGTTACAAGTTCTATTGAATGTTCTTTCCTTCATGATTAAGACATTCAATTATGTTACTGAGTTGTTTAGTTCATTATACAATCCATACAGAAAGTAGAAATGTAGAAAGAGATATACAACTCATTTACAGAATTCAATGCTTTATTCACAAGGAGAGTCAAATGTTTCCCACACAAGCCATGGGATGTAACTGAAAAGTAAAGTACAGCTACTGAAAAGAAAGATACACATGCATGAAAGAGAAAGCAAAGGAGTATGAGGGTGAACCCATCATTTCCTTGTATATTCTTCGTTGTGCAGAGCATCTCCTTGCCAACTCCTTCATCCTCAAGGCATGGTACCTGAAAAGCAAAAAAATAAGGAAATCATCAATAAAGAGCTCAGGGTTAATCCATATTCCTACACTATCCTACTTCATGCATATGAATCTTCCCCTAAGCAGGAGATGTATTCTACTTAAAGGACAAACTGCATGCATGCTTTTATTCACTCAGAAAGAAGAAAGTAAAAGAAAGAAGAAAACATGGACATAAGAGAGGCCAAAAAGCCTAAATATTTCCTAACTATTTTCCTAAGTGTGCAGGTACAGGTTGCAGCCAAAGAGAGAAATAAATAAGTCATAAGTACATGCTAAGAAGAAGGAAGAGTGCAACTCAAAGTTCAGCAAACATTCTGCAAATGGAAGAGGTTAGAGCTCAGAAGAGAGAATGGAAGATAGAAGTACATTTTTCAGTTTGCAAAGAAGAGGGAGAATCAAATTTCAAGAAGCTGAAGCTAAAAGTAAAAGGGATTACAGCTGAAACAGGATGAGAGAGAAGATTCTGGGAAAATTTTGACAGGGCTTCGCCATGTAAAATGGACATTTACAACTTTTCATCATGTTGTTTCAATTACTACATGCTTTAAAAGAACTATGCAAATCAAATAAGTGATACAGAAAGTAGAAAAGCATTACATGATCAAGAGAAACAACTATCATGTTTTCAGTTCTCAATTGCTATATCAGTTCAGCATGAAAAGTGTTACTTTCTGAATCCTGGATCAGAATATATAACTACTATTTCTGAAAATGCATTAAAGAAAAGATTCTGGGAAAATTTTGACAGGGCTTCGCCTTATAAAATCAACATTTCAGATTTTTCAGCATACATATCAGAACTGTAATGAAAGAAAATACAATATATAATGCAGAAAAGGATTCACTATAACTTAACAGCTGAATAACATGAAATTTGAAGTAATTCTACAAAGTACATCCTTTCTATGAATTCCAGTTTTCAAATAAAGGAAGTATGAATTACAGATATGCTGCCATATCAAAGAAGTACAACTATTTATGCAAGGAAAAGAATCACAGAAAAGAAATGGAACTACAACTTCAAAAGTATGAAAGAGATCAATTTCAGAGATGCTATAAATCTCATAATGAAATGAGATTGTTCTGAATTTCTAAATGCAGTGGATTTCATTCACAAAAGAAAGAGTACATCACTATAAACATACAACTTTTCAACAGGTTATCATTGGTGTTAAAATGGGGCTATTAGCCAGTACAAAAGTTCATTTTCGCTCTCAAAATGATTAATGGGTTACAACTATTATTTTGAATGAAAGATTCCAATAATAACGAGAAACCAATTTCATTCAAACACTCATCTCAGAAGGAATTTCAGTTTTCAAGTGATCTCAGATTGGAAAAGGATTAAAGTAGTATGCTCAAAGGAGTGCTACATAATTCTCAAAGGATCAAGTTGATCCTGAACAATGAATTACAACAGAATTGATTTTCTAGAATACAAAAATCAAGCCAAGAATTTCAGAAAGACCTGAAATAATATACAAAACCTATTTTTGCAGAGAAGCAAACTGATACACACAGTGGCTGAGTTTCAGATTTCAACAATGGCATTCATAATGAAACAAAACTATCAGAGGAGGGATGAAACTAAAATCTACATCTACCCAGAGATCTTTCAGAAGTAAAGTCAAACACAAATATTTAACTCTAAGCTATCATGAAATTGATGGAATCAGAGATTTACCTTAAAAGTAGGGTTACAAGAACTCAAGGCAGAGAAAAGAACCTCAAAAACAAAGTGTTCACATTGGCAGAGACTCACATGGGTCAAAGGATAATATAGTTCCAAGCTTGAAGTCTATAAAATGATGGAAAACATCCACAATCCTCCCACTCAGAAAACTTGTAAAGGAGCTACAGATTCTCAAAGACTCGTAAGGCCGAAAGATGCAGAAGAAAATTACTTAATGGCCGATACAGGAAAATGAGGCAAATATACAACCCTCTACAGTGAGATAAGAATACCCAAATCAAAAAAACATTCAGATCTGGAATGAAAGGAAGAATATGCACAAATCAGAAAATACAACTACCCAAAAATTCCTTGAAAATATGATACTTTTCAATCGGATGATAAATACCCATTTCAAGTTGTTATAAAAGATATCAAAAGAAAAGCACCATTCAGAAATCAATTCATCAGAAAAAATTCAACCAAGGCCGAGCCACAAAATCACACAGGAATCCAAGCTAATGGCTGTGAAAGCCTTAGTTGCTTTGAAATATTATTGAGTTTTTGTGTTCAACTCAGAAAATTGATACGTGTATTCGAAATGGAAATACAAAGAAACAACAGGAAATATATTCCTAAGACCATACAAACAACTCTAAGAAATCATCAAGCTCAGCAGAAAAGATAACACAACATGGGTTTCAACTCAAAATCATCAAGGAACTCAGAAAAGCACTCGAGAATCAAATGAAAGCTTTGGTGGCCAAAGACAAACAGAGATACCGAGTCCTTACCTTACATGAATGGTGCTACCATAACAGGAGAAGTGAAAAAGAATGACAAAAGATAGCTCCAAGACTTTCAATAATCCAGAGTAGCTCAAAATCATGGTGAGAGCCAAAGTAAGGCCAAGGGTCCATTGAAAAAAGAAAATTGCAATAGAAGGCAAAAGACCGAGCTTCATAAAAAAATGGTGGCCATTGTGAAAATAAAATTTGCAAGATCAATGATCAAAACCATCACAAACCATTAATGACCAAAGATAAATAGAGCCGAGCTCGAAGTGATCAAACATGGCGGCCACAAAAAATTTTCCAGGGCTTCGCTCGAGAGCTGAAGGATCAAATGAAATGGTCGCAAATGGGTCGAATCAACTTAACTACAACCAGCTCGAGAGTGGAGTCAACAAACCCTAACCGTGATCAGAGATCAATGATCAAGACACAGCCAAGTACAAGATCAATGGCCGAAAGATCATGCTCAAAATTAAAGCAACCAACCACAGTTAGTCCTCACACGACCAACATTCAATGCAATCAAACCCTAATCACAGGTAAGAGATCAATGACACTGAATTCATAGGTACAGAGATCAACGGCCCGTTTTCATCATCAATATCAAAGATAACTCAACACAGGTCAAATTGCCACAGACCATCGACAAATGCATGGAGGGGTGAGTCACCATGGGGAAGGGGCCAACCCACGTCACCAAACAAATAATCATTGCCATGACTTTCAAAGTCTAAACTATAGTCCAACTTGAATAAAATGCAAAAGGGACCATACATTATATTGCAATGATCACCGAAAAGGTGAAACTTTTAGGTATAACCATTGGGTCCTTTCAAATAAAAAGCCAAGCAAAGACAACTATGTCAAAAGTGGCCGAATATTATAAGAGCATGTATGTTATCAAAGGTGGTCCCCTCATCTCATATCAAGAACCATGTGCCTAAGTCCACAAAGGTGGCCAACCAAGTGACAAGAGTTCAAACCACAAGTGGCCCCCACAATGGTGATAGATTGTACATGAATTGGAGTGGATTTTTCATGTGATCACTCATGTCAACATCAGATGCAAGAAACTTTTGAGACTTAACCTATTTTTCCAGAAAATAAGTTGATTATGATTACACATGTGCTCCTAGTGGTCCCCACTTGGATAATTATTTTTGCAAATATTGCAAGTATTGTAATTATTTTCTCACATGCAGAGAGTTGTATTTTTGCATGCTTCACAAGAAGACAGAACAGAGAAGAAGATGAATTTTGCATGCTCAAAGGAGGGAGACTTGCCTAGCAAGCAATTTTATTATTAGCAAATTATTCACCCATTCTTTTCTTAAAAATAGAACAGTCAACTTCAGTTTGACTGTATTGTAAACAAGGCTATTAATGCCTATTTTTAACTGCATGCTCTAGTTTGTATTATTTTATCCCTTTATTTATTATTAAATAAAGGATAAAATTAGGATGCATGGGCGAGTACAAGCCTTAGGCTATTTTTAGGAAGGGGGTGAAATTTATTTTGCTATATATTGTGTGCCTTTGCAAAGCACAGGGATTATTCCTGGAGGACTTTTGGATATATGAGTACTGAAGCAAATTTTTCCAGTTTTTCCCTCTGAGTGTGAAGTATTTTCTGCCTTTCCAAGTTATTTTGCAGTCTTGTGTATGTTACATTAATCTTGTGAATGCAAATTCCCTGATCAACCACCTTACCCTGCTGCAAATTTCAGTCCTTTCTGCTTAATTTTTAATGTGCATGTTAACTTATTAGTACTGTTGTGATCCTCCCTCAGTGCAATCAAGTGTTTTTCCCTTAGATATTCTATAGAAAAACTATTGGTTTGTGCATCAAGAATCCTTCCCAAATCAGTTGTGCATATACAAATTTGGTGTATCACCTTAGTTTTAATCATTTTTTACAGTCATCTTTTACTCTCAAACTCCCAGAAAGTAGTTTAGGATACACCAATAAGGAACTGGCCTTGATACCAGAGACTCACCTCAAAATAGGTATACCCACAGACCTGAGGTGTTTCCATTGTATCTACGAAAGAGAGAGATCATTTGTGCAAGCTTAGAAAACCTGCAGCCATCTCTCTACAGGGTGCACCCAACAAGCAATGGCTCTAAATCCAAAAGAAGAGGAGCATATGGTGAGAAGTGATACAATATTAGGAATTTTATGTCACTAGCTATGTCAAAAAGAGGCTGTAGAAGTTGCCTCCATTTTTCCTCCCCACAAAGCATCTCCCTTAAACAAATCCTTATCAATAGTATTCATTCTACAAAATGAAGTGACATATGATGAATAATTTGTAGATTCAAAAACCATCATATCAATGCATAAAGCTTTGTAGAGGAGGAAGAGGATAAGATCGAGTGCTTATCAAATTTGGGGGAATGGATCGATGAAGAAGATATTATGGAAATAAAATTATTCACTGCTTCATAGACTCCACAAAAAGCGTAACATTTTGCTCACAACATCTCCCCTTGGACTAATCCTAGGACTCTAGAAGAAAGTATTATTGAGATATTTTTTCTTTCAATCAAAGAGTCTTGATTCACCGGTGAAGATGTTAAAAATAGAGAAGGAGAAGATAGGGATGACACCCGTCATAGAAGCCTGCATGGAAGCCTTGTTCCAAAAAATATGATCCAGAACCATGGGAAGAAATAGAGAATCAAATTGAATCTTACTGTAGAATGGTCCTCCTCAAGACCAAGGAAAACATTCATACCTATCATGCTCACTACAAGGCATGAGGATGATTTTCAATACCCCGAGGGTCAGCTATAACACCTCCAAACAAAAGATGAAGAAGATGAGGTATGCATAATGTTCATTGATACCGTAGTTGGAACAGTGAAGGTTAATTTTTCACTCTTACTACATGCCATGTCACTAGCCAAACTGATTTCATGACTGCGTTTTATAAGAAAAGGAAGCTATTTTTCATTTCTTGTTTTAGGTTTCATTTAACATGCATCAAGCCAGTAATATTAGTATTAGGAGTAGATTTTCTTTCAGAAAAATAAGTGCTTATGCACAGTCTGCATTAGTCATTTGAGACATGTATGTTTTTTCTTTTGTATAGGCCTAGACTTATCTCACTCTATTACGAAGGAAACGGATCTTATGAAGACTCTAGATCCATTAAGAATCAATAGTTAGCTGAGGCGTTTGCAAGATTCACTTTCTAGAAAATATAGAGAAACTAAACTAGCCAAAGGATTCCATTTCCCATCTTTTCAATTCTCTACTCTTAGAAAAAATAAAACTTACTGAGTTTCATTATGAGAGTAGGAAGGAGGAAGATTCAAGCGGTGATTATGAATGCTCCACAAAAAGCTAAAAGGGCCACAAGCTCCAACTTGGAGTAACTTTGAAACACAATACCAGACAAAATTGATAGAGGAAGATCATGGGTTCTTTTCATTTAGTAGGATAATGGTCCCATTGAGTCACAAAATTTTTATTTTAAAATCCACAAATAGAATATTTCTTTGTTTTCAAATCTTATTCAAAGCCAAATCCTCACCGAGAAGAAAGGAATTAATTAAAACACAAAGAGAGATGAGAAGACTACAGAAACTACCAAGTGTGAATTAGGTGTAACTTTAGAAGTCAAAGGAGGTGATGAAGTCTCAAACTCCCACAGGGCAGACATGTGGAGTCAACAAAGAAATAGGATAGCAAGCCCGTGGATGGTGTCAGGTGTCCACCTAGTTGTTTCCTAGGATCCCTAAAGAAAAGCAGGGACATAAGCATGTGCAGGCCATCCATGTGGATCTTTCAACAAATGGATTCCATTTTAAAATTAGGCCATAAAAAGAAGACAAGCAATCTTCCACGTATAAGTGATTTAGGGTCTTATCTATAAGATTTAATGTTCAAGAATTTTTCCAAAGATCGGAGGTGAAGGGTCATTTCATTACAAAATACACATCGTTTGAATCAAGAGGCCATGAACCAATGCATATGGGCTTGAAATATTTATTTATGTAATAAATATTTGAAGGATGTTCTTATCAAAAGGTGAGTCAATCTCAAGGGAGTCAGTTGCAAAATAATTAAGATGCACTAAGTAGGCATGGCTCTCACTTTTCCGAGGAGGCCAAATTATTAGAAGGATTCGAGGAAATCTATTTTTTTCACTTCATATCATTTATCATAATTGAGGGGCAGCTCGGAAGGAGATTGAAATTTCTCTCTTACCTCCTCCCTCCTATAAATTGTAATCAAAGTTCGATGAAAAAGGGAGGGAGATTTTTGGTTAGATACTAGGAGAGTTAATCTTTTCCGGTCTATCACAAGTCTCTCTTTTTTAAAGGGTAGAGATCTTGGAACTCTAGCCTTCTACCTAGGTTTTGTAATACCAATCTTGTCTCTTTTCTATATGTAATACTCTACACAACTATTGAAGTGATATATATGCCTTATGGTTTTTTGTATTGATCATTCGCATAGCTTTATTGTCTCTGATCGCCTCTATTTTCATGTAGAAAATGTGCATCTCTAAGTGTTGTTACTATCCTCAAAGTTGTGCTTAGGTAGTTTGAGGTAGTGTTATGTGTGACCTTTTCTGACCTTTGGTGCTTTTCATCCACCCTTCTTCAGTTATTCACCATTTCCCTTCCCAGGAAGTTGCGGTCTCAATTAAATCTCCTAGTTGGTTTGTTCGGTGCATCACCTTAGCTTGTTTTATATTTTTGTTTAATTCTTCTCACCCCTATCTCCCCCTACAGAGAAGAGCCATCATCTTTAAAATATGGAGGTCTCCATAGGGCACACGTCCCACTAACCTAAGGATTCCGACAACTTTGACAACTCCATCCGCCAAGGATGGTCGTCAACATATATAGATTATACTTTTACAACTCTCCATTTCACACTGATGGTGATATAAAATAAATAAATTTGCTATTGACCTGTAAAGGCTAGGATAACTAACCCCTAAAATTATCATTTACCTAGAAAATTTAGATGAAAATATAAAGTTGTCAACACCTAAAATTTCACCAAAAAAAATTTTTGAAATCTAGAATATTCATGAATTAACTAATATTTTCTACTAAAAATTTACCTATACTCTAATCTCAATATATTTATGCTATGGTAATACTCTATCGAATTGGGCTCTTTAATGTTTTATCTTGTATTCTTGGGTGAAGTATAGAATCATAAATGTTCTTAATAGCTTAACATATATGTTTTTATATATATGACCATTTGAAATTTTTACCCTCTTAATAGAATAAATATTAGTACCTAGTTTTATTAAACTATTGGTCAATTTGAAATTATAATCATTACAAATGTAAGGCATGAGTTCATAACTATTAGGACTGGTTTATGGTTGAACATGTGTTAAACCTACAAACTTATATTGGTTATGCAAGGAATAAATTATAAGATGAGTATAAGTATGTAGAAATATTATTGAATGTATAGTGAAAGTTAAAAAGAAATTAAAAATTATAGATATGAGCAAGGACACTGTTATCATATTTTTCTACTTAGGAAAAATTATAAAAAAATGACCTCACACAGAAAAAATGGAGGGATGGTTTTAGCCATGGGATCTTGCATTTTGGGCTCAAGCTAAGTGAGTTGGAATGATGCAAAATCATTTGCTTTTGTAGGAAAAAAATTATGAATTGAGGAACTCAAAAGGCCCGAAGAAAATCAATTCCAAACTCTAAATTTCGGAATTCGAACATTCGTGAGTTTGAAGTTAGCAGAAAGGTCAATCAATGAATAGTTCCAAATGACGAGGAGAAAATCCCAAAACCTAAAGTCTGAAATTATTACTTCAGGGTTTTGGAGTTTTTGAGATATGCAACAACCGGATCGATGAAAATTTCTGAAACCCAAATAGTGAAAAATCACAAAACCCGACACCCCAAAAAGACAAAGGTCCAAAACTAGAATTCCAAATTTTAGACTTCAAGGTTATAGAATTTTGGAACATTGAAGCCCTAATGCACACAAATCATAGCTTGAAGTACAAAACCTGAAATCCAAATTTTAGACTTCAAGGTTTTTTATTTCGTAAGTTTCACAAACTGAGGAAGATGAATAGTGACAGTGATCTCCAAAGCTTGAAGGTCTAAAACTCAAAGTCCAAATTTCATACTTTGAGGTTTTGGCATTTTGGAACTCTTGAGCTAGCTTGGAAGATTAATAGTTATGACGATCTCTAAATTCGAAATACCTAAAGTTCTAAATCCTAAATGTCTGAAATTTCAAATTTCGCGGGGGGTGCGATGCAGGGTCATAGTTTGAAAAAGAAAATCAACCACCCACATTTAATGCAGTATGGTACCCTCATCTTTAGATAACCATGACTTATGACTAAGAGATCAGATTTACACAAAAATGGACTTTTTGGAAATATCTCAATGTCCTTTACACAACTACGAATGGATTTCTTAATTTAAATAAAGGTAAATATTTCAAAATATGGAAGTACAGTCCCCCATTTTAGAATAATGGTTCTATATTTCTCACCTACCAAAATGATGAGGTATGGGCTTCCTTTCTTCCCCAACAAGAAAGGTACAGTGGAGTATGGGCTTCACATATTTTCCCATCACTCTTATAAGAACAATGATGAATTTTATAGGAGATTGGAGTTCATTTTTGGAATTTCTTCTCTCTCTCTCTCTCTCTCCTCATTTCTTCCTCTATAAAATGTAAGGGGTTTACATGTGTAAAAGGTTGGTCATTTTATCTCCTCCCATTCACCCCATTATTATTGGGGCTTCGAGCCTTCCTCTCAAGATCTGTAATGGATTCATGTCTCTTTCTACTACAAAAATGTATTGTGTATATTGATATGATACAATAATATTATGGTTGTGTTGATCTCTTTAACCTCTCACAGTTTATTTTCTTCATCTTACATTTTATTGTTCTTTCTTAATCTATTCATTTCCTTGTTTGTTACAGATTTTGGTGTGTTATTATCATTTAGGAATTATGCATTGGATGTAATTTAGTTTGTGGTGCAGGTCCACCCTTTTAAGATTTATCTATTCCATTATTTTTTAGGCTAGGAAAATTTATCATCACTTCTTCGTTAGTGTATCACCTCTCCTAGTGTATTTTTATTTCATGAAAACCTTCTTTCCATGTCCCCTTGGAAGAATTAAATTAGAATTAGTCAGTAGTATTCCTACATTTGGAGCAGCTAGTGGCAGGTGGGTTTGGAGAAGGAACCCTTCTTCTCCGGAGAGCTATCCCATTTCACATTGTTCCACACTTACTATAGATCCATGTTATGTAATCATACCAAATGTCCCATCTCAAACTTTCAAATTCAGGGGGTGCTATGATTTTCACATAATAGACACCAGATAACAAGAGAATAACTTAGTTATTCATTTTTGTATAAATGGTAATAATTTCATGATAAGTGAAAAATGTCATATATGTGGTTATCTTAGATTTTATTTCATGTAATAAAATAATTTGTTTCAATACTTAACCATCATATATGGGTATATGCTTAAAATTGAGGCATACTTACACAAGTACATCTAACATTTTCATAAGTTATATCCTTATATTCTACTTTATTCATAGAAGAAAACTACCTATATTTCTTATACACATCAGGTTCTTACATTTGAATTGCACATGTAATTTATTCTCAATATATATTTCACTCTTACTTGATGATTCCATCGTTTATCCATTATTCTAACATTATGTTGTCATGAAAAATTAGTGACATGAAAAATTGAAACTTTGAGCATGACAACTAAGCCCGTGAGTGAAAATATTGTTTCTCCTATCATTTTGAATTCTTCCTCTATCCAAATACCCTATGTATTACCATTACCATGGCTCAAAGGAAATTAATAACAAGGTTTTCATTTATTTCTTAGTTTTCAGGTATGATTACCCAAGATGATTGATGAATTCATCATGACTCGATGACAAATTACTTCCTTTAGATGCCTAAAAAATCCATTTTAGCCATTATGCAGTTGTTAACTATCCTCTAGGAATGTTTATGGAAAATATAAATAATCTAAGGGTGACATCGAAGGATATTGAAGGTGTCGAAGAAAATTTAACAAATTTTAGGAAATAAATTTTGATCCAGTGCAAGCTGTTTAATATTAGGTAATTTAGGGTGTAGGAAATGAAAGCTCCTAAGTGAAAGCTTAGTTCTTTAGACAATTCTGGGAGATTCCAAATAAATTAGAAATAAAATAAGAGGGATTGAAAACATCTTGGAATTATCTAAAAGTTGGAAAAATCAAATTGTATCCAATGATTGACGATTTATTTATATTTTTAAAACTTATGTAATTTCCCCTCTCGGCTGAAGATGGAATATGCCCCACATTGTTAGTTTCTAGATGAATTAATTCTCAATATATATTTCCTTGATATTATCATATGTTTTGGAGTCATAGTAATATTAATTTTTACCCCATAAAACCTTACTAACCTTCTAAGGTTAAAAATTTAAGACAACTGTCCTAATTTTGACATCTAAGGTATATTTGAGTTTCTTATAATGGAAAATTAACACTTTGGACACCTATGTGTTCCCTCTATGCCCTTTTTCTATCAAGATAAAATGGGGACATAAAAGTGTTATCCCCTTGTTAAGAATTTTTTTCCTGACTTAATAATTACAACCTATGCCCTTAGCATTTACTATCTCATTGCACCACTTTCCCCCTTCATTTTTCCTCAACCTCAGGTCACACTTTTCCATCCCAACTATCAAAACTATCCCCAAAGGGATATCTAAGACAAAGGGGACTTAAATTGTGACCCCTCTCTTCCAAGTTGGCTACTCATCACTTGAATTTCCCATTTCAGCTCGACATGACCTTATTCAATCTCCCAAACCTCATTTACAACTCCTCATGCTCATGAAGTCACATTTTATGTCCTACTATACCAAATGTACCTAAGGGAACATGGGAGATCAAGGGGAGTGTTAGTGTGAAATCACAACACCCTCGAATGGCCTCAAATTTGAGTGGGGCATCTGGTGTGATTACATAACATGGGACCATATCTCAAGCTGTGGGACTTGCGGACTTGAGATGGCCCTCTGGAGAAAGCCAAATTCTTCTTCTTAAACTACCTACCATAAGCTACTTTAGTGTAGAAAAATTATCTAATCCTAATCTAACATTCCAAGGAGATACGGAGCGAGAGAAATTCATAAAAGCAAAGCCTACACTAAAGCAGTGATACACCAGAAAAGGAAGTGTTGGTCACAATATCAGCTACCTGAAGTCAAGAGAGGTGAGCAATGGAGAGGATGGATAAGATGCACCAAAGAACAGAGATAGAGTTCATATAGAACACCACTTCAAACCCATTAAACACAACTCCCAGAACCTGCAATAGACATCAAAATTATGCATAGTATACCCTACAATGATGAGAGGCAAAAAAAGAGAATAAAATAAGGAAGGATGGATAAAATGCATCATAAATTTTTTTTATTGCTCCAAGAGTTCACACAGTACATCATCTATGAGTAAGAGGTAATAAAATTCAATTACAAGGCCACAAGAGGAGGCTTAAACTCGACATTCAGCCCTAAGGAAGAAAGAGAGAGGAGGGAAAGAGAGAAAAGATGACCAACCTCTAAAAAATGCCCCTCCTTTACAATATGTAGAAGAAAAAGAGAAGGAGAGAGGGAAGAACTCAAATCCTACTCCAACAACACCTACAATGCACTTAATCCACCTACTCCAACCATTCTAGTAGCATTAAAACCCACCTACAAAAATGAAAGGCTTCACTACAAGACCCATGCCTCCATCGTTGTTCCTTGCTGGGAAAGAAAGGAAACCCATTATTCATCATGGTGGTAGGTGGGAGACTTGAGGGCCTAAAAAATGGCAGGATGAAACATTAATGCTAATAGGTCAGTAGAAGGTATCGAGAGCTCTCGAAAACATCCCCTCCCACTCGATTCTAAGCTTCAAATTGAAAGATATGGCCATCTGAAGGTTCTTCGGGTTTGGGGTCTATTCGTGCAGATCCACGTGGCAGCCCCACACATCTTAAGGTTTCAACCCCCTCCTCTACACTCTTCTAGTTATGGCAGACTGACACATGGTGGCTTCTGCGTGCTCCTCTATGTTCTACCTAAGTCCCTACTGTTGGCAAAGACACTTTTCCTGACCCGAGACACGTGGAGAGATGGTGCATATTTGGAGACCTCCTTTTGATTCACCTCTTGAAAGAGGGCCTGAGATACATGTGCCTCCTTTTGTGGAATTTCTCTATTTCTTTTATGTTTTGGATAAGTCCCTTTTGTTTGGTGGGGGAAAATGTCTGACTCTAGACCTGTGGAGACTCAGTGCACATTTGGGACCTACCTCTAGATTTTTCCTTTGAAGTTACACTGAGAGAAACATGGAGACTTACTCTGGTTTTTTTATACTTAGCCAATTCAGTCCTGCTTCACATTTGACTTCTGTTGGACCCAAGACACATGGACAATCCACACACATTTGGAGACACTATTTGGACCTGACCTCTAGAGGTGCACCATTGAGATATGTGGAGGCTTCCTCCAGCCCTATTGTACTTAGAATCTTGAATGGCCAGTGCTTCCTTTTAGACTCTGACCACGTGGAGGGATGGTGCTCATTTTAGTCTCCACTTTGGGTAGCACCTTTAAAGTTGCGCCGAGATGACATGTGGTTCTTTCCATTGGCCTTAGAATTTTCAATGCCAGATTCAATTTTTTGAGGTTCTTACCATGTGGAGGGATGGCCCACATTTGGGACCTACCTTTTTGATGTGCTTTTTGTAATTGCACCGAGCTGACACATGGTGCCTTCTAGGAGTCTTCTATTTGGCTCCAAGATGACTCGTATGTGGAAAATTCTGAAAACATCGAGCCCTTTCTCTAATTTTTTCCTGTCGAGCTCTGGACTCATTTGACATTGTTTGATCCTCCATTGTCTAGCCATCCTTCCCCTCAGATTTGGGATCTATTGTGAGCCCATTGGATTTAAATTACCCTTAGATTTTCTTCTATGCAGTGTCATGTTTGATCAATTTTTCCTCGGGGGGGCTAAACTTGGGAAAACATGGACTAAGGGGAAATAAAAAGTGTGACCTCACCCCTCTTTTGAAATTTTTTTCAACTTGAGTTAACCAACCAGAGTCTCAGGTGAGTCAAAAAATCATATTAATTGAAATTAATTTCAATACCCAAGTAGTTTGTAAATTTTCATTTCAATTTGCTACTGAAAAAAATCCCTTAAAGTCTATTTTTTTCCTAAAGTAATTCACAACTTCTTACTGACATCCATAACCATCTAAATGAATATTTTAGTCATATCTCCTATGTTGTGTACATATTTCCAATGAATATTTGTCAGAATATTCCTCTCCTAAATCCTTTGAGAAGACTATAAAAAGAAATACATTTATGTTGTAGATATTTTATAGCACAAATCTGAAATTTCCAAACCTTAAACAGGTTGTTTCATTTACACAGAGATATGGTTGACATAAAACTTTGAAATTCAAAAAAAAATGTCCTAGTGAAAAACATAATTTTTTGAGAATGATTTCATTACAATGTAAAACTTATAAGCATACCATATAAATATTACAAGTATTCATTTCCATGGAGGTTCAAAAAATAGGAATTTTACACCATTTGAAACACTATCAATGAACAAGAAACATATGAGAGCTAAAATAATGAAAACTTACTTAGAAAATTAATCCTAGGTAGGATGTGATAAAAAAAAACTTTCAGATTTGAGAAAAGATTTTTTTTTGTATCTCGTACTTTGTCTATCTCATTTATTTTCTCTATAACCACAACGCTGAGAAATCATCTTATGGTCCAAATAGGATAGAAAACCCCTATAATCTCCTAAAGAATCAATATCGAGGAAATTTATACATGAAATAGTTTGATACAATAAGCTTGACAATAAAACTTATTCTAATTGTGGTAGGGATGATCCATCTTGGTTGAATTCATTCATGAAAATCACATCATATATGTCACATTATTATAGGGAAGAAATATAGATGTCAAGGAATCTAAATAATAATCACTTAGACAACGGGTGAAATAAAGAACATTGTGAGGCTTGTAAATGACCAGATACATTAATCATTGACCTAAAATTTAAATCATCACATATATAGTTATCAGGATCATGACAAGTGAAGATCACCATGAGTGATGGGGGTAGTAATATGAGACTCACAAACAATGCATATATCATGAAAGTGTTTCTAAACACATAATCAATTCATGGTGACATGTTCACATCTTACAAGTCAGATAGGTGACATTCATAGTGTTTCAGAGTAGTTTAGAGGTCAAGGGCATGTAACACATTCCTTGAAGTTTCATTTTGGGACCAATCCTTCTATCTAGAGGAGGAAACCTATTTAAATGATAATTAATTGAAAATAAAAAATTCATATACCATAAATGTGTTTCCACTCATGTGACATCCTCATCAAGAAAGTGAATTGTGGAGAGGACATCATGTTCAAAAGTGAACTTTGAATCTCATGAAGTAAGTTGATGATCAACATTTCCTGAATATTCTATCATGTCCAAATAACTCTTAAAAGTAACTCAAAATGAGTTAATAAGATTATTAGGATACTTTAAACAATCATGTGTGAAGTATACATAAATCATCTAATCCCATGAGATTCATATGAGCAGGAAGAGGCATGAACATCCTAAAGTTGATTCCATTCAAGGAAAATTCTAGGGCCAAGAAGAGTAATAAGATGATCTTCATATAGATCACCATATATAAAATTATGATTAACCATATAAATTTCACATGATGTAATTCACATAGCAGTGTCCTTAAAAACATTAAACACATAGAGGAATGACAAAACCTCAAAGGAAGAAGCCCAATGGAATCACCTAATTTTATTCCAATGGATGGACATAGCACAAGAATCTCATTCACGGTGTAATACTTTCACCTGCATGATGAAGACCAATTTCAGTAAGAATAAGAAAAGTATAAAGAATTTTCAGAATCATGGAGCTTATTTGTGACAACTATTGTTAATTGTGAAGGCCTATTGTAGTAAGAAAGTGATCCTAACTACTTATTTGTAATAAGAATAGATCATCATAATCACAATGCAATTCTCATAGCATCATTTTTTAATGCTTATTCGATTCTCTAGAATTTTTCCATTTCTCACAGAAGGAGGTTTTGATTGTGTAGTGGTTCCATTAGGAAATTTATTCATCAGGAAAGGCTTCATATTCCTCACACTTTGAAAAAAAATCTCTCTACCTCTCCTTTTTTTGTCTCTTCATATTAATTCTCCATTAAGAATGTAAACTTTCCCTATTTTGTATTATTCACTTAAGTGATCTTAAAAGGTAATATTGTAAGATTTTTTTTTCATTAAGAAGGAAAAAACTTAATTTTGTATCCTAGGAATATGATAAATCACAAGTAATGAAGATTGGTAAAACATGATGTGGGAGGAGACAAAAGGATATTTAGTAATCCTATAAATTGAAATGACTTATCCATTCTAAGAGGGTTAGAAATGATTGATTATTGTATGTTGTTGATATTTTTATCACTACTACATCAATAAATAAGAGCTACATATATTCTATTTCTATGCATATGTTTTTGTGCTCTCTCTCTACATTCTCTCTCTCTCTCTCTCTCTCTCTCTCTCTCTCTCTCTCTCTGCATTAAAACTTTTTAGGTATGGTGGTCTTCTATAACTAATAAGGAAGTTTTTTTTCTTAATTGATGAATATGTAAAAAATATATGTCTCTAGTTTCTTATTCTTACCGATTTCTTTCATTTTTGCATTCTTCTGATTGAATGTGAATGGACTCAGGTTTATGTATGTCAAGTTTGTATGCCTACTCAAAATATTAACCCTTTCTCCTTATTTCTCCTACTCCCTTTTACCTCTCTTCATCATAAACTATTGGATTGTATAATTTGTTCGCACTATTCCATAGGTTTAGTGGAGTATTCTCTTGTGGTTCCTACCCTAAATTACACCCCATAACTTGTAGTTAGTTTACATTCAATAGTGAGATCATCTCAGTACCCATCAAGGAGGTTCTTAGCACCATGACCATTGGTGAAAAATAATAATTTTCAATGCAAAAAATTATTACACCAATAATTTTTGGTGACTACGATGGGGAAGATCTACCCTTGTGTTCTCTTAAAGATATCTATATAATTAAAAAAAAACATTTTCCAAAAAATTAAAAAATAATATATCAAATAAAAAATCATATTCTAAACGTGACTCTTTAAAGGAACAAATCCATGTAACTTTTGATTCCTACATCACAATGACGAAGTTATGATATCAGTGTTCAAAATCAATCAACATGAATAACAATGAAGAGGCAGATCACCACGAAGTGATCCATACTTTGACCATCCATCATTTTGGACTAGCTCTTGCAAAAATATGTATTTTGGCACAACGAAGAGGTCTCTTTCTTCAACTAAAAATATGAAATCATAAAAAGGAAAGAATATTAGTGAAATTACTATAAAGTTATGAAGATAATATCAAAAATAGAGAAAATTACAACATTTGATCATCATACTATTAACTATTTATGGCTTCAATTCAAACAAATTGCCACTAGAGGATGTAAAATGGGAATTACATGAGATGATGAGAGAATATATGATCCTAATGAGAAGAATGTATAAAATATATGAAATGTATTTTTAAGAATAGGAATATGAATCCCTACACCATTAAATAAAATAAGAATATCTTGAAGGTTATGTCTTCAATCACACAAAGGTGACTAAGATACTCAAATCAATGTCTTTTGTCTCTCTTCCTTTATATGATTTTATTTCTTATGAAGGAATGAAAAAATATAAAAAGGATTATATGAAAATAATTTATATTCCTTTTAAAACTTTGAAATTATAAATTATTTTGTGATCATGCAAAAAACTTATGATCAACTTGAAGTCTTTGATAATAAGAAAGAAGAGATTCATCTTTTAGAAGAGGATTCTATTGATTCTCCATATTATTAAGTGTTTTTTCCTAAAATATGTTTTTTACTTCTTATGAAAATCCTCTTCTTGATTATTCCAATGGGTTTCAACTCACAACCTTTGAGTATAATGAAGAAAACATAAAAATTAAGTATCCATCTACAACTACACGTTGGCCGAAAGAATAATCCTTTGGAGAAAAAATGTGCATGAGAGATGAGAATTATTGTCTCATGATAGATGATCCAATGCTTATAGATAATTCCACTGACCATGAAGATGTTCAATAGAAAATAATCCTCCTTCCCCACCAAAATTTATTTGGGAGCATGAATTCGAGGTAATTATTAATTGTTTTATATCTCATTTTGGCTCCTAAGTTGATGTAGAAATGCCCAATGATGAAATAGATAAAAATGAAGAATATAATTTTGTTCTTGAAATAATTATGCAATAATGGGAAAAACATGATCCCTCTTATGAGATGGTTTCCCTGTGATCACCAAAAGAGTGTGATACTATTCATAATTGTGAATTTGGATTTTCATATTTTCCCTATGAAGTAGATGGATCTCTTAGAGAGGTTCAAGATGGTGTAAATGATTATTCTCATGTTGTAACCCCAACAATGTGTCCTTCCTCCTTTCATGGGGATGATTTTATGAATCTTGAATTAAAATATGTACAATTCCCATTAACCATAAATATTTTTTCTATATTTTAAAATGATGAAGGAAAATTATGCCTTAACTTGCAAGAAGGAAACCAAAAGAGGATTTCGGAAAGAAGATCAAGAAATATAGAGATAAAATTTTTAATCATCTCATAGACACCCAGTTTGAATATTTTTAAAATGAATTTGATAGTGATTATGTGGAGGATTTGAATAAGGAATATGTGCAATATATTTTGAATATTTTGGAAGGAATTTAATTCCATTAACTAAGTGTTAGAAGCACCACCTATTCTATGAATATGCAATATAAGTATGAATCTAGTTTTGATCCTCCTCTTCATGATCAAGAGATAGAAAATATCAAAGGATCTCAAGGTCCCCCTTGAAACATTGATGAATGAGTATGAATGAAAATATGATTCCTTCCCTTTCCTGTCTTATGAAAAAGATTTTATTTATGATGAATAGAAGGAAAATGAAATGTTTTAATTCACCATTAATTTATTCATTCATTAATATATTACCTCCATCACATAAAATGATATTAAGTTTAGTATTGAGTTAGAGGCCATGAAAAGAAATATTTTGCAGACAAATGAATTAGAATCTACTGGAATCTTTTGAATGGAGTTAAAATCATCTTTCTCTCACCATTTACAAAGTCCCTACTAATTTACAACAAGGAATTCACGTTGAAAACTTCCCCTAATAATCATGAATAATTTCATGAAAAAACCATATATTACTTTTTTGAATGCTTGGAAGAGTTGCTTCTTGTGGTCACGAGGCATTACGATGAGACTACAAAAATAAAAACTTTCAAAATAGTAACAAAAATGGTCATTGGATGCAAAGGTTTTTTCTATGCAATATCACTATGATGATGGAATCATAGGTATATATCCTTCATCTCAAACCAAGAATATTTATCACAAGAGAATGTTATAACCATCTTATTATCTTCAAACTCTTGAATTGGTTTGAATTCAGCTCACTATTCAATTATTCTACCTACATTTATCATCCTTTTGTCAAGTTTTTGTATATTTATCCTATACCTCCATAAAAATCACTCCCTTGTATCATAATTTTCCTTTCCTTTTTGTGATTTATTTCTAGTTTTGGTGTGTTTATTTTGTTTTCCATCATGTGTCTGCATTCCTTGTATTAGTAGTGAACAAATGAATCTATTTCTCAATTCAACAAGGAATTGGTATTATTACCAAGAGAGTTCATAGGTGATCCATTTCCTCTTACAGTCTAATGTCCTTGAGCTAGAGCTAGTTTTTTTCCTGCAAAATGAATGGCACGTAAAATTAAAACTTTGAGTATGACAACTAGACCTGTGATTGAAAATCATGTTTACCCTATCACTCAGAATCCTTACTCTAGCCATCCTTCCCTAAGTATCACATCACCTTGGATCATAAGAAAGTACTAACATGATTTTAATTTTTTTAGTGTGAAGGGATGATTACCAAAGATGATTGATGAATTCATTGTGATGGAATGAATACTACTTCCTTTAGAGGCATAGATGCACATTTTTGGCATTATGTAGTTGTTAACCATCCTATGGGGAAAATCATGGAAAATATAAATAATATAAGGAGTAATTTGGAGGATATTCAAAGTTTCCAAGGAAATTTACGAAAATTTAGGAAATTATATTTTATCCAGGAGTAATTTTGTTCAATATCAGATATTCAAGGTGGAGTAAATTAAATTTCGTCAGTGACAGTTGACATCTTCGAATGATTCCAGTAGTTTCCAAATGAGTTAAAATGTAAAAAATTAGGAATCATAAAAATTTTATAATTCTCTCAAACGTGGAAACAACAACTTTTATCCAAGGATTGAGAGATACTTTATACATATTTCAAAATTGAAGCTACCCCGCTTTATTCAAGATGGAGTAGGCCTAAAATTCTAAGTTTTAGGAAGAAATGAAGTCTCAATAATGGTTACATTGATATGATTAGGTCTTTTTTAGTCACAATCATATAAGGTCTCACCCCAAAACACATTTTTTAAGCTTCCGATGTGAAAACATCAAGTTGAGTTTCCCAATTTAGATATCCAAGATAAAATATACTGTCTCAAAACTGAAAAGTCACACTTTAGACACCTAGGTGTCCCCTATATACCCTATTTACCTCATGGGAAAAGTGGGATCAAAGAAAGTTACCCCATTTTCAAGAAAAAATTGTCATCCCTCAAGACTTGCAATGTATGCTAGTAAAATGCAATATCTCACTCCACCACTTACCTCCGTTCATGATTTATCACCCTTAGGTCACCCTTTTTTATCCCAAAAATCCCAAACATCCCCGAAAACATAGAGAGGATAGAGGGGATGATAATTTTTTATCCCTATCTTCCTAATTGTCTCGTGGTCACTTGAATAACCAATTTCAGCTCCACATGACCTCGTTTAAGATCCAAAACTTCATTTCCACTTTCCTCACACTTTTCTATCCTATTTGAACCAATTATTCGCAAGGGGAAAATAGAGATAGAGAGGAAACATAGATTTAACCTTACCCCTCTTGTGTAAGCTATGTTAACTATAGTTAACCAGCTAGAATCTCAGCTGGGTTAGAAACTCATATACAATGAAACCAATGTCACTCGCTAAGAATTTAGTAAATTTTCATGTCAAAGTGCTTGTGAGAAACATATCTGAAACTCCATTTCTTTCTCGAAGTGGGACAAAAATATTTCCATACATTCATAACCATCAAAATAAATATTCTCTCGTAACTCCTCAACTGTGCATTCCTATCCAATGAATATTTGTCAGAATCTTCCTCTCCAAAATTCCTTTAAGAATAATTTAAAAGAAAAAATATTAAAACCTAGCTTTTTAATAGTAGCAATGTGAAATTTCCAAAGCATAAACTTCCTTTTTTATTTTTATAGATATAACGCTGATGAAAAATTTTATAACTTCTAGAGAAATCTAGTATTGAGAGCCATGGATGTCTAAAAATAGTAAATTTATAAAAAAAAATTAGTTTCCAGAATTTAAAACACTCAGAATGAACAAGAAACATTAGAGAACGAAAATGATAACTTACCAAAAATAAATCCCTACGGCGAACCTGCTAAAAATAGAATGTTCATGATTTAAGTTAAGAAATTTTGTCCTAGTTTTTAATATACCTATCTCATTAGTATTTTCCATAATCATAAGGCATGGAAGTTATCTTTTGGCCAAAAAATGGAAGAAACACCCTCATGCTCCTAAATAATCAATCTTGAGGATATTTTTACATGAAACAATTTGATGCAAGAAGATGAATGATTCAAATCATTCCAATTTTGGTTGGGATGAGTCATCTTGGTTGTATATATTCATGAAAAATGACATCATATGAATCACATTATGACAAGAAACATATTAAGATATCATTTTGTAAAAAATATAGTGACTTAGCTAATGGGTGAAATTAGGAACATCATGAGGACTGCGTAGGATAAAAAACTATTAGGGGCTCCACTAAAGTTAAAAACAACAATGATATTTTCATGAAGAACATGATAACATAATATGACCATGAGTTATTTTGGTAGTCATATTAGGATCTTAGACACTGAATATATCATGAAAGTGTTTCTAAACACTTTTTCAATGTTTTGTCTTGTGTTCACATCTTGTAAGTCAAGCAGGTGACAATCATAATTATTCAAATTAGTTTTGAGGTTAATAACATGTAATGCATTCCATAAAGTTGAATTCAAAGATAAATCCTACTATCTTGAGGAGGAAATATATCCATGAGGAACAATTGATAAAAAAATGTATTCACACACCATAAGTATGCTTCCACATATGTGACATTTACGTCATGAATTGAATTGTGAAAATATCATCATGTTCAAAATAGAAATGTAAAGATGATTTCATGAGTTAATGATTGTCATATTATCAATCTGTTATAATCTCCAAATATCTTCAAGAAGCAAGTAAAAATGAGCTAATCAATCTATCAAGGTACACAAAACCATCATTTATGCAGGATAAAGAAATCATATATTCCCATGAGATGCATATAGGAAGTAAGAGGCATGAAAATCCAAAGGTTGATTCCATTCAAGGAAATTATTGAGCAAGGAAGAGTACGAAAATGATCTTCATATGGAGCACCATGTAGGAAATAATAAAGTTACCATCTTAGTTTCAAATGATTTAATTCATATAGTAGTGTCGTTAGACACTAATTAAACACATGGAAGTGTGACAACACCTGAAGGAAGAAATATATTGTAATTACCTCATTTTTGTTTAATGGATGGACATATGACTAGAATAACATTAAAGGATAAATCCTTTCACCTAAATTATGAAGACCCATTTTAGTAAGAAGAAGATAAGCATAAAGAGGTTTGAGCATCACGGAGTTGAAAATAAAAAATTGATCATCACTCATTCCTTGTAATCAAAAGAGATCATCATGTTCCCATCAGAATGCAGATCTTATAGTCATGTTACTGAACAATTATCCAATGTTGTAGTATGATTCCATATTTTATAGAGGAACAAGGTTCTGATCACTTTACTTCTATTCAAAAGGAGGTTATGATCGATATTATATTTCTCCTTTAAATGTACTTTTCCCCTATTTTTTCTTATTCACTAAAGATATATTAAACATTAACATTGTAAGAGTACTTTTTTATTAAGAAGGAAATGAATCACTTTTGTATCCTTGGAATATGACAGGTCACAAGTGATGAAGATAGTTAAAATTCATGTGGGGGTAGTTTTATCTATTGAAAGTGCACCCTATTGATAGATGACTACAAGGGTTCTAGGCTTTCTCTTGATCTCTCACTTTCATAGATACAATGGAAACACCTTTGGTATATGGGTATACCTATTGTTGAGGTAAGTCTCTCGTATCAAGGCCAATTCCTTTTTTGATGTATCCTAAACTAATTTTTAGGGTTTTGAGGGTAAAAAAATGACTGTAAGTGAATTGAAAATGGGGTGATAAACAAAAATTGTTGAGGTCTTTGACTGAGTATATATGCAAAATCAAATTTGAGAATGAATTTTGGATACATAAACCAATAGTTTTTTAGAAGAATATTAAGGCAAAACACTGTTTGTATTGAGGGAATGATTCACAACAATACAATAAGATAAACATGCACACTAATATTATGCAGAAATTACTAAATTTGTAGCAAGGTAAGATGATTAATCAGGGAATTTGACATTCACAAGAATTAATGAGATATACACACCACTGCAAATAATTGGAAAGGAAGAAATCAGTTCTCATTCAAGGGGAAAAATTGGCAAAATTTTCTTCAGCACTCCTATGTCAAAAAATTCCTCCTTTGTGCCTTGCAATTGCACACAATATATAGCAAGATTATTCACCCAACCCATCCTAAAAATAGGCTAAAATTTGTACTCTCCCATGCATGCTAATTTTATCCATTTATCATGAATAAATAAAGGAATAAAAATAAACATGTTAATACAATGAGGCATTAATATCCTTGAGTTACAAAAATACATTTCAATCAAACTGCAGTTGACTGATCTAGTTTTAATAAAGTAGGATGAATAATTTGGCTAATAATAGCCCTTATTTGTTGTGTAAGTCTTCCTCGAATGTGCATGTAGTCTTTGTCTTCTAGTGCTTGATGTGACACTTGCAACTTGATCCACTTGCAATGATAAATTTAAGCACTCTTTAATTTTGCCCCTGATTAATGCACATGCAAAAATTTAATCCCTTTTGTGTGAGCAAAAAAATTCTTTTATTTGCAATACTTTGAAAAAATATTCACCCATGTATTTCATCTACTTGGGGACCACCTTCAAGCACATTGATGTTGACATCTTTGGGCATCTTGTATCTTTGAAAAATAATCCATTATTGCATAATCCTTTGACCAATTATTTATCCTTTAGCACCATAGTCTCAACTGATCCTACATTGATCACATGTATAATTTATTCTTTGATTTTCCAAGGCTGTAAGGTTCAAACCTTTTATCTCTATTGCAATTTAATGATTTGTAGAATGGTCCATTATGTCCCCTGTGGAAAATCATTTGTGATATTTTTTGTGATAATAGTCATCATTCTTTATTTATGCATTCATCATGATTTGTCCACATTGGGCTTCTTGGATTATGGTAGACCTCTGGCCTTTATGCAATCATGATAAACATTTTTTATAATTTTTTTTTTGAATGGAATCATTGGTTGATTCTTGAGTTTCGATCTCTGTTACCAACTTGGTCGGTTTGATCATTTTGTGGCATAATTTTGAGATCATGGTTTAATGATTGGAAATATCATTTTATATCAACCCTAATTGAGGTTTTTTATGATTTGACCATGATTATTGTCCCTTTGATGTTTTTTGGAGCTTAACAGTGATTGGTTATGGTTTGACCATTATTCTGTTGTTCGTGGTTTTTTCTTTATCATTGATCTTTGTACCTTTGTGCGACACTCACCATTGATGATTAAATCTACTCAACTGTGGTAACTTTGGTTGGATTGAATCATCGCATCTTGAATTTTTGATTTGACATATGTCTATTGATGCTAACTCAGTTGGTTTTTGGTTGGTTGATTAAAAGATCATTGATACTTATTCTTTAATTCATTTTGATCCTTTTGATTTGAAAGAGGGTGAAGCCTTGACCATTTTTTCCTTCACCACCATTATTGGTCATTCTAATCTCAGGTCAGTTGATTTTATGTGAAGAAGCATGTCTTATCATACCTAGAACATCATCATTTTATCTTTGTTTTGATTTTCTCTTGAAAATTGATAGAGTGGTCTGGTTATTGATTGTAATCTTCAGATCTTAAAATTATGGGAATTGTTTTCATATTGAAGTTTTAGTCATTTTGAGAAATTTATTGGAATGCTCTGTCTAGATTTTTTCTCTGAGGTCTAATTTCATTTAGCCTATGTCTTGTGAATTGGCCATTGTTGAACTCTGAAGATGGGGTTTGAGATCAATATTTTTCTGTGATTTTGAGACTCTGCCATGATTATTGTAGAAGAAAGGTCAAGTTCCATTTGAGTTCTGGCTTGTTAGTATAGCCTATTACAATCATTTTTTCCTAATTTTTTATTCACTAAATTTGTTTGAAGCTTTCTATAGATTGAAACTCAATTATGAAACTTGATTTCTCCTCTATTTGAAAAATTAGAGAACCTCATGGATCCATGATTGTGAATTGTAGATTTGTAAGCTTTTAATTCTTATTTTTTATTATTTTGAACTGTGAATTTTAAATTCTACTTCGAAACCATTGTGAGGTTTTATTTTGTTTATTCTTGATTTGGATTCATGAAATTTCTACAAGAGCATTTCTTGGTCTATTTATAATTGACCTGTGAAAATTATCCATTTTTTGTTCTAGCTTTTGACAGAAATAAGGGTTCTCTCATAATGTTTTTTAGTAAAATTTTCTTTAAGATTCTTTATGGTTGTTGTTTTGAGTCCATGATACTTGTTTGTAAATGAATTCCTGTATAACTATTGTAGCTTTAGAACGTGTTTGTCTCTAGATTTGTTTTATTTGTAAGACTTGACCATCTATTTCAGCTCGTCATTATTACTAGGAGCTTGAAAATGCCTTCTTTCTAAAATTCATTTTTTTTTATATCAAAAACCTGAGTTCTAAGTGATGCTCTTGGGTTTCTAATGATCTTTAATGACTTTAATGATTCCAGGTCTTTTAAGATTTATACCGTATTTAACCTTATGAAAATGGGTTTGATATTTTCATTTTTCGATATTTTTGTTTCAAAATGTATTTTATCTTCATGGTAGCTGCCTTCCGTTTTTCTATGTTTCAAGTTTTATACTTTGATAATAAACTTGTCAATTTTTCTGGTAGTCACAAGGTGCATTTGTTTCATTTAGATTTTATAACTTTTTTGGGTTTACCATTTTATAGTATTTGTTTCCTTTGAAATTTTAAATAATTTACATCAAACTTTAATCTAGGCTCCATTTTACACATTTTGTGAAAGTATCTGTAGACTTCCATGTTCTTTAAGGCATGCTCTTTACTCGAATTGTTGTTTGATGCTTATGCAAAAAATGGATTGTTTTGTGATTTGGTAAGAAACATGCTTGATTTTGGTTCATTTATGAATTTTTTTGAGACTGAAACTGAATGGTGTTATATGTTTCTCTGCCTTGAACATTGAACATTTTCTCTACTTTTGATGATGTTGTAGATCAAATATGTTTAAATTTAAAGCTTCCCTATTTTGATGAACAAAGGAATTGTATCTTGAAATCTATCCATTGTAGACTATGTTTGCTTCTTCTTGATATCCTTCTTTTTCACTTGACTATTTCTTTAGTTTTTTGATATTTTTGTAACCATTTGTTCTGAAATGTAAGGTTGAACTCTGGAATTGTTACTTCTTTAACTTAATTCTGGGTATTTTTTAACTTCATGTTAAAAACTTTTATTCATGCCTTGAGGACCTGTATTGATTTTACAAAATGTTTGTTGGCCATCAATATGATATGTAATCTCCTCCATTTTATTGACTATTTCATTATTAGTTAATTCCTTCATGTTGGATCTCTGATTCATGGAACCTGAATCTTTGTTATTCTTCTACTTGATCATATGTATGATTTACATGTGTCTTTATGCTTAAAGATTTTTGTATGTTATTTCACCTTTGCTTTGAACTTGTTGAATACAATTAAGGATTAAACTGCATTTGAGATCTGATATGGCTTTTTGAATTCTGAGTGATTTCTATATGAATTAATACTTTTATTCTACAAATGCACAGTATTTAGATCTATAGTTCAAAACTTTAGATTCTTTAATTCCTTTCCAATAGAGACTGCAAATCTGGATTTGTGTATTGAGTTTGTATGCATTATTAGATGGAAGTGTTATAAAAATTTTTGATTTTCATGATCTTAACATGATAAATTGTTTGATAAGCTATGTACCACTTTCTTCTCTTCTCTGAGTTATATATTTGTTTTGATATAAGTTGATTTTCCCTTAGCTAGAGTCCTATGTTAATCATATTTGAGAAAAATTTGTAATTGCATACTGAAATTTTCTTTCTAATCTGGAACCTTGTTGCATTTGTTACCTTTAGAAAACTTTACTAATCTTTTTATATTCTCTAATGATGTAGCATCTTGATTTGAGATGAATTCCTTCCTGATTGATTTTGAAACTTGATACTGGACATTATAAAGGAGGAAATATCTTCTTATGAAGCTTTCAGGATTTTCTATCCCATTCAGCTCATGAATGATTTCTACTCATGATACTTTTAATCTTTAAGGCAATTTGTAACTTCTGTTAAAACACTTTGTTGTTCTGATACTCCATTCACTTGTGTATTGAAACTTGAAGCACTTGCCTGAGTTAAATTCTTGAAGGCTTGTAGCCTGAAATGATCAATTGAATACTTGTATCTTTATCGTTTGTTTACCTGCAAGTTATGAAGCTTTCTGATATGAGAACATTTGAGTTCTTTAGATGAGTGCATACTTCCTCATTTACTTTTGTTGAATTTGCACTTGTAACTTTTGAAGAATGTACTTTCCTTGTTTTATTGAATTCTGAAACATGCCTTTGAAGGCCTCTTTACAACTGTACTTTGATCTTTTAGCTTTGATTCTAAGTTGGAAATGTCATCTTGTCCTTTATAATAGCTTCTGCATGAAATTGTACTTGACTGATATATCATATTACTTGTTGCACATACTTGATCTCTTTTTAACTATTCTTTTAAAACTTATACTTTTCATCCAAAACCTTAGAGTTTTCTCATTTTTGGTATCTCCTGTAACTATCCTCTTCATGGGTTCTTGTAGAGGTTTGTTAATGAAAGATGGAAGATACCCTTTCTTATTTTCTATGTTTTGATGAAAACTTTGTTCTAAAAGAACTGTTACTTGTATCTTACTTCCTCACTTCTGATTCAATGTCCCAATGCCTTTCTTCTATACATTTTCTATTTGCATTTTTCTTTTCTTAAAACAACTCATAACTTGTACATCTAGATTCCTTCAACAAGTATTTCCTTTTGTATAGTAATCATTTATGAAAAATATTTCTACTTTTCATCTGCTACCTGTACTTGCACACTTAAGAAAATAGTTAGAAAATATTTAGGCTTTTTGGCCTCTCTTATGTTCCATAGTTTTTCTTTTCTCTTTCTTTTCTGAAATGATTCTGGGAATCATATGTGCTGATGTAGAATACTGCTCTTATCAATTGTGTATATGTATATGATGTACCTTATGCTTCTGCTTTTTAGAAATCCATCTGCATGTAGTTAGATAGTACATGGGTATAGATCAAACCCTGAGCTCAATATTGATGCCTTTCTTTTTCATTTTTTAGGTACATTGTGACTGCTAGGAGAGCTGGGTAAAAGATGGAGCTGGAGCTGAAGTGAAGAAGACTAGAAGAGAACCCAAGGAAATGATGGGTTTCTTCTATACTCTTTTACTTTTAACTTCATGCATATGTATTTCTTTCTTCAGTAGTTATTAGTTACATCCCATGGCTTGTGTGGGAAATATTGTACTTCTTCATGAATAAATAACATTTAATTTATGTACTTGAGTTGTATACTTCTTTCTGCTTTCAACTTTATGACATGTATATTGATTGTATAATGAAATAAACAACTCAAACACATAATTAAATGTATTTACATGCAGAAATAATGAGTTTTTTAAATACCTGTAACTTTAATAATGAACTCTCTTTCTTGTAAACTGCAACTCTATTTGTTGTTCCCAAATTTAGCATTTCACCTAAACTGTGATTCCCACCTTCATCAAGGCAATGCATTAGTCCTTCGGGGATTTTGTGTTTCCTTGCTGAAGATGAACATGGAATGGTAGTCTATGTGAGGTGTTACATTTTGTAACAACACACATAGCTACAGATTACATGTAGTTAATCAATTGTTGCAACTGAAAACATAATAAAATTGTAATGCATTCCCCTAGTTAGGTCCACTTCATTACCATCCATCGTAATGAAGTTTAGAGTTTCCCATTTTTACATAAGTGTAAAAATTCTCAACATTTCTGGTGATCCTGCGGGGAAAGCTTCCTATGCTAGCTTGTAGACTAGTGCCTTGCTCTTGTCCATTGGGCATGGAGTTAAAGCATATAAGAAAAACTACCTTTCCGAAAAAACAAAATAAATCTTGGAAAGGAACTGGAAATTAGATCATGCACATGAATGCACTTTATTGAATTTGAAAAACATTGCAATATGCATGAATTGCGCTTATTGAAAAGGAAATCCTTCTCTAACCAAATGTTGTAGGATTTTCAATAACAGTGTTTAAGAAACATACCATCCACATGAATGGGATGTTGCTCTCTATTCAACCTTGAAATATAAAATGCATTGTGTTCTTTGCAAGATAAAATCATGTAACTATCAGTCTAGATTCTATCAAAATTTGTGTCATTTCCTAGCTTTGCACGACCAACATCCATTTTAACACAATGTATCCTTCATTAAAGATCCTAAACTTAGGATTCTTATCAAATATTTTCTTTATCTGTTTTTTATTCTTTTCCATGTTCAGATGAGCTTGAATCTCTTAGCTCCTCTAACTCCATTAACTCTACATAACAAGCCTGTAATGGTTCATTCTCAAGTAATTTTATCTGGTGTAACAAATCCAATGTAGGAAATTGAACTGAGTTGTGCATTCTTGCCTCTCTTCCATAAACAAGCTTGTATGGTGAATTGCCAACTGATCTTTTAGGAGTCACTCTATTAGCCCAAAGTGTTGAATTCAACATTAGATGCCAAGCTCTTTGGTTATCCTTGAGTGTTCTTTTGATGATCCTCAAAATATTTTTGTTAGTACTTTAAGCTAATCCATTACCTTATGGGTAATAATTAGATGATGTATTTAAATAAATTACATGCTTAATATCCCAATTTTTTACCTTTTCACCAAGAAAAGATAAGGATCTATCTGATATGATACTTGGTGGAACGCCAAATCTGTAAACTATACCTTCATAAAAGGATAGAATTGAAGTTCAGTTAACCTTCTTTTAAGGCTATTGCTTTAGTCCAATGTGTAAAGTAATTTGTAGCAGTCAAAATCCACTTGTGTCCTTGTGAATGAAGGTGATTTATCATGCCAATAAATTCAAGACCCCACTGCATAAAAGGTTGATCAATTGAAATAGGCTACAAGATGGCAGTGAAGCTAAACATTATTTTTTGACAAAGAAAAGCACATTTTCTTACACATTTTTGATCCATTTGAAGTTAATATTTGAATATGTTGAGCCAATAGTAACCATCTATTTCATAACTTTTAAAGATGCAGTATGTGCTAGAAAAATGCCCTCATTGGAGGTTCTTCATGGAAATTTGGTTAATATATCGCTTGAATTCTATCATAATCATTGACATCATCGTAGCAAGATTCCATATTATATATATTTGGAACAACACACCATCAATGAAAACATGAGGTACAACTTGTAACCTGAAGTACCTTTTTTTATTCTTGCCCACACCTTCTGTACAAGTATCGTGCTATAATTAGTTAACCAAATTAGTCATCCATATTGATTCCTGATAGTTTTTGACTGAATTTGGGTTGCTGATTATCTTGTTGCACAATGACATATGATTACTGATACATAACTTTAGCATGTTATTTCTGGATATTCTGATTCTATATCTTGTTATTTCTTCCATATCTACAATTAGATTCTCATAGAAAAATTTTTCCTTCAACTATTCTTGAAACAACATGGATATCAAAATTTTTTTCCATGAACCTTTCGTTAATCTAGTTTTCTACTCTTTTTATTTAGCTCTTTGTTTTACAAAAATAATGCTTTAACATTTGGATGAGAAACTAAGAACTTGAATTTTGTTATTTGAAAGCATGTACTTGAAGTATTATTTAGTCCTCTCAACTACTGAAAGTTAATTGTTTTTTAATAAATGTGTACCTTATTTTGTAATCATGCAAAATTTTTCAAAAGAAAGGAATTGGTTGCTCAATATTTTCATCATTAAACTAACTTACTATCGCTGAAATATTGTTTCAGCATCCTGCAAGTCCATGCATTGTAAAATGTTTATCTAAATTTTTTATTTACAAGATTAGGAGCTTAAGAGATGACTTCTTTCATTGCCTTCAAACCCTTCTCTCCCTTCGGTGGTCCAATAAAAAGTATCTCTATATATCTTTAACATAGTTGATAATGGTTTAACAAATGATGTAAAATCTGGAAAAAATATTCTAACAAATTTGATTTTCCCGAGAAAACTCCCTGTAGTGCCTTTCTTATGATGAGACAATGATAACTTTGATATTCCTTCAATTTTGAAAATATCAATTCCTAAACCTTGTTTAGAAACAATATGACCAAACAATTTAACCTTAATGTAGTAAAAAGATTGACTTTTTTGGGATTCAAAGATATTCTAAACTGTCTGCATAACTGGAAAAGTATACCTTATAATGTATTAGATACTCATCTATAATTTTTTGAAAATACCAGTAACATAATCTAAATAAACCAGGATATGCATTTATTTAACAAGTTATGGAAAATCCATATGCCATTGCACATTGGAATGTTTACACCGACATTTTAACGACTGAAAATCATTCTTTTAAAAGTGTAAGTACATCAATTTTATGGGTAAACACTGTTTTATTTCTGTCTTCTTCACACATAATAGAATCTTAGTTGTATCCACTATAACCGTTCAGAAGAGATAATCTATCAGAACCTAGAAATTGTTCTTAAAATATGTTCCATATTAGGCAACTGGATACTAATATTTTAATGAATCATTATTAAGATCTCATAAAATCCACACATAATCTGATTCCTCCATTATTTTCTTGAACTAGGAACAATATTGGCTACCCCAACTTGAATGCTTGACTGGAAAGAAAATACATAATTTGATCAACTTAGATATTTCTTTCCTCATTAGAGCCTCTAATCTTGGGATTTACATAGGCCTCTGTTTTATGCCTAACTGGCTTAGAATTTGGATGTAATTCTAATAGTGTGTTGATGCTCAAACTAGGATAAAATACTTTCAGGTATTTGTATTTCAAAACCAAAAAATATCCTTAAATTCCTTGCACATAGTTTTGATAAAGGAACTGTTTTTTTAGCTGAGAGAACATACCTTTCCAAATAAATAATTTCTTTTCCTTCATCAACCAAGATCTCTTCATAATTATCTAGCATGCGAGTTGACATCTTATTGCCTTTATCTCCTTCACTAATCGATCAATCATGAACTGAAAAATGAATTCTGGCATGACCAAGCCTTGAGGTAACTTGTATTCGTTTTTCAACTGAACAATCTGGTCACCATATAAGTGTTGTAATTTATTTCCTGAATTTTCTGCATAGAAAATTTATCTTGTTGCTGCAAAAACCTGTAGATTTGTTCATCTTTTTAAAAAAAACATGTGCCAATTCAAATCATTATCAGGTACTAGAAGGCTATCTAATAATCAAATTTATGTGAGGTTGTATGTTACTATGTTTTTAATCTGTTCCCACACTTCAAAACTAGCACCAATCACTGCAAGTCTATCTGCATCCTTATTTTATGTTCTAGGAATGGATTGAATGTGTTTTTTTTTTTATATTTAAAGAATTTTTACCAAAGCTATGAACCGGGGGGATGGACCCCAACATTACAAGAGGAAGGAGAGGTAGAAGGTAAGGGAAGAAAGGGGAGGACATGGGGAAAGAAGAAAGAAAAAAGGTGAAGGAGGGCCAATATCCAGTGATGTGGTGAGATAGCCGAGAATAGTAACCTGAATGGAACCAAAAAAATGCATAAAAGGAGGAGCGTGGGATCCTCTACATCAACCAAAACCGGTACTAGCTCGGCAGTTGGACTCACGTAGAAGGCACTTGTATGCAGTCTGAGCCCTATCCTTTATAGCATTCCACTGATCGATTGCAGAGTATATAGGGAAGCCAGTGGTCTTGATATCCACTTGAGGCAGAAGACAATGATTGAGCCTTCCCATCGTGAATAGACTGCTGACGCTTTGGGTGTTATTGAAAGGGTCCCTATATTGGCCGTGGATCCATTTGATGCCACGCCCCGAGCCGATTGTAAGATCATCGTCCTCCTCAACCCAGAGTGGTGGATCCAGCAGGGAGAAGTCAGCCAGTTCATCACGGAGGTCGACATAGTGAGTGGGAAAGATAATGGAACTAGAAATGAATTCCATGATGACCAAAAATCCTAAAAAAGAAGGAAGAAGGAGATGAAGGCAGTAGCAATGTCTACATTTGTGCATTCCTGGAAAGAACGAAAATGATAACAGTCTCCCAAAATAGTCTCAATCACTTCAGCTTCATGGATTGAAGAATATTTGAAGACTTTTGACAGACAGGAGTGATCAATCTCCAAAGTTGAGGTGACATCTGGAACCATGCTATGTAGGGTAATAAAAGGGAACCAAAGAAACACCATTGTAAGACATTTGAGAACAAGTAGTGTGGAAACTGAGACTGAGAGACACATAACAGAGAGTTGGCAACCTTCTCCCATAAATGGAGCACTACACACCCGTGAGACCTAATCTGAACTCCCGAGTCGAGCTAGCCCATTCATGGGAGATTAGGCTTGACATTCCATGCCAACCTTTATCAGTACCTGAAGTGATGATGGCAGCGGGGTAATCAATTGCATAGTTTACCAAAAAATCAACCACTTTCTTTGTTTCTCTGTAATTATGTGTAATGTACCAGAAGCCGATTTTGTTCAACCAAAATATAATTTGGGGGATAAAGGTATTGATTTTCCATGTTGGGGATATGCCTCTAGAAACTGCACATATAATAATTTGGGAGTACCCTTCAATAAATAGTTGTAAACAACCTAACTGGGCAGCCATCTTGACCCCTTCTAGTAGCACTTGGGCTTTAGCAGTGTTACATGAACCATCTCTGAGAGGGTAGGAACCAACCTTGATGAGATTACCAAATTCATCCCTAAGAATACAACCTACACCTGATTTACCTGGCTTCCCTCTAGAAGCGCCATCAAAATTCAGTTTCTATGAACCCTTCAGAGGAGGTCGCCATCTTGTCCTTTTTCTATGAATTAATTTTTCAACTTGAGTGAGGCCTTTTTTAACAATAGAGTCAGGGCCAGGTTAATTTATGAGGGGCCAAGAATTCAAGCTATCGAAATTGCTAGAAGAGAAATTTGATTGTGAGAAAAAATTAACACTAACTTTCTCTGAGATGGCCACTTCCAACTTGTTGAGAAAAGCGTTCAACTCAGCAATTTGTTCCCTGAAGAGAGGAAGATTGATTTCCCACCAAATATGCCACACATGAGGAGGAAGGGGGCTATGTACCTAATAGAATTGAGGGAACTATTGTTGTTATATCTCGGCAAGAGAGAAGGGTCTCTCCTATATTATTGTATGGGACCCAAGCTAGATTTAATTTTCTAAGGGACCAAACCCAGCAACTGGACGTGAATGGGAAAAAAAAAAAATAGAGATGATCAAGGTCTTCCTCAGTGGCATCATAGAGCACACACTTGGATGGACCAGCATAACTACATGATCTCCGCCTAACTTGAGTCAGAACTTTATTTTTCATAACCCACTGAAAATTTTCACCTTGGGAGAGATACTAGGATGCCAATAGCCATGGGAATAGGGAAGACCTTGGCAAAACCATGAGATGAGAATATTATATCCAAATTTCATGGAGAAGGATCTTTGTTACATCCCCAATCCAAATCATACGATCATCATTATTAAGAAAGTGTGCATTTCTATCCTATAAGGCACCCTTGAAGAGATTGGATTTCTATGCATTAGCCCCGATATTGGAGATATCTTTGCAAATCCAAGATGGCAAGCCATCATGATTCTGACTGCCATAACCAGAAACAATAGATCCCCAATTAATCTTGGTCATATTAATTACTCTATTGAGTTCAGGCGTGAGATTAAGGGCTGGGGATCCGTTCCAACTTTCCTCCAAGAAGGTGGTAAGTGAAATGTTATTGATGTTATAAGAGACTGGCTCAACAATCAAGGATTTTTAGACTTATAGAAGAAATTCTAGATATGTGATCCTTTGGGGAGGTTAGGGTTGGCTAACAGTATCTCGGGGTGACCCCCCGAGATACTTGTGGGAAAGAACTTGGAATACGAACCGTTTTGTGTTTGAGATAAATTTCTAGAAAAGTTTTTCTCCGAGGGCTGAATTCTGAAGAGCAAGATCCATATTCCCAACCCACCAAGGCATTTAGGTAACTTGACCATATCCCAATTTGCAAGTTGAAATTTGCACTCTTCATTGTTTCCTTGCCATAAGAAGGATCTGACAATATTTTCAATTTTGAGCAGAATAGATTTAGGGATCTGACATCACCAATCCAGCACTATGATAATTCTTCACCAAGAACTCCTCGTGCTATGATTATTTACTAATGCACAACCTTTAGTTTGGTGGATGTAATCTGGAAACAAAACAACAAACATTAAACAAGAATACCATCGACTATAATAAGATGGAATGATGACAAATATGAAATATCAAAGTAAATTATAATATTAACATGAAATTGTTACAATCTCACCCATGAGGTACTTCAAGTGTTATTGACTTCACTTTCCTTCCACCAATACTATGGGAGAAACTTTACAATTACACCTCTTAATGGCTTCTTCAACACACCTTTAAATTGATGGCTTCCTTTACACACTTCATACAATATTTCTCACTACTTCCTTCTATGCTAAATGAGGGGGTGGCCTCTATATTTATAGAACTTCCAGGCTTATCCATCTTATCTCTAAGATAGGATAAGAAATCCACTCTGACAAATCATATTCCATAACTTAACTCTTATCTGTACATGTAAGCTTATCTTTTAAGATAAGATAAACCTTATCATTTCACATGGGTTCCACATTTTTAGAATTTTTACAAATAGAATACACAAAATATTTATGACCTCACTCCTTGTCCTTATTACCAATATAATATTTCTAATTCCTAATCATGTAAACCCTACTTCTCTACTTATCTCAACTTTGACATTTTAACATTACCGGACCATTTACGACAAATATTTACTTTTTACAACATTCCTATTATACTTTGATTGTTACCATACTCTACATTATTGGCGGCACCATACTGATGGCGCTGTTATCTTCAATCAGACACTACTACTAATTACACTTAACAACATCCTATTCCTAATAGATACATTAATGAAATAGAAATTACGGAGGAAAATTTTAGTGTTGACATCTTCCCCCTTCCTAGCTTCTACTCTGTCCTCGGAGTAGATTATTCTGGTGCTTGGAAAATCTTCAACTTGTCGTGGTTGACCCATTTCGTAATGGGAGTGCCATCCAATTCCTGCAGTCGGTACATACCATTTTCATGCACAGCTACTATTTTGTCTTCTTTTTTTTGTATCTGGAATCATATACTAAAACCAAGTCATTCACATGAAATGGAGACCAATGTATCTTTTGATTAAAGTATTCCTTCTGCTTCATTTTCTTCTTATGGCTTGTATCCTTTGCTATTTCCCTCATTTCCTCTAGTAACTGAAGATGTACCATCCTTTCTTTTACTGGATCATTTTCATCCATCCTTTCATTTTTCATAACTCTCATAGTGGGAATATCAAACTCAATAGGAAGAACTGGATCAATGCCATAGGCCAACTAAAATGGGGAGTATCCTATTGCTGACTTTGATTTTGCCCTATACGCCCACAATGCTGCATGAATCCTTTTATCCCACTTATGTCCCTACAAGGCTGCATCTTTTGCTAAAATTTGACACAACACAAAATTTGTTCGTTCCACCTGTCCATTTGTGCTTGGCTTGTATGTTGTTGCCTTATTGTGCTTAATATAAAATTTATTGACTAGGGCTTCTACTACCTCATTAGTGAAGTGGCTTCCTTGATCTGTCACAATTTCTAATGGACAACCAAATTTGGTGACAATGCGTTCATATATGAACCTTGCCACCTCATCCATGGAAGTTGTTTTCAATGGCCTAGCTTCAACCCACTTGGTTAAATAATTTGTGGCAACTATAATATACTTATTTTGGCGTGAGGTAGTTGGATGTGGACCTACAATGTCTACTCCCCACTTTTCAAAGGGACCAAGTGGAAGAATAGGACATAATGGAGCTGATGAAGTCTTACGGTAAGCATGTGTTTGACAAATATCACATGTCTTACAATAATTATAACAATATTTAAAAAGAGTGGGCCAGTGATAACCTGCATCCAAGATCCTTCTTGCTGTAAGTTGTCTAGAGAAGTTCCCTCCACATGTACCATTGTGGAATTCTTCTAGCAGTTCCTTCCCTTGATCACATCCAACTTCCCTCTTGTACTGTCCATCAAGTCCTATTCAAAATAATACTCCATATAGAATAGAATATGGACGACTGGCTTGAGTAATCTTTCTCTTACTCTTTGCATTGACACCATCAGGAAACTTGAATTCATTTAGATAATTCCAAATATATATGTATTCACTAGCGATTGTGTCAAGGGATAACAATGCTACATCGAGGAAATCATCATCATGAAAAGATGATCCTAAACCATCATAGGCTCGAGAGAGTGCATCTGCATTAACATGCTTCTTTCCTGGCCTATCTATAATATCAAATTCAAATTCTTGTAGCAAAATTATCCATCTTGCTATCCTCCCTGATGGGTTAGGCTTATTGACAATATATATTTTAGAGCCTAATGATCTGTTATAACTATAAATTTCTGCCCTAGCAAGTAATTTCTAAACTTCTTTATAGCAAAAATGATAGCTAGAGCCTATTTTTCAATTACAGTATAATTTACCTCAGCACTGCTCATTTGTCTGCTCCCAAAGTAAATTGGATGTTCATTCCCATTTTCATCATTTTGGCTCAAAGTACTTCCTAGTGCTGCATCTGAGGCATCAGTGTAGACAATGAATGGCTTGCTTCAATCTGGATTCTTTAAAATAGGTGAAGACACCAGGGCTTCCTTCAGTTGTTCAAAAGCTTCATGTGCCTTATTTCCTAGTTCATAAGTAACATCCTTCTTCAAGAACTGGGTTAGTGGCTATGTAATCTTTGAGAAATTCTTGATGAACCTTCTATAGTAACCCACATGGCCTAAAAATGATCTCAACTTACTTCTGTCCATAGGAAATGGTAAATCTTTGATTTTTGAAACTTTATTAGGATCAGTACCAATAACATCTCTAGATACAACATGCCCTAACAAAACACCTTTAAAACATCCAAAGACACACTTTGTAGGGTTTAGTGAGGCTTGTGCTTCATCTAACCTTTGAAATGTTTTCTCCATCTGGTGCAGGTGGTCTAACTTGCTCCCATAGATGCAAAAGTCATCTAGAAATACTTTGATGAAGGTCCCAATGTAGGGTTTGAACACCCTATTCATCAAACATTGGAATGTTGCTAGAGCATTACACAACCCAAAAGGCATAACTCTATAAGCAAACGTTCCCCAAGGAGTGGTGAATGTGGTCTTTAGCTGATATTTCTCTGCTATACGGACTTGGTTATATCCACTATATCCATTAGCAAAACTATAACACTCCTGGCCAGCTACTTCGTCCAAGATCTGATCTAAGAATGGAAGAGGGTAATGATCCTTCTTTTTTGCCTTATTGAGCTTCCTGTAATCAACACAAATGCGTAGCTTCCCATTCATTTTTTTATTGAGATCACAATGGGAGAAACCCATTCTGAATTCTCCACAGCAAATATGAATCCTGCATCAAGCAACTTATCTATTTCTTCTTTTACAGTCTTGAAAAAATTAGGATTCATTCTATATGGCATTTTCTTTATAGGCTTAGCACCATCTACCAGCTCAATAGAATGTTCTACCCAACTTACTTGATGGAGTTCCTTGTAATCAAAAGTGAATATGTGTACGTACCTTTGAAAGAGCTGGAGGTAGGATTCCTTCTCACTCTCCATCACAGCATCACCAATCTTTTTTTTTGGAGATGATCATCAACTTCTTATTCAGATAATTTTATGGGGTCATGAGTCAGTGTGACTGGAAGGATATCCATGACTGAAACATCAACCTCACTTTCTTCATATTCAGTGTCCACTTCACTGGTACTAGAGTAATCAGAAGATGTCCAATCATCAGTTTCATCACTTGAATCCATAGGTTCTACCTTATGATGTTGAGGGATCACATTTATCTTCACCCTCTCTCTACCACGTCCAAGTGTCATGAATCCTTCATTCTAGTAGTTTCTTGCATGAACTGTCCTTAGCCATGGTCTTCCCAGCAACATTGGGTACGCAATAGTACCATTTTTCATCACTTGAAATTCTACCACACATACAACACCCATAACAGATATTGCCACATTTGAAACTACACCTTCTGGTTTAGTTTTTCCCTTATTTAATGACCTTAACATAAGTGTTGAAGGGTGATCAATTTTTAAACCCAACATATTCATTACAGACTCGGTCATTACATTAACTACAACACCTCCATCAAGTAAGACATCATGAATTGAAATACCATTACATAATACCTCAGCTTGTGGAGCATAGGGATCCACCTCTACCTCCAAAATAGGGACCTAAACCTCCTTCCTTCGTCGAGCATTGAGTCCACTTCGCAGCTCCCGCCTCTTCTCAGAAGACATAGCCAAGAGTTGACCATATGTAATATTTGCAGGCCTTTTGAATAGATCTTCCAAGATGGAGTATGGTCCTTTCCCCTGTGAAATTAGAAAATCCTGCACGCCCAGATTTCTTCTCCTATGTTTCTTACTAGTTTCTCATTTCATCTTCTTAGGATCACTTCCATCTTGATTATATTTTTCTTTCTTTCTTTTTGTTACAAACACATCTACTTCATTATTTCTGCTCTTATCTACTGCATCAAAAGAATTCACAGGTACTTTTCCTTTTTCATTATCTCCTTTACCAGATGTTGTATCTCTATCTGGACAATTATACTTATAATGACCCTTTTTATAACAACCATAACATACAACTTCAGAAATATTTCTTTTTGGACCTCTATCTCCTCCCTGAGAACTAAATTATTTTCCTTGAAGAAGATTAATAGTTAACTGACCCATATTTTTGAGTAGATCTTCATACTCAGTAGATGTACTAGGAGAAATATTTGTGCTCACTGAGAGTGGTTGTGGATTTTGGAGTAAAGGTGCTGGTGTAGGTCCTACTTTAGGAACAATTTCTTTAGGCTCCTCTTCCATGCTTTCTTCTTGCCTTCTTGAAATCTCCTTTGCTTGTTCAATGGTAGCTGGGAGGTCATACTTCACTCGTTGTCTGATCTCTGGCTTCATCCCAAGAATGAAGTGCTTACATAGGAGATTATCCATGCCATTCATCAACCCATCCGCTAATCCTTCCTTCTGGATCTGGGCGTCGAGCTTTCTCCTTAGCTCTAGAACATGAGAATGATAATCCCTTATCTTCTACTTCTCTCCTTGGGTTAGCTTTATGATATTGATCATGAGATCTGCATATCTCTATTGTTCACCAAATTCTTTAAGAAAACTTTCAGTTAATAAATCCCATGATTTTTTCACATTATCACCTAGTGTTTCAAACCACCTAAGGGCTGAACCATCCAAAAAGATAGGAAAACATTCAGTCCATTATTCCCTTATTATAAGGCCATTACAAATACAAGATCATTTAAACTCTAGAATGAAAGAGGAAGCATCTTCATTAGATTGGGCTGAAAAAACAGGAATCTTCCCCACTTTCAAAAGTAACCACAGTGAAATACCAACCCAAAAGTACAATCAACAAGACTTATGTGTACCAATAATTAAAATCACTATAATAGAAAATAGAAATGACCACGGTAAACTATGGTAAAACTTGACTAATTGTGGTAAAAATTGACTTTACTGTGGTAAACACTATTCACAGTAAAAAGTGAAGTTATTGCGGTAACTACTATTCATGGTAAAAAGTGACTTTACTGTGGTAAATACTATTCACAGCAAAAATGAATTTACCATGGTAACTACTATTCACGGAAAAAATGACTTTACCATGGTAACTACTATGCACAGTAAAAACAAGGTTACCCTCCAATTGATTTTTTACTAAGTGGGAATATCTCTCCAGACAATCCACCAACGAGGAATGGTCCTAGCAACGGAACCAAAATGTCATCACCAATCCGACACTATGATAATTCTTCACTAGGAACTCCTCATGCTATGATTATTTACTAATGCATAGCCTTTAGTTTGGTGGATGTAATCTAGAAACAAAACAACAAACATAACACAAAAATACCATCGACTATGATAAGACAGAATGATGACAAATCTAAAATATCAAAGTAAATTATAATATTAACATGAAATTGTTACAATCTCACCCATGAGGTACTTCAAGTGTTATTAACTTCACTTGCCTTCCATCAATACTATGGGAGAAACTTTACAATTACACCTCTTAATGGCTTCTTCAACACACCTTTAAACTGATGGCTTCCTTTACACACTTCGTACAATATTTATCTACTTCCTTCTATTCTAAATGAGGGGGGTGGCCTCTTTGTTTATAGAACTTCTAGGCTTATCCGTCTTATCTCTAAGATAGGATAAGAAATCCACACTGATGAATCATATTCCATACCTTAACTCTTATTTGTACATGTAAGCTTATCTTTTAAGATAAGATAAACCTTATCATTTCACATGGGTTCCACATTTTTAGACTTTTTACAAATAAAATACACAAAATATTTATGACCTCACTCCCTATCCTTATTACTAATATAATATTTCTAATTCCTAATCATGTAGACCCTACTTCTCTACTTATCCCAACTTTGACATTTTAACATTACCGGACCATTTATGACAAATATTTAATTTTTACAACATTCCTATTGTACTTTGACTGTTACCGTACTCTACATTATTGGCGGCACCGTACTGATTGCGCCGTTATCTTCTATCATATGCTACTACTAATTACACTTAACAACATCCTATTCCTAATACATACATTAATGAAATAGAAATTATGGAGGAAAATTTTAGTGTCAACAGATCTGCATGACAAACATCATGTATATTGGAATGGCTAGGAGAACTAAATTTATCAATAGGGCTCATCTCGCTGGGGATATCCATTTTCCTTTCCATGAGAGTAATTTAGAAGAAATGGAGTTTATAAGCCCATCCCAAGGAAGCACTTTACCATTCCCATGAAAAATTGGGATACCTAGATATTTGTGGGGGAGAACACCCACAATGAAGCCAAGAATTGATTTTATCCTGCATTGCAATCTTTGGGCAACATTAAAAAAGAAAATAATAGATTTATGAAAGTTAATAACATTCTCCGCCACTGAAGAATAAGAATCTAGAATATAAGAGAGGCACCTTGATTTGGGAATTGATCCTTGACTTAAAAGGAAAGTGTTATCTACAAATTGTTGGTGTATGAGGGTAGGAAGGTTGGAGGTAATTTGAATACCTTTTAGGGATTCATCCAATATTGCAGATTTGATGCTTTGGCTAAGAGCCTAAATGACCAAAATAAAGAGAAAAGAAGAGAGGGGATCGCCTTGTCTCAATCCCCTACTACTGTAGAAGAATCCTTCAACCAAACCATTTACTAGGACTGAAAATCGAGGTGTGGTAATGCAATTGAAAATCAAATTGAAAAATTGCCAACAGAAACCCATGGGTTGAAGAGATTTAATGAGGAATCTCTAGTTGATGCAGTCATAGGCTTTACTAAAGTCTAGTTTCAGCATCATGTCAGATCGAGAAGAGGAATGAAGAGTGTGAATCAGTTCGTGGGAGATGATGATCCTGTCTAAAATAGACCTCCCAGGAATGAAACTGCTTTGCTCATGAGCCACCAATTTAGATAACAGAGGACTCATTCTATTTGCAATAGCTTTCAAGATTATTTTATATAGACGTATTACATAGGGAAATCAGTCTAAAATCATCCAAATAATTGGTTGGGGATTTTTTGGGGAACATACAGATGAGAGTGTGATTGAGAGCACCTAAAAGCTTTCCCATGTGCTATGCTTCTACCACAACATTCCAAACTATATTCCCAATGACATCCCAGAAGTCCTAAAAGAAAGAGGTAGGGAAACCATTGGGGCCGGGCACTTTGTCTCTCTTCATTGAAAAAAAAAGTTGAACCTCCTCCTTGGTGAATGGGGATAGAAGCATGTCATTAGTAGCAGCTATTACTGAGGTAGGCATCTGATTAAAGAATAAAGACATATCACCAAGAGGGGTGGCCGAGTCACCATTCAAAAGCTTATTGAAGAAAGAAACTACTTCAGATTTGATCTAGGGTTGAGTGGATGCCACAGAATTATCATCCAACTGAAGGGATGAAACAAAATTAAAATTTCTTCTGGATTTGATTGAAGCATGAAAGAACTTAGTATTTTTATCATTGTCGGCCAAATAAACTTCCCTGGATTTTTTTCGCCAATGAATTTCCTCTTTAAGAAGAAGAGTGCCAAGTTCTCTGAGAAGTAATTTTTCTTTGATGAAAAACATAAAGCCATGAAAAATAAGAGTGAACTAAATATTTTTTTGGATATTCAAGGCTTATCGAATGTTTGACCCTATCATTAGTGATTTTCTATTTCAACGGGATGTCCATTTTGATGATCATTTCACCCCTCCATATTATTCATCTTCATCTTCTTCATTGAACATTTATTTATTTTACAAATATCGAGGATTACACACTTCTTTGATGGAGTGTTCTTAGGCGATGCTAGAATTATTTAGATAGTTTAAGGAGAAGAGTGATACCACTATGGACCAGAAAACATTGCAGATTGCACTTGCATCAACCTCAGATGCAACAATAGGCTAGACATACTACACACTAGAATGGTTGAGAAGACTGGATCAGAATCCTTATCATGTAACATTTTTTTTGAAAGAAAATATCACAACATCCCATGGTTAAGAATGAAATGCACGTTTAGGTACACATTTGACATTGACCTGGGATGCTAGCATAATTCTTTCATCTTGTACATTCTTTAGCCTCATGAACTTGTGGGAAGCTATTCTTAGATTATGTTCATTCTTGGGGAGATCAAGTTGATAAACATATTGCTGAGGACAGATTGGTATCCCTAGTCTGGGTCTAATGTTGGTAGGATAAATTAGAATGAGGTGTCTAATGGGTATACCACACTAAGTATGGATCTACAATGCATGTCACATTCATGAACAAGGAACAAATCCTGAGCATTGTAGCAAAGGGGTGCACACATGTATGTTGAAAGAGTAGATCAGGGCGCAGGGTCAAAACTTTACTCCATTTACCAAGATGGGACTACAGATAGTTTGTACTACTTATCGGCTAAAACCAATATGGAAAGCCCAGTCAAATGGATGTCCCACCCACAGTATCTTCTTGCATGGAAACTTGATAGAACCATATAATATTTAGTGACCAGACAAGGGACTCTATGGACACACATCAATATTAGAGAACTCTAGCTATGTGTGTACGATTGAGAAAGGATCCTTAATAGGACTTGAAAGCAAGATCATCTAGCATGGTCTAGGATAACTGTTATCACATTAACTTATCATTATGGTTTTACATCATGAAAGCTCTTTTGAATCTATCAATATACACTGAGAAAATCATTAACAAGAAATATTGCATCAGCAGTGAAGGGAAATGACCTACCCCTGTATGATATACTATATATATATATATATATGATGTATGCCTTCTACAAAGAAGATCCATGACTATGAAAGCATGATGTAAGAGCTAGAGAGTGTATATTTGACATGATTGTACCATGAGTTATAGCTACATGTTTTGATCCTTGGTCTACAAATTTGATGGTTTGACATAGTATTTTTATCCATGCAATCACTATTGTAATTGATCTTAGTAGCAAAATATTTGCTTCAAAATTCCAGAAAATTACAGAGTGGGTGATTATGATCACTACTTCATAGAACCTGAACTCATGATGGAGTCAATTTTTTGCTCAAGCGTGGGGTTCTCCTTATACGTTAATGGTAAATAATGGTAAGCAATTTGGTGGGAATTATTTAAAAATTGACTTGTACACATATTGATGTCTCTTTTGTAATAAATCTTGGTATTACACTAGAGTCAAGATACCCATCAAATCCATTTGCATGTAACCTAGAATGCATTTTACAATGAACTTAGTATTCAACTGCATAATTATACAGTATTGAGTAACCAAGTTGAGAAAAAAAATGGTCTATACTTCTGGTTGCATTATCAAGGGGGAAATTAACCCAAACTAAAGAGCTCACATTAACCTGGAACAATGATGTAATGTCCGAAATGGAGCCTCCTTCAAGATAGATTCCCAAAGACAATAGTAAAGAAGCATGCAAGTTAGTATCATATATATGATTCCATGATACCATGCAACTATTAAACGTATGGGGTAAAACCTCCACATAAGTTTTCGATCAGTCATAAGAACCAGACTATAAACTCTTTTTCAATTAGCAAGAAGGTTGACTAAATTTAGAGTTGTTGGATAGAACAGTACAGTATAGATTTCACACTTCCATAATTTTTTTAGTCCATAATTTTCATAATCCCTACCCACTACACTCTAATGTGAAAATAAAAGTTCCATCCACAATCCCTCATACAACCCAATGGAGAACCAAATCATAAAGCACATTGAAATATATATGAAGGTTATATTCATCAATATATACATGACAAGATCATTGGTCTATGAAGCATTTAAGTTAAAAAGAAAAATACTTACTGGATAGGGCCTAAACATGCTTTATAGAAACCTTCCTTAAGTATTTACTTTTATTCACATTTGACAAATATTCAAGCAGATGATTTGAAGGTCCTCATCCAAAAAACACCATAGCTCAACTGATTCCTCAAAACCTTCTTTTCCTTCTTCTTAAAGTACATCTTAAAGGGAACGCTAGTGTCATCTTAATTAACGCCATCGAAAGGAAAAATGTTGTATGTGATTAGGATGCACTTGTAACTATGGTTCAAAGATAATATACCACATGTAGAGCCAATTCAACCATTGGTACAACACTTATCCACATATGATTAAACATAATACCGAAACCATTTTTTTTCCCCCACTTTCCTTGTTAGTTATACTCTAATATTTGTCCGTAATTTCCAAAAACATTATTATGTTGATACAATATTGACAGTCACTTGTGTAACTCCCACCTCTGCTAACTCATATGTCGTTATGTCTAGCTTGCTTAAATTCATGCAACTAAAAATATGGCAGAGGTTCCAACTGTAACCTCCCTAAATTCTTTCATGCATTCACCAAATTTGGAAACATCAAAGAGATAAACACTCACTTGTTGTGTGGAGTCATCTCTACTACAAGTATCCGTTAGTAGAGAGCTATTGCCACCGACCTGATCTTTTGCATGGTAGTTGCACTTTGCCTCCATATAGGTTAGCTGTACATTATGGTTAGGTTGAGCATTATATATAGGAACTAACATATGTCCTTAGATATGGAAGTCTAAGGTATTGAGATGGATCCATCCTTTTTCCTTGGAGTTGCATTTACATCACACATTATTCTTCAGAACATAGCACCTTTGTGTGTATGAGTGTTCTAAATCTTAGTGATAGGATTACATGTTAAGGAACATAGTTATAACTTAGGTGCCCTTTAGTATTATCTAAGACTTGCATCATAAACTTACCAAAGAAGAGTTCCCAACATTCCATCAAAGATCATAGTACGAAGTAGGGAGCAGTAGAGATCAAACCACACCTTGTACTTTCTTATTTTTAGCTTCATCAAAGTGATCTTTCTATCTGGTAATTGACTTACAAGTTGTTTTTTCATATTTTGGAAACAATGGAATTGGTGCATTTTCTTCATGCAAGATGCCATAAACTACCAAACAAATCTAAAGCTTGCACTTCTTGTGAACAGGACTCATAAATGTAGTTCTTAATTGAGTCTTTTCATCCGGTTAAGCAAGGGATTATAAACATATCTAGTAGCATAAAGAGTCTGTTGAACATCAAAAACCTTTATGGGTTGATCTAAAGATGCATAATTTGTTGCTAGCGTTTGAAGCATGAGGTTCAATATGAAATCTAACTAGAGGTTATGAATTTTGGTAACTTTAGTTCCATACCTTGTAGTAAAGAACAAAAATGACCAATCTGAAGAGAGATAACCTCTTATTTTTGTTGTAAAATCTCGTGATAAAAAGAAAGCAAAATAGGGAGGTCAATCTACAACAATTAAATCTTGTAAAATAGTGACATTGGGACAAGCATGTAAAGTTACCTCTTAATTTCTGATAATACCAACTGTATTGGTTGTTGTTCCATCTAGTTGCAAAACATTTTTCATTGTAGTCTCATACTAAAGGCATATTTTTTCTGCAATTGTTTTTGCCATAACTGTGTTACTTGCACAATTTAAACCATGCAGTTATGAAATAAATGATCTCCAATAATCAGAGATAATAAAATGGAGGTGGCTTCTTGATATTATGAGAATTTAAAACCTTTTGAAACCATCCATTTAAATTCTTTAATGCAGTCTTTCTCCACTGTTCCAAGGACCATGTCTATTTTTTTGGGCTTCCTTTTTTGCTATTTTAAAGAAATCTACACCTTAGCAAGCTCACGAGAAAGTAAATCTTATTGTCCTAGAATACTTAGAGCATCCCAAAGTGATATTAATATTATGGTTCTTTATTACATCAACAATATTAAAATAAGCAACTGTTATTTGAAACAACTTCTACCATTTTAGCATAAGCTTTAGCAAAAACTGACTTTGCTTCAACAAGCTTTTGAAATTTGAGGTATGAAGAGTCTTCTTGGATTAGGTTGTAATTGTTTTTGTTGATCATTTTGAGCTAAACTGCTTTTTAGTTTGAGGAACAACAAAATTGTTAGCTATTTTTGGATCCTACAGTTGTTATTCTATCAATGAACTGTGCACAGAATGTGTCTATTTTGTTATGTTTTCTCTTTCTTGAGCCTTACCTTGGGACCTAATTGTAACTGTTATAAAATATTTCTCTCTAAAGCTAACCAAGATTTTGTTCTTGTGGCTTCTAAGTATGAGCTTCTTACTGCCCACTCTCCATTTGAGGCATGAATAATGTTTCAGGTTGAGATTGTGCAACAAAGCTTATATTCAAGAATGCATTTGGACAATTGGTAGTTGAATGAGGATGAAGACAGGGTTGACACCATTCTTTGGAAACCATATTAACTGGAACTAAAATGCTAGATGAACTAGGAAGTATTTTGTGTTGAATTTATTTGGACCTAATATGGCTATGTATAATTATGATTTTGTTAATAAGGTTTCCTATTTGGTTGAATTTGCTGATTTTGTTGATAATTGAGAAGACCCACTAGGTTATAGCTAATTTGTTTTCAATTGATTTCAATTTATTACCCATAGTCTAAACAGCCTTGAATGCATCATCGGATGGAGCTAAAATAGTAGGCTCTATAATGGTAATAGGATATGGAATACGTAATAAATATGATATAAGAGGCATTGAAGGCCTTGGTGCCAATTTTCCAGCTTGAATACGATTGTTTTCATCTTTAATGGACAATATCATAAACTACTGGGAGAGTATCTCCTCTAATAGACTGAATCATAGTTGAAATATCATTATTCAAGGCTCTAACATAATAAAGAAAAACTTGTTATCCAAAATTCACCCCTCAAGGTAATTTTGGTAACATGCATCAAATTCTTCAGTCAAGAAGTAATAAGATTGAAAAATAGTGCCCAAAAATGTTTTTTGGGGCCCCTCGGCTTTTAATTGGTAACAGTCTCTCTAATGAAGAAATACGCAACGAGTTAGAAACAAAATGGCCAATTATGCAAAAATTAGGTTGCAGGACTCATTTTAGGTTTTATGGTCCCAAGGGTTCAAGTCGTACTATACGGGTACAGTGTACCCAAGGTCTTGCCGTTTAAAGCTTGGGGCTAGAAATCAAAGGCAAATCAACTATGAGTTTGGTTTGTCCACAGGTGGTCCGTGGGACATTGGGACGTGGGACGTGAGGGAGTAAAATGAAACAAGTGAGAGCAGGGAAAATCATCAATTTTTTGTTACGTGTTTTGGGACAGTCCGAGATAAAAGTACACGGGACGTGAATCAGGGATTTGCCAAAAACAGTCCATTTCCAAGGTGGTTTGGAATATTTGTCCCAGGAAGTCCGGGATCATTTGGGACTGAAAGTACGCGAGGGATATGTGGGACACGAAATTCAGCTGAGGAAGCCGTTAACAGGATTTTTCCAAGGAAGCCTGATTATCAAGGTAAGAGTATTGTCAAAGATTTTCATCTTGGGACAGTTGGGACAAAGGTACGCACGGGACGAAATAAAAGCCGAAAGGCCGATTTCAAGGAAGAAACAGTTGTCAAATTTGACCCATGAAACTTCAAAACGGCCATAACTTTTGACTCCTAAGCTCGCCATTTTCACAAAATTGGACTTTTGGAACAAACATGAGCCAAAGAAACTGTTTATATTTTTAAAAAGGGTAGATTTATTTTGCTAAAAGAAACATAATTTACCTCTAGTTATTAATTCTCATTCCTACCGTAAATGATAGAAAACACCTGACATTACCCAAAATAGTTGCTACCCTGTCACTCAAAGGCAATAACTTTTGCATTTCTCAACGAATTATTGCACGAAACTTGCCACAATTTGGAATTGTGGAAGAATTTGTATAGTAATCAATGAATTCTTTATTTCTTGAGGGATTGATTGAAGTATTTTTAGAAAACGTGCCTAGGTTCATAACAGTGTTTTATTTGGTGGTTGGGAGTAAATCAATGAGAGCATGGTCATGACATTCCTTCATCTGCTGCAAGTCTGGGACAGTATGGGAAGTCTTTTGAAAGAAGTATAAATGATTTTACTAAATTTAATTACCTTTTTCAAGTGGTTGAATGATAGATTTTGGGATTTCTCATTTTCCCTTCTCTTTCTCTTCTCAAATTTTTTTTCTATAAATTCCAGTGTTGGGCTCATTGTAAAGGGGAGGAGATAGTTTTTAAGTAGCAAGGCTCTGCCAAAATTACTTTTTGAAGACAATGTGCTATTCAGAACCTTGTAGTGGACTCCTTGCATGGTGATCCAGGCCCTTATCTTGTAATCAATTGAACTGTGTATATCAGTAAGAATAACAATATAAGTTTTGGATAGCATCTTCCCCTTTGTGTTTGTTTAATTCTAAATTTGCCCCTTTAATCTTGATTACAAGAATATTGCGTCTATTATTATGCTCTTGCAGGGATCCATTATCATTTGTGTATGTTTGAAATTTTTTTGTGAATGCATTTTGCTCAGATTGTGGAGAATTGTTATCACCTCTTCTAGTGTAATTTACTTCCAGATATTCACACATTTGAAGACTACTCTCACCATCTCCTTTTCTGGTGTATCATCGCTTTATTGTAGGCTTTCATTTTATGCATTCTCTCTCCCTGGTCCCTTGTTATAAATTTAGATTAGGACATAGTTAGTTTCCCCTGCATTAGAGTAGATTGTGGCAGGTAGTTTAGGAGCAAGAACCAATTTCTCTAGAGGTCTATCTCAAGTAGCAAGTCCCACAACTTGGAGATAGTAAATGTTATCTGAATCACACTGTGAACTTCAAATAAAAATGTTCACACTTGTGCACATCGATAGGGTGCTTAATTTGGTGATAATAGTTTTGGCATCATCTGGGTGGAAACCTTAGAAGTCTTCACTTTTATTCAAAAATTGTGATTATGTTTACTAACAAGTGTAATTCCCGTATTTAAAGGGAGCTTAAAATCACACATCTGCGACTTCAAAAGAAGCATAATGTAATCACATCTAGTTTTGTTAGGAATATTTTCGTTAGTCATCTAACTTATGAATTTTGAGTTAATGATTCGGTCATAATAAAATATTTGGTCATTGCCAGTAAGTTAATATGACACTTATTGATTTGAAATATTCCCAAGTTCTAGTTAAAATAATATTGAAATCTATCCATGAATTATGGTTTAAAATTTTATTTCGTAATTAAAAATACTGAACTAGAATTATGGATAAAGAGAGTTTCATAATGATGCTTGAAACACCAAAATAATCTAAAGTAGAAATTGTATGAACAACTTCATTTCACTGTGCACTATGCTAGATGGGGTCTGAAAAGGTTGTCATACAATTGCAAGGGTTGTCTCATGCTTAAAGAGATGAAGCTAAAATGTATTGAGTCAAGCAAGATTTTCATGAGGTCTTAATTCAATCATCACTGCAATCTGATCTTTCACCATATAGACATCTCGAGGGTGATTCCGCATATTCAAATGGAAAAATGCCTTTCCCACAGTCCATGTGGGATTAATAACATTGTGACTTGAGATTCCTTTAGCCTAACTCTACAGGTCACTTCCTGGATTCCTCGTACTTCAGCAGAACACAATAATTTGTATAGTGACTTCTCACAGCACCTTCTTGCTGTTGGGGATCCACCAAGTCATACATTGCGTTCAGACACGATGAAAGTAAAATAACCTAAATTAATGTTTACCCTTAGATCGCCCTAAAGGAATTCTCAGACATCCTCTATTTGAAATTATCACCATGAAACTATTAAAAGTGTCATATCAACCACCTCATCTATATTTTCCATAACTTCAAGGTAAGTGCTGTAATTTTTAGCACAATCAGGAAGCTAGTCTTTGAACATGGAAATTAGGGTAGAAATGCATGCTCTCAATTATTTCTTATTTTTCCAACAATTTTTCCATGGAATGTCCGATTATACTGGTAAAACAGGGCTAAGCTCACATTCCAGTTGAATGAGGAGATTGTTAACATGGCAGGGAAATCTTAGTTTCATTTGAAGAGAAGAAGGGACTTGGATATCTACATAATGTCTCCTATTTCAACACTTTAGCAAATGCCCCAACAGTTGTATTCAGCGAAGAAATTCCTTTGCAGGATATAAATGCCATCTCACCAACAACCTTCGAATATCCCCAAAAGTGCTTAGAATTCACCTAAAACAATGATGGGTTCTACTGGAAAACTCACGTAGCCTCCAATGTGTTTTGCAGGTGTTGGGAGAAGAAAGGAATGACTGATAACTCGATTCCAGACGTGGATTGATGACAAAAAAATGGAACACTTGCACCTATGAAATAACTGCCTGAACCATCCCCATTTTTACATTCTTATGTATTATTGCGCTTGCAACCACATCAAATATTTACTTTGTAGAAGACTTCAATAGCTTTGCCACAGGTGAAAAGGCATATGCTGACTATAATCGTGATAACCTATGTCCCTATGCTTCTTTGTTGCCATCTGCTGGTCAAGGCTATCATTTATACAACAAAGTTAGAAGGCATGTTAGTTCTGTTTTCACCGTGAAAGTATGAAATTATGGAACCTCAAAAATGGTGATATTTTGCACTTCATATCTTTTATTTTGTAAGATTGAAAAAAGACAGGTCGAATGGTTGGCAGGCTTACCCATGCGCTGTTGAGCCCATTTTTCAAAATCCACCACCCTGTTAATCTCCTGACCAGTTCTGAACCACTCCTTTTTATCAAATTTCTTTAACGCTTTCTCTAATTTTTTTATTTAATTACTTTTTTTAAATTTAGTGGTGGAGACTACATAATAGCTATGATTCCATGTATCCAATTGAATATAAATCCAGGATCTTTCAGAATTTCAGATTTCAACATTTTTACCGTCAATTTTAGATTTGAAACCCCAAATCTTAAAATTATAAATTTTCAATGGTCTTGTATTAGAAATTTACCTCTATTATTAGAAATACTCCTGTATTAGTTTGTATTTCATTTTAGGACGATTCTGATTCCCCATTGAAAGTTAAAATTTTATGTTAATACAAAGTTTTCATTGGAAATTTAGTATTATGCTCCAAGAATGTCAAAAAAATCACATTATGATTTCCAAAGTAATGTCTAAAACGATTGCAAATTAAGTGTTGAAATTAAAAATGATTATTATGTGAAATAGAGAAACTAGATATATAATCTTGTTAAATAATTCCATGTTTCGGAAAATGGTTTGATAACTATATATTCTTCTTATGAGTTATATTATTACAATAGATGGTAATGATTTTTTTTAAACAATTCGATGTGGACATGTAGGAGTAATAAATTAGCATTCGATGTCTTTCAACATGTAAAAATCTCATACTAGAATTATCTGCAATATCATGAACTAAATTAGTTGAATTAATAAAGGGCTTTTTCTACATTTCTTATTTAATACATGAATTCCTAGGTTCATTGGAAATATTGAATAACTACTAATTTGAAGAAACTAGATTAATAATTGTGAAAGAAATTAGGAGGAAGGTTGCCAAATACTAGGCCTATTATAAGGTTTACTAGGTATTTCTATCTCTTCCTCTTATTTCATACTCAAATGGTAAAGAAATTAACTACATCTTCTGAAGGAATCCTCTTACAAGATCTTGTAGTCAAATTTAGGTATGGAAATGCTGACAAAACTAGTTTGAAATCATTGTAGAATTAGCCAAATAAATCTTGATCTTTAGACTAAATTGGTATGCAGCTTATTACATCTAAAACTAAATTTTTTTCAAAATGTAAATTAGACTGTAATTCATGCCCTAGAATTCTGATTTTTGTCCCAAACATGTATTGACAAAAACTATTATCTTGAAAGTGCACAGGTCTTTGTTGAGAGAGAGATGGTAGCAGGTTTCTAAGATTGCTCTTCGGATCTCTCTCTTTCTCGTAGATACAATGGAAACACCTTAGGTCTGTGGGTATACCTATTATTGAGGTGAACTGTCTCAGTATCAAGGTCGATTCCTTTTTGATGTATCCTAAACTAGTTTTTAGGGGTTTTGAGGGTAAAAAGATGATTGTAAATGAGTTTAAAATGGGGCAATACACCAAAATTGTTGAGGGATTTGATTGAGTACATGCACAATCAATTTGAGAATGAATTTTTGAAGTGCACAAACCAATAGTTTTCTGCAGAATATAAAGGCAAAACACTTTTTGTGTTGAGGGAATGAATCACAACAATACAACAAGAAAACATGAACACTAATATTATGCAGAAATTACTAAATTTGTAGCAAGGTAAGATGATTAATCAAGGAATTTGACATTCACAAGAAATTAATAAGATATACACACCACTGCAAATAATTGGAAAGGTAGGAATTAATTCTCATTCAAGGGGGAAAAACTGCCAAAATTTGCTTCAACACTCCTATGTCCAAAAAAAACCTCTCCTGTGCTTTGCAATTGCACACAATATATAGCAAGATTATTCACCCATCCCATCCTTAAAATAGGCCTAAAAATTTTACATCGCCCATGCATGATAATTTTAACCCTTTATCATGAATAAATAAAGGAATAAAAATAGAAATGTTAATACAATGAGTCATTAATAGGCTTGATTTCAAAAATATATTTCAATCAAACTGCAGTTGACTGATCTATTTTTAATAAATTAAGATGAATAATTTGGCTAATAATAGTCCCTTGCTCGTTGTGTAAGTCTTGTCCAATGTGCATGCAATTTTTGTATTCTAGTGCTTGATGTGACACTTACAATTTGATCCAGTTGCAATAGATAAAATTAGGCATTAAATTTTTCCCCCTTGGATGTACATGCAAAAAATAACCTCCCTATGTGAGCAAAAATAATTCCTTTATTTTCAATACTTTAGCAAAAATACCCAAATCCACTATGGGGACCACCTTTGATGCGCACATGGTAAAAAAATTTCATTACTTTGATTTGTCCTCTTATGATTACTACTTTTTTGAAAAATAAAGGCAGGCTCTGTCATTTGATCTTTTGTGTTGACCCTATGAATGCATTATCCCTTTTTTATCTAGCTAATCATGGCACATATATTTATGATTTACAAATCATCTTTGCATTGTATATAATTGGCACCTTTTTACTTTAGTCATTGGGCATACATTATAGTTTTGACTAATAATGGTGATTAATAGACTCCTTTTTCAATTATTTTCCACCTTTACAACATACTATTTGGGCCCTCCTTGATCATGTTCTTTTGATTTTACAAGGCATAGACATAATGGTAAAATCTTTATCAAAGGTCAATGTAATGACTTCATAAAACATGCCCCTCACGATGATGAATCACTGCTTTGTGATCTTTTCTCGGTAAAAACACAACCCTAATTAGGGTTTCACATTTCTTTGCCATGTATGGACTCTCTGAATAAATTAGAGTTTAATGTAACTATGATCAAGGTTGGATTTTTTTTGCATGGAAATTAGTGAATGATTCTTGATTGTCGATCTTTGTACCAATTTTATCTTTGATCTTCAATTCAACTCTAGGTGAGTTATGAGTTTAATAATAATGGTATCTTATTTTAGCCGTTTATCTTGAGGTATTTTGAGAATCCTTTCTGTCGATTATAGTACCATTAATCTTGATGGAGCTGACAGTTACTGTGGTTAGCTTTGGAGTTTGCATTGAAATTGGAGATTAAATATTGATCATTGATCTCTATACCTTCACGATCCTCACCATTGATGCTTTAACTCTACTCTGACTATGGTGGTTGGCTTAGGTTATCATGTCATCGATGCTAGCTCAGATGAGTTAGGTCTAATTAAAATCTCATTGAGCTTATTCAGTCTTCATTCTTGCATGCTCATTTGGACAAGAGAAGCCCTAGCCATTTTTTCCTTCACTGTCAGTGTTGATCATCTGGAGACTCAATTTTTTTGGAAGCTATAATATACAAATCTGAACATCATCATTTTATCTTTGTTTTAATATTTTGACCTAAAATCGGCATAGGTGTTCGTGGTTTATTTTAAGTTCAACCTCTTTTGGTTCTGGGCATCGTTGTATCTTCTAAAGGTTTTAGTAATTTTACTTACACTCTCTGTTTGGAAGTTCAATTCTGAGTTTGTCCGAAAATCTGAGGTCTACTTTCATTTAGCCTAGATCTGTGAATGGCCACTTTTTGTAACTTTCAAAAATGGGGTTTGAGCTCAGTATTTTTATATTATTTTGAGATTCACCATAGTTTTTATTGAATAAGAAATCTCGAGCTCCATGTGAGTTCTATGCCACTATATCCTGACGCCATTGTTGAAGGTAAGATTTTTTGTATTCTCTTCTTATTTAAAACTTCCTGTATATCTTTCACTCGAATATAAAATAGATTTCTCCTTTGCAGTTGCAAAATTAACAGTCAACCTTGGCCACCATGATCTATAGATTATACTTCTTCTCTGATCCATTTTAATTCAATTTTTTTCTTCTGAACTATGATTTTAAATCCCGATTCCCAAATCATTGTGAGGTTTTTTTTATTTACGCTTATTTGATATTCATTGAAATTTCTACAAGTATTTAGGTCTATTTATAATAAAATAAAAGCCACGATTATTGTCATTCTAGCTCTATGACAAAAATAAGCTCTCTGTCATGTATTTTTATAAAATGGTTTAAGATTTTTTACGATTGTTGTATTTGAGTCCATCTTTGTCAATTCGTAATTGAATTCCCGTAATTGTAACTATAGAACGTACAGTACCATATTTTTTTATTTATAAGGCTTGATGATTGTTTGATCTCGTCGTGGATGGGAACTTAAAATGCTTCAGAATTCATTTATTTTTATTCTAGAAACATTTTTCCTAAGTGTGCTTTTGGGTTTGTAATGATCTTTCAATCCTATAAATGATTTCGGGTCTTCGTTATTGTACTCTGTACCTAGTATTAAAAAATGGGTTTGATCTGTCTCATACCCCTTTCATGCTTTTGTTTTGTATTTTCTCATTCATAAGATATCTTGAGTTCCATTTTGTTTCATTGTTAATTTGATAATAAACTTGTCAATATTTTCTAGGTCACAAGGTGCATTTTGTATCACCAGGTCTACAACTTTTGTGGGTTTACCATTTTACATATTTTCAAACATGTACATTGATTTTCTATAATTTGATGTCAAACACTAAATCCAGGATCCATTTTACACATTCTGTGAAAGTGTATTGTAACCTCTCCATGCTCTAAGGCTTGTTCTTTACTCACTGTTGTATGCTTATAACAGAAATGGATTGTTTATGATACTGAAACATGGATGAACATTTAGTTCTTTTATGAATTTTGCAAACTAAAATATGAAAATTTGTGACTATATGTTGTCTCTCTCCTTGAACTGGAACATGATGTCTTAATTTTATGATATTCTAGTAAAATATGTCCTTAAATGTAGGAGTGACCTCATTTTATAAGCAAAGAGACTTGCATCTTGTAATCTATATTGGACCTCTTAAGCTCTTATAACTACCACTATTGTACTTGATATATGTTTATTTAGTTGTTGATCCTATTTTTGTAACATTTGATCTCTGAAATGTGACTAGTTTTAAATCTAAATTTTTTATTCCTTGTAACTTAAGGAGTGCATTTTGAATGGACATCTGTAATGTTTTATTCATGCATTGTAATTGATTCATTTAGATAACAAAATAATTATTTTTGGCCATCTTACGAGATATTGGAGCTCCTCCATTGTTGTGAGCATTTACAATCTAGTGAATTCTACTTAGTTGTATAATCATCTCGTATTCTATAAAAATCCATCCTTTCCTGATTCAACTGTACTTGATCATTTGTTTGATCTATGGAGTATGTATCTACAACTTAGAATTTCGTATTTTGAGGATTAACTTAATTTTTTGAAAAAATATAGGCTCTAATTACATTTTGATCAATATGGATTAGCTTGATCCTTCTATAAAAAGTTTTGTTGTTCCCATTTTCTTGTTGATTCTACAAACTGGAAGTTTTTATAATGCTCAAACACTTTAGATTCTGTATCTTTCCTCAAGACATTTGTAGATGTTATTAAGGAGTGCATAAACCAAATGTGGAAGTGTGAAAATGTATTTTATTTTCATGACTCTAATGATCTCCATTTATAAGCTTGTACCAGTTCTCTTCTCTTCCCTGAGTTATGTATTTGTTTTGATACAAGTTAATTTTGCCTCAGCTAGAGTCCTATGTTTTTTTATTATCAGTAAATAGTTTTGAAGGGACTATACCCTATTACATAAAGGGCTTACCAGCTGGATATGACTATGAAGATTCAAGCAAAAAAGGATCAAAATCCAGATAGAACAGTAGTTCCAAAAGTAACCAAGAGCTAGGTTACAACCAGAAGAAAACAAAGGACACATAATTGAAACAAAACCGCAAAAAAGTAGTAACTTCATAGAAAAAAGATCACAAAAGAACATAGCCTCTTCAACCCAATCCCTCCTAACCCAAGTGACCCTATTTCTTGAATGCTCTTTTAATTCTAGACTTGATCATCTGCAACAAGGTAAATAATGCTCAGACGTGGTTGTGTGTGTTGAGTCCAAAGCGTCTACCTACAAAATAGGCCATACTCCTCTCTTTCTCATTCCCCCAAATAGTTACTAGGGATCCCACTTAGCATTGAAATGCTCTGAAATTACTGCTCTAATAAAGTCACTTATGGCCTTAAAGATATCCATGTTTTGATCATGTCTATCTTGAGGTCTCCCCAATCTGGTATCTAGAGAGTTCAAATTCTTATATATATATATATATATATATATATATATATATATATATATATATATATATCAGTAAACTGATCCTTGTCCATTTGTCATTCTCTTCATCAAACTTTCTTTTCCCTTTCCACTTCTCCATATGTTGAAGTTCCTTCTTCATCTATTTCATCTCTTTCTTTAGGGCTTCTAGTCTATTAGCCTCTTAAGACTCATCTTAATGCAGGGCCTTTTGAATACCGACATTGCTTATATGAAGCAAGTCTTGAGCAAACCTCCATCTCTTTGGAGCTTCAGAGAATCATTCCAGTGAGAGGGGTTTCTGTTTTCAGGGGGTTCTTGGTATTTGGAATTGGAAGGGGCAAAAATAGATGGGAGTGGGAGCAAAGCAGGTGATAGAGAGTGGCTCACTAGGAGCAATCGGGAAGTAAAGGAGCTTGGAAACACAATAGCTTGTGCAATAGAAAATATAAGGCCCTGATGCAAAGGAATGGCATAGGAATGTTTTTAAAAATCTAGAATAGAGTGTTGCAGGGAGTTGAGAAGCTAATGTGGGAAACAGACCACGTAAAACTCCTTCTAAAATGGTTTTTAGAAACATAAGGTGTTTAATAGGGACCATTTTATAACGTCCTTCCAGAGAAATATATTTTACCATCATATTCACCACTTCATCATATGGTGTGGGAATAGAAATTACCCTTATGACCGCAACAACAAACTCTAACTCTTTTCCCTCATTGGAGAATTTATTGGCCTCAGTGACCCTGTCAATCCTCTTACTGAAAAACTGGTAGCCCTCCAACTCTAAGCCAGTTGCCTCAGCAATCAGCTCCTTATTGACTCTAACCCTGTTCCCACCATAGTTGACCCTCCTATCCTTCCAATCCATAGCAAAGTGAACTGAAATGTTTAGGTCATGACCTTGAATTCATTCAATGAAATTTGAGATTCCTCCTTTCTACAGGAGGTTCCAAAGTACCTCTTTATTCTTCCAGGTTGGGTAGCAACTCGGCTCCAATTGACACGGTGCCAATTTTCTCTTTCTATCCTACCAAGTTATGAGTAACCTCCATCCTCTTTGGGAGCTAAAAATCCTCCAATGTGAAGAGTGTGTAATTTTCTTATGGGGTTCTTGGTTTTGGACTTGGAAGGGGCAGGCAAAGATTTAAGTGGGATAAAGAGGAGGTGGTAAAGCACTCACTAGGAGATCTTCGGGAAGCCAAGGAACTTGGCAACATTAAAGCTTGTGCAACAATTCCAGATAAGGCCCTGATGCAAAGGAATAAACATGGGAGTGCTTTTGAAAATCCAGAATAGAGATTGAAGGGAGTTGAGAAGGTAATGTGGGAAACAGACCGTGAAATTCCTTCTAAAATGGTTTTAAAAAATAAGGTGTTTAACAGGGACCGTTTTATAACGCCCTTCCAGAGAGATATATCTTGACCATCATATTCGTCACTTCATCATACGACATGGGAATAGAGCTTACCCTTATGCCCATAGCAACAAACTCTAGCTCTTCGCCCTCATCAGAAGAATTTCTTAGCCTTCAGAGCAACCCTGTCAATCATCTTACTGAAAAAATGGTATCCCTCCAATTCCAAGCCTGTTGCCTCAGCAATCAGCTCCTCGTTGACAATAACCCTAATGCCCTCCATACTTGACCCTCCTATCCTTCCAATCCATAGCAAATTGAAGTTGAAATGTTTAGGTCATGACCCTTAATTCATTCAATGAAACTTGAAATGCCTCCTTTGTGTAGGAGGTTCCAAAGTACCTCGTTATTCTTCCAGGATCAGATCGTAACTTGGCTCTAATTGACACATGCCCCTCCCATTTTCTCCTTCTTCCTACAAATCATTCTACAAATATCCTACTCAAAACCCTCGTAAGAGTCATGCTTTTTTCTTATGATGATGTCCTTTTTTTGAAATACCTCCCACATGTGCGAGGTTTGATGGCTTTAATGTGGCCGTAAAAAGGAGGATAAATCACACAAGTGAGATCTTTCACCTCCGTTAAGACCCACTCCATGTCATAATTAAAATTACTCCACGTATGTAATTCCATTATTATCCACATTAATGCTAGTTTGAACCTCCTTAGGGATGTTATTTGCATTATCCCATATGGTAAGATTAATATTGATGCCCATATTGGCCAAAGTGTCCGCAACCTTATTCCCCTCCCTATAGGTATGTCTAATGATGATATTCTTGATATTTTGACAAATATTTCTTACTTCCATAATGAAGTCCTTGATGGTCCAGCTAGGAGGAGAAGTTTGGTTTAAATGATTGATGATATTAAGAGAGTCCCCTTCCAAAATTAAGTTCTGGATATCAAAATCTTTGGCAATCCTTAGCCCCCAAAGAGCAGCAAGGGCTTCAACATAATGATTCATCTGAATCCCCATTTTACCAGCAAAAGTAGCAACTAAACAGCCTTTGTGATCCCTAATAACTCCTCCCCCAGCAGCAAGACTAGGGTTACCCTTGGAAGCGCCATCAAAGTTGAGTTTATACCAGTTTCTCTCAGGAGGAATCCAATGGACCAAAGACCTATCAATGTTTGAGGTATTCCTAATCTGCAAACTAGCAGTTCCAATCTTCCAATTGGAAAGAATGTACTCTTCATCAATAGGATACTTCTTATTTTTGGGGGGTTTGAATCTCCCAATATCATCTTTAACAACATGCCCAATCTTAGCAAAGATGATCTTGCAACGTTGCTTGTTATTTTTGAAGATGATATCATTCATATCTTTCCATATTCTCCAGATAATATGGGGGATGACTATTTTCCAAAGTATTCTCACAACACAATGTTTAAAAGGAGGATTCCATTGGGTCCAAAATTGGATGAGGTCCTTAGGTACCATCTAGAGAACATTGAACTTGGATAGGGCATAGCTCCAAATCATGGTAGCATAATCACAGTGGATAAAAAGGTGTTTAATATCTTCAGAATATTTTTTGCATAGATGACACCTATTAGGCATAATGAATCCTTTCTTTATCAGGTTATCATTAGTAAGAATTCTACCTCTGAGCACAAGCCAAAAGAAAAAGTTAATTTTAGGGGTTAACTCAGTCATCCATATTTTTCTCCAATTAAATTCATTCTGGGTATTCTCAAAGTAAGAATTGTACCCAGATTTAACCATATAGTCCCCATCTCTAGAATTGTGCCAAACAATTTCATCTTTGACATCCACCTGATTCAAGGGGATGAGGTCCAGCTGCTCCTAAAGAGAGGACAACACAGAGTTCAAATCAAATCCATCCACTAGAGAGTTGTTTCCATCTCTTTTGATTTCCATCAATTTCCATGTAATCTATGACCTTAGTACCATATTTTTGTTCCAGAATCTCCTTAGCTGCACCAAATCTATCATTGAGGCTAAATTAGACCAATTATCACTCCAAAAACTGATGTCTCTGCCATTTCCCACTTTCCATCTACAACCTTGCTTAATAAAATTCCTGGTAAGAATCAAGTTGTTCCAGAAAATGGAGCCATGGGGAAGCAGTTCAAAATGTAGGAAGGAGGAAGTTGTTTGTTGCTCTAGATACTTAGCCTTAATGAGATCTATCCAAGGTTGTTCCTCCGAAAGCAATCTCCAACCCATTTTTGCAATTAAGGCCATATTCATTTTTCTAATGTCTTTTATGCCCAAGCCCCCAATCCTTTTAGGAGTGCACACTTGATCCCAGGAAACCAGGTGATATTTAAATTTTTCCTCCATTCCCTACCATAAAAAGTGTTTTTGAATCCTTTCAATTTTTTCTCTGAAGGCAGAGGGAATGTTGTACAAAGACATAATGTAGATAGGCAGATTTTGAAGAGTGCTTTTGATAAGCAGACATTTCCCAGCACTGGAAAGAATGGCTCCTTTCCATCCTACCAATTTCTTTTGGAATCTTTCTAGTAAGTCATTCCAAACTTTGTTTGAAACTTTTTTAGTACCCAGGGGAAGCCCCAAATAAGTAGTGGGAAGCACATTGATTTTGCAACCCAATACTTTAGCAATTTTATTCTGCCTTTCCAAAGGAGTATTGAAAAAGAAAATGGAGCTTTTGTCAAAGTTGATCTCTTGTCCAGAAGCAGCCTCATAAAATTTCAAAATGGACTTGATCACCTTAGCTTCTAGAATAGATGCCACTAAGAGCAGGATAGTGTCATCCGCAAATTGCTGATGAGAAGTTGTTTGATTCGTAGAGGTAGGTTTAGTGCCTTTTAGAAGACCATCTTTAACAGCTTTGGTAATTGTTCTGCTGAGGCTATCGACCAATAAAATAAAGAGAAGAGGGGATATAGGATCCCCCTATCTTAGTCCCCTACTGCTAGTGAAGTACCCCACAAGTTCACCATTGACCACCACAGAGAATCTAGCTAGTTGAGATGCAAGCTTTAATAACTCTTCTAAATTTGTCAAGAAATTCAAATTTGGCCAAAAATTTGTCAAGAAAAGCCCAGGAAACTTTATCGAAGGCTTTATTCATGTAAAGTTTAAGGACCATGCTAGCCTTTTTATTATTATCCATAGAGTGAATAATCTCATGAACCATGATCACACCATCTTGAATAATCCTCCCTCTGATGAACCCACTTTGATGTTTTGAGATTAAATCATTCAAAATGACCTGCAGTCTGGTGGCAATAATCTTAGTAAAAATTCTATAGACAACATTAACCAAGCTAATGGGTCTAAAATATTTGAAATCTTTAGCATCCATTTTTTTGGAGCCAACACTATGTGGGTATTATTAAGCTCTTTCAATAAATCTCCAGTTCTAAGAAATTCATTTACAGCCCTTAGGAGATCGTCCGAGCAAATTTCCCAAAATTTTTGAAAAAAATTGACAGAGAAGCCATCAGGTCCTGGAGCCTTATCTCCTTCTAGAGAAAAAAAGATTTCTGAAGCTCCTCCACAGTAACAGCTTTGGTAATATCTTTAAATCTCTGCTCCTCAATTTTATCATGTGGGATAGCTTCAAGCATAAAAGAGTCAGCCACATCATTAGTAGCACTCTTCTCATTCAACAATTTTTCATAGAATCTGAGAGCCTCTTCCTTGATGATCCATGGATCTTTTATGATGTTTCCATTGCCTTTGGATACTTCCGTAATCCTATTACATGCTCTATGCTTCAAAGTGGTCATATGAAATAATTTCATGTTTCTGTCACCCTCTTTCAGCCATATAGCCCTAGATTTAAGTCTCCATAGGGATTCTTCCCTGCTACAAACTGTGTGCAACTCAGAAAGGATGTTTTTCTCCACCAAATGATCCTCCCTAGATCTCCCCTGTAAGTTTATTTTGTTTTCTAGATCTTGGAGTATCTGCTTTAACTCTTTTTTTCACAAAAACATTCCCGAAGACTTATTTGTTCCAGATTTTAACCTATTTTTTAACATTTTTAAGCTTTTGAATGAGCCTATACTTAGCAGTTCCTCCCCCCCCCCCAAATCCACCAATCCTTGATCCTATCAAAGATGTCATCGTGCTCCATCCACATCTTTTCAAATTTAAAGGAGCTTCTGGTAGGTTTAACCCAGTTAACAAAATTTAAAACGATTGGATTGTGATCAGACCCGATTCTGGGCAAAGATGTGAGATGAAAATCTTGATGAAGGATCCAACTTGCTGAGATAAGGGCTCGATCCAGTCTGACTTGAATCATATCCCTTCCCAACCTTTGGTTTTTCCAGGTGTACTGATTGCCATGAAGGTCCACATCCATGAGATTTAGATCAGCCACAAAGTCAGCAAAATCATCCATACCCTTAGAGAAAGAAGAGTTTCCCCCTTGTTTTTCTCCAGGATTTAAAGGGGAATTGAAGTCCCCCATAATGAGCCAGCTGTCATTACTATGTTGAATTCTAAAAACCTTTAGATCTCTCCAGAGCTTCCTTCTTTCACTAACCGTATTGGGCGCATAGATATTGGAAAGGATCCAAGTATTGTTATTATCAATGGCATGGAATTTAACAGCAAGATGATTACTAGTTTCAGAGAGAATCATACCAGTGAAATTCTTCTTGTCCCAGAAGGTAGCCATACCACCTGAAGCTCCCTGAGAGTCCACCGCAGCCATGTCTGAATTTTCCCAAAAATTGCTTTTACAATTAGCAAGTATCTTAGAATTCATCTTTGTTTCCTGCAGAAGCAGAATGCCCGGTCTACTAGAAACTCTTAACTCTTTGATTATTCTTTGTTTAGAATTTCCATTCATACCTCAAATGTTCCAAGAGATGATCTTCATAAAAAAGATAGAGGTAATGTAATTGTTTGATGTCTCAGTTGGCTTTGAGTGCCCTCAGTAATATCTTCTTTTGTTCTTTTGGTTCTTAGAGTCTTCTTAGAAGGTCTACCTCTTTTAGAGCTGCTTCCAAAATCCACTACTCTTCTAGCAGAAGATCTTGTAGTTCTAGATGTTGAAGCTCCCCAGTTATAAATTTTATTTTTCTTGTCATTATACAATGAATCTAGGATCTTCTCAAACCCCTTCAATCTTTTCTTTTTTCTGGATTTAACTTCTAGAAAACCATTGGGATCTGGATCTTCATCCTCCATCCTTTTTTCTTTGAGTGGCGTAACTTCCCCCTCCTCTTTCTCTCCCTTCTCACTGTCCAAGAGTTGTGAAGATGCTGAGTTAGAAAGGAAAAGGGGGTTTCCATTTTTAGGAGAGCAGCTCTTTAACAGCGAAGAGTCCCTCTTAAGTGAAGATTTTTAAATATCCATTTATTTTTCCTCATTTAGAACTTCCTCAATGGTACTTAGAGGATCAGGAAAGGCATTTTCCATAGCTAATACTCCTGGCACAACTATAACGTCCTTCTCCTGAATCTCTTTCTGATTAACCTCCTTTGAAAGAAGATTTACTACCACTGTTTCAGCTAGTTCATCAACCTCCAGAAACACCTTCATAGGATTTTGAGGATCTAAATCTTCTATGGAGGTTGGAAGACTATTGAAGCACCCACCACTGGGGTTTTGGGAAGCCATATATTTCTACAAATCAGTGGTTTCCTGATTGGAGTTCTAAAACTCTTTTTTCCTTTCTTGTATTTCAGCTCTGGATGGTGGAGGGGTAGCCCTTCCCCCTACCCTTGGTCTTCATTTTTTCCCTCCTCCTTGTTATCCAGCCAAGTTTCCTACTTCTTTAGAGTCTCTCCACTAGGCTTATCAAGTTTTCCTATTTTTTCCTCTTGAGAGATCTCTTTATTAGGACATCTACTAGTAAAATGTCCTATTTTATGGCATTTTTTACATCTCAGATGAAAAGTTTCATATTCAATATTTTGAGACCAACTACCATACTTGGAATGTAGAATGATTAGATTCGGTAGCTCCTGCTCCAATTCAGAAGAGATACAGAATCTAGCAAAAGCTAGTCTGGATCTGTTCCTCGTAGGCCCATCTAGCCCAATCGGAGAACTGAGAGATTTGGCAATATTTAAAAGAATCTCATCATCCCAGAATTACAGGGGTAGCCCTGGAAGCCTACACCATATTGGAATGGTATGTATATTCTCAGTGCTAGGATCAAACCCAGGATACCATCATTTCAGAAAGAGACCCATATTACCCAACCACCATGGGCCTCCCAGAAGCACCAATTCCAAATCAGCCTGCTGATTAAATTTGGCCAGGAAAAAATCCCCTTGACATAGTGGTGATGCTCAGATCCCCTTTTGGTTGCCACTTTCTATAGGCCCATTTTCTAATGACATCGATATTAGGTCTAGAGCCGAGAAACTTACCTACAAGGGAAAGATTCACTTTGTCCAAAGCCCGATGAAGACATCCATCTGGCACCTTCAGGTAGGTCACACCTTCCTTGTCCTTCTCCCACGTGAACTACCCCTTAGCTGGAGATTGTGGACCCACATTCTTTAGTATACAGCCCCTTCACATTTGAGAAAACATTGTAATTTAATACTGCTATTTTCTTTCTAATCTATAACCTTGATGCATTTGTTACCTTTCGAAGCACTTTTCTCATGTTTTGATATTCTCTATTGATGTAGCATCTTGATTTGAGATGAATGTCTTCCTGGTTGATTTAGAAACCTGATAATGTATTTTTAAAGGACCAAATATGTTCATTTGTAAGCTTGAGGCTTTCTATTCCATTCAGTCGTGATACTAAAAAACTCTTTAAGGCAATTTGTAACTTCTATGAAAACATTTTGCTTCTCTTATACTCCATTCACTTGTGTATTGAAAATGGAAGCACTTGTCTAAGTTGAATTCTCGAAGGACTATAGCCTAAAATGATCACTTGGTTACTTTATCGTTTTGTTTAACTTAAAGTCATGAAGTTTTTTGATATGAGAACATTTGACTATTTTTGATGAGGGCATACATCCTCATTTACTTTTCTTTAATTTGCACTTGTAACCTTTTGAAGAATGTACTTTCCTTATTTTACTAAATTTTGAAATAGGACTTTGAGGGCCTCTTTATAGCTGTAATTTGATCATTTAGCTTTGACTCTAAGCTAGAAATGTCACCTTTTCATTTATAACAGCTTCTGCATGAAATTGTACTTGATTGATATATCATATTACTTGTTGCACATACCTGATCTCTTTTTAAATTTTCTTTAAAACTTGTACTTTTCATCTAAAACCTTATATTTTTTTCATTTGTGGTATCTCTTGTAACTATCCACTTCATGGTTTCTCGTAGAGGTTTGTTAATGAAATATGGAAGATACCCTTTCTTATTTTCTTTTTTCTATGAAAACTTTGTTCCAAAAGTATTGTTAATTGTATCCTACTTCCTCAATTCTGATTCAATGTCTAAATACCTTTCTTCTATACATTTTCTATTTGCATTTTATTTTCTTAAAATATTTCTTGACTTGTACATCTATATTTCTTTAGCATGTATTTTTTTTGTATAGTAATTATTTATGTAAACAATTTCTACTTTTCATCTGCTACTTGTTCCTACACCCTTAAGTAAATACTTAGAAAATATTTAGGATTTTTTTCCTCTCATATGTTCCATAGTACTCTTTTCTCTTTCTTTTCTAAAATGATTCTTGAAATCATATGTGCTAATGTATAATATTGCTCTTACAAATTTTGTATCTCTATATGATGTACCTTATGCTTCTAATTTTAAAAATGCATCTACATGTAGTTAGATAGTACATAGGTACATATTGAACCCTAAGATCAATATTGATGCCTCTTCTTTTTCATTTTTCAAGTACATTGTTACTGCTAGGAGAGCTAGATAAAAGATGGAGTTGGAGCTGAAGTAAAGAAGAGAACCTAACGAAATTATGGATTTCTTCTATATTCTTTTACTTTTAAGTTCATGCATAGGTACTTATTTCTTCAGTAGTTATGAGTTACATGCCATGGATTGTGTTGGAAATATTGTACTTATTCATGAATAAATAAAATTTAATTTTTTTACTTGAGTTGTATACTTATTTTTTTTCTTTCAGCTTTATAACATGTATATATTGATTTTATAACATAATAAACACCTCAAACACATAATTAAATGTATTTAAATGCATAAATAATGAGTTTTGAAATACCTGTAACTTTAATAATATAATATCCCTTTCTTGTACATTGCAAATCTATTTGTTGTTCTCAAATTTAGCATTTAACCAAAACTGTGTTTCCCCCTCCATCAAGACAATGCATTAGTCCTTAGGGCGTTTGTGTTTACTTTTTAAAGACGAACATAATTGCAGATTAAATGTAGCTAATCACTTATTGCAACTGAAAACATAATACAATTTTAATGCATTCCCCTAGTTAGGTCCACTTCATCAATGACATCCATCATAATGAAGTTTGGAGTTTCCCATTTTTGCATAAGTGCAAAAATTGTCAACAGGTAGACAAAAATATATTTTGCAATAGTATAAATTAGAATGGCTTCTCCATTCTAATATGGTTAGAAAATTTGGATTATTGTATGTTGTTGAGATTTTTATCACTAATACTTAAGTAAATAAGAGTTGCATTTCCTCTATTTCTATGTTTATGTTCCTCTACTCTCTGTCTCTACTTTCCAACTTTGTAGGCATAGTGATCTTTTATAGAGAAAAGGAATGTATTTTCCTTGATTGATGAATCTTATCAAATTAATGTGTAGATATTTTATTATTCTTACTGACTTCTTGTATTGTTGTGTTTTTCTAATTGAATGTGAACCTAATATATTTGATGCATGAGAATTTTTTAAGCCTACTCATAGCAATAACCATTTCTTGTTATCTATCCTACTCCCATTTAAGGCTCATCACAACATATTCCTCCATTGTACATTGTAGAAGCACTTTGCCAATGGTTTAGTGGAGAATTATTATATTATCTGTATCTTAATGGTCACCCCACATCTTTTCTCTAGTGTACACTCAATAAGGGAAGCCTTCCCATAGCAAATAAGGATAGGCTTAGCCCCATAACTGTTGTTGAAAAACAATAATTTGCACTGCAATAAATTATTTCATCAACACATTTATTTTTAACTATGATTTATATGTTATGATTATGACATATATATTACTCATTGATAACATAATTATGATTACTGCTTTTTTATTATGAAATGTTTATCAATAATTGATTATATAATGTTTTCATGCTCCATTATTTATTCCTGATATATGCATGTTCTTAGAAATATTGTTTTTTGTTATGTCATGATGTCATCAATTCACCATCTTTTTAATTTTCTTCATGCCGGGCCCCATTTTTCTATGTGTTGTTGTTTTCATGCATCTACCTATCAAATGATCAACTTCTCATGTCAAGTCATATTCCTCCATTGTACATTGTAGAAGCACTTTGCCAATGGTTTAGTGGAGAATTGTTATATTATCTGTATCTTAATGGTCACCCCACATCTTTTTTGCTAGTGTACACTCAATAAGGGAAGCCTTCCCATAACAAATAAGGATAGGCTTAGCCCCATAACTGTTGTTGAAAAACAATAATTTGCACTGCAATAAATTATTTCATGAACACATTTATTTTTAACTATGATTTATATGTTATGATTATGACATATATATTACTCATTGATAACATAATTATGATTACCGCTTTTTTATTATGAAATGTTTATCAATAATTGATTATATAATGTTTTCATGCTCCATTATTTATTCCTAATATATGCATGTTCTTAGAAATATTTTTTTTGTTATGTCATGATGTCATCAATTCACCATCTTTTTAATTTTGTTCATGTCGGGCCCCATTTTCTATGTGTTGTTGTTTCATGCATCTACCCATCAAATGATCAACTTCTCATGTCAAGTCATATTTATTTGTTTATTTATTGGTCATTATTTTTTTATATATATATATATATATATATATATATATATATATATATATATATATCTTATATATATATATATATATATATATATATATATATAATCTTGTAATTATTTGTTATTTATGTCCTTACTATTAATTAATAAGTATAATTATTACAACATTTCCATCATCTTTAAAATGATTTTACAAGTATTTTAATTTGCAAAATATTGCTCTTTATTGAAAGTGTGTTTCATTTTTTATGTTATTATGACTATTCCATGAATTCCACATTTAGTATCACATTTTTATAGATCATATTTGTTAATAATAACAAATCCAATCATGTCTAGAATACATGGTTTATATAGTTTTTCTTTTCTCTTAATATGATTGATGTCTACATGTGCACTCTTCTCCTTGACCTTAATTGGGGGAGGGAATACAATAGGATTATGTTACATATTTAAATATAGTATTGAAACAACTAATCATATAATACTCTATGTGACTGTTAAAATCGCCATTACTGATCCTAGATAGACTTATCAAGTTTTTGACAAACCTCTCTATACATTAAACAATTTTTTATTTTTAGCATAGCCTTTAAGAATTGTTGTTACCTCATTTTAAATATATTCAAGACCTTTCCAATATTATTTAAACACTTTAAAGACTTATAAAATTTTCAATTGGATCAATGATACATTTAGTGAGGTGTGATTTCTGTAGTAGCATTAGTATAGTTGTAATTTCATTATAGCTATCTAAGAAACTGTTTATGTTTTGACTACAACAACTTTTATGTCTAGTTATATGTTTATCTTATATATTCCCAACATTTTTTGTTTGGACACTATATCCCTGCAGTTATTTGTCCCCGGTATCCTTTTGCATAATTTGGTTAAGTTATTCACATTGGGGTTGCCTCTTACTTCGATACATAACCCTTTACATTATTGTTGTGATCTCATATTTGACTAGATTATGTTTCTTCTTGAATTTTCCTTGGTCAACATCATACTTTACTATGTTACTCTCCTCCATTAGTATATTATATGACCACATTAATATCTAAATAAATAAATAAATAATGGTAATCTCTTTATATACTAGTTGTAGCTTATGTAACCTCGACTCCTCAATGAATTTCATCTCTCAATGAGAATTATATTTAATGAATTCGTAAAAAAAGGGTACCTCTCTCTAAGAATTCACATAATTTTATACAACTGGGGAATATACATCTGATGACACTGTCAAAATAATTTTATTATTAGCATGCGGCATTTTCTAATTTACCAATTAAAATTATATACTTGATATGACCATATATAAATAAGCCTAATTTATACTCATATTACTCACATGGAAAATTTAAATTATCACTTTCAAGAGATCATTTGATTATAAAAATTCCATATTTAAAAATGCATAGTAAATTGCTCTCCTAAAATACTTCCTTAAACTAGTATTCAGACATTTAGACTCAGACACACTCACATCTTGATTGGTCATTAAAAATAATCTAACGATAGGTTCAAGAGTCAAGCTTCCAAATTATCAAGATCCCTCAAATCTAAGTCAAACACAAGTAAGTTAAGTCATTGGTTAAACATTGGGGGGAAACTGATCATGTTAACTTATGGGGATCTTGCAACCACTCATGATGAAATTATATTTTTTACGCTTGAACACCATATATAATCTATAAGCCTAAATAGCTAATCATTTACTCACATGGAAAAAATTATTACTTTCAAGAGATCCTTTAATTAAAAATCAGCTCAAAATGCATATAAAGCTCTCCTAATAATTCCTAAACTAGTATAAGACATTAGGGAAAAACGGATTTGTCACTACATACCTAAATACACATCTAAACATAGGTTCAAGATTTTAGTTTCATGACTCTTCCATGGATTCAAGATCCCTCAGACATCTAAGGTCTCAAACAAATATTTAGGTCAACAAGCCAAGTCATTTTCAAAACATTGTTAAGTGATCATGTTATCAAATGCAGTTACATCCATGCTAATATCTTATGTCATGTATTGAGGTGGAGAACTATATCCTGATTTGAGTGCATCTTTGGAGTAGTGCCTAATCTATTTAATTGGTGTACAAATTTTTGTTTCATAGATAACCACTGGGAACATTTTTGTAGGTGTTTTAGAAACCCACTAAAGGTTAGATGTTTTGGGTCAATTTGGTTGATTTTAGGGCATTTCACACATTTTAACATGGTGGATCAAAATACTTCTGATCAGAAAATGTATATATTATGTCATTCATGCAAGTTTTTAAGGTTCACAAAAGTGTTACCCACCTTGTCATCTCAAACCAAGGTCATCTAATATCACAAATCAGTTAAACAAAATAAAATTAGAGTCTGAAGATATGAATGAGAGTTCTATGTACAAGATGATAATAGATACATTCTAGAATAAAGGTGACAAAACATCTGACATGAGATTTATGAGGTAAATTTTAATCCCGTATTAAAAACCCATACCAACTTCCAAGTGGACCAGATGAAAATAGTTGGGGTAAGTACAGGTCATCTTCTCATGTCTCTACTATATTTTACAGTCATGTTAAAATTGATTTGTTACCTTTCAATGGTATTTGTACTGTATGTCTAGATATGTCAATGTGTCCATGATTAATTAATAATACAAATATACATCCTATTATAGCCCTTTGTAATTTCCAATAAGGAAACATATCATATCTTATGAAACTGCTTCCTTATGCCTATTTACTTTAATTCTTGTCAATTTCATAAGGTGGATATATAATTTGTAACATTAATTATCTATAAATTTCCTAACATGGAATTAGAGCTTGTGTTTATTCCTATGTATGATAGATTTGGTTGTTTTTTTACAAACGTTAACAAACTTGAATATTTTTCATATCTGTGAAAACCCTAGCTTGCTTCTTTATTTTCTTATATTTTATTAGGTGAAAAACTCCAACTCCAACAAATATATTTGAATTTAAATGATCTGGATGGGTTTATATCAATTGTGGAAGAATAGATCTTGGTTTTTGCTGTGTGTGTTCTTATCCTCCTCAAAGCTTTTTTTTTTTTTTTTTTGATTTCTACATTTTTTCATTTGTAATCATCCTTTAGGTTTTTTGAGGAACTCACAACTTTCTATAGCATTTCGCAGCTCTTCCAACACCTTCATAGTAAATTTTAATATTTTGAGACTTTTTTGAATAGTGAACAGAAAATTTTGTGTTCCATGGCATATTTAATCATTTCAAGACCTTTTAAATTTGTTTAAAATATTCTACATAATTTTATAATCCTTCATGACCTTTTTTATAGTTTTAGGTGATATTCATAGATTCACTTGTTTGTTTCATGTTCTTTATGACATGATCCTTCTTTGAGCTTGTACAAATTTTGGATTAGAGTTTTGTGGAACACATAAACCCTCATAACACTATGTCTTTGTACCACATCCTTTAAGTTATTTCAAAATGCTTCAACTTTCTTCCTAGTGCCTTGCGGACTCTCGTAATTTTTCCTTAGTGTTGTGCGGTCTTCCTTCTTATTGTTCTAACCTTGTTTATATGCTTTTATCATGTTGCAAGCTCTCTCCTTCTATTTTGAATCAGTTATAGTGTGATTTATTTATATCATATATCTTTGTAACTTCATAAAACTCCACTAACACTGTTTTTTAAAATTTTTCTAAGTTTTCATTAAAATGACTAGATCTAATTTTTTCCAGCGATAAATCGCAACTGATCAAGCCAGAAAAATAGTTTTCCACCATTCAAATCAAATTAAAACAAACATTTCAAAAATGAAATTTAGTTGTAATTTCATTTTCATCATGTTTGCTTGGTCAATTTTACTTAAAATAAGCTTATTTATTTCTTCTTTCCTTACCATGTCATATTTTCTAAGTCTAATATGTAAATTTCTTTTGTGATTACTAAGTCTAAAAACTATGTATAAAAGTATCCACATCATCTAAAATAATTCAGTTTACTTCCTGGAATTGTTCAAGCTAAATGTCTAGCATACAAGATGATGAGAAAATGGTTATTTACCTCAATGAAAACTAAGCCCACCATTTGAAAACCCAATTCCCTGGATGTCATTGTGAACCCTTCCTCTAGCCAACCCATAAACTCATGTTAGCCTCTTCGGGTCTATGTCATCCTCATTCTAACTGATTTGAGGATTGTATATAACTATGGTTTTCAATTTTGAATTCGATTTGTAAAAATGAATTTGATTCAAGTTGATTTAGACACCTGAGACTTTTTCCTTATCGAAAAAGTAGAGTATCATGGAGAACTCTCTGAAGCACCAAATTGAGAATGCCTCTTAGCCGAATTATTCACCCCAAATCATAAGGACACCCTCCAAAAGCTAAAATAAAATGGATATCAATCAGAATTTTAGGATTATGAGGGATAAACATAATAGTAAGTGATCCAAGGAAGTTTAGGGTAAATATTCATGAAAATGGTAGGAATGTTGATCTTAGGATAAGTTCAAGAAACCAACTAGGTCATTTCAGGCTATAAGGAATGATAGGCTAACAATGGATGAAGTCACCTTGTTTTGGTGGAACTTAGGATCCATATATACATTTTTAAGAATTATATGAAAATGATGGATCCTGCTAAGACAACTAAGCCATGATGTTATTTAAGGTTTTCTCTAGGAGTTGCTATTGGTGATGCTCTCTCTTGGTTTAATTGTCTTCCTAGTGGCTATTGAATGGTACTTCTGTAGAACTTGAGGATGTGCTCTTAGCTCAAACTGTAATCATTTTCAATAGAGGCCCTAGGGATACAGCATGATCAATTTACCTTCTTTACATCAATATGATAGTTGAATGGGATGTCCTTTAGATATATCTGGGTACATTAGGTTAATGCAAACATGCACTTACTTGTATGGTAAACCTCAGTGAATTAGAGAATACAATCCTCATATTGGGGTTGTAGGGGACTTATAGAATCAACTCAAAATTGACACAATTGGGACATTAAGGTGACAAACAAATGTTGTAGAATAATTCCATGATATTTTTATAAGACAAAGTACTTGTTTATTATATAGGACCTGCAAGATATTATGCTAGCACATAATCCTAAGTTCTTAGATGTGAAAATCACAGAAGGTTTCATTTTAAGACCCCCGCTCTGAAAAATTATTTTAGAATGGGTGGCAAATCTCCAAAATTGACTTTCAAATCGATGGCGAATTTCTTAAAAATATTTCATGGTAGAGGCGATTTGGAAGGGTGCAATTTTCTTGGATGAGGTACAATGATAAGAAATGTTGGCAAAATACATGCATAAGTTAATTTAACATATAAATAGTAGGCGAATTCACCCATATAAATGACTTATCGGTGGAAATTTTAGGTGAATTGGGTGGGAGCCGACTGCTGAAAATTAGCCATTTTTCAATTTCCAAAATCCCTAATATTCACGAGTTTATAAAAATTTGCCACTAAAATTTTCCCTGACACTAAGAAAAGGCATGCACAAGCTTCCAAGAAAACATGGGAGGGTAGATTTGGGTTCTATCCATCTCAAATGTAATTGGGGAACTAAATCTACACTTAATATGACCTGTAAAAGCTTCACAATAACTTCAAGGAGGTGCTTGATAGTTTATTTAGCATTCAAAGAGAAAACTTTGCTAAAACATACTATAAGTTATTGTTACACACTAATAAAACTACAATTGGAAGAAAACAGTATTTATTTCTTGAAGTAGGTGATGTAGTACAAACTTGTATGGAAAAATCACATGACCAGAACAATGAGCCCCTGAAAAATCTTGCACAAGCAGGGTATATGTAGTAAAATTCACCCATTGTAGCTCCAAAAATAGCACATTCCTAATTTTAACCAAGATGATTAATTGGAGGCAAATCCAATTTTAGCCTATTGCATGCCCATTTTTAACTCTCTTTACAATTACATAAGGTTCCTAATAATAAAGAATCTATAAATAGGAATGCATGAGTCTCTAAGGTAGAAAATAACCTTACATAACTCATAATTCTCCTTTGTTAACTGATTCCTTTGACTAGTCAATTCTTCTTTTGGATGGACTAAGGTTTGTGTAAAGTTGTTTTTGAAATATTAAGGTTAAAAACTCCTTTTTTCCTATTAGCAAAAGCTATTTTGAGCCTTAAGTGGGCACATGCATTGTTTGATTGCTAAAAATTTTGTAAGGAATGATAGAATAACAATAGCTAATTATTACTTGATTTTTGACTTATGATAAGATTTGTTATTTTCACCCGATACATAGTAATAAGTTAAATATATCTCCCACCTTGGTGGGCACATGATAAGTTTAAACCGATGTTAATAAACTAACCATGGTAAACCAAACTCATGGTTTGGCTCTTTGAATTGGAATAAACCCTAATATTTCCTCATTTTGTATTTTAGCTCAAAAGTTCTAGAGGAAGCCATCTAGGATTATCATGCTGAAAATTTGCTAGTTCACTTGTTTTCAGTCATGTTATGTTGCTTCTTCAGACAATGACACAATTATAATTTCATTAAAATTGGCGTTGTTTTTCATAATAGAGCTCAAGATGCTCGGTTTTCCCTTTGTTGTGGGGTTTCATTTGACTCAAAATTTTTCCATTGGTTGGCTCATTATTTTTTTGTTTTCCACAACTATTTGTGTCATAGAGCTCTATATATATGAGTTGGGGATATTTTACTTTCCATTTTCTTTTCTAAGCTCGAATTATGCATTGAATGGGTCAGCTCTTGTTAGTTTGTTAGCCTGGACAATTGTTCATCCATTTACTAAGATTATATAATGAGAATGTATTAATTATATTCTAATTATTGATTTCCTTTAGTGACACCCAGCCATACTTTTTTTTATGGTTGTTAAGTTGTTATGTATCTTAGTCATCAATTGAGAATCGATCTTGGTCAATGGTGTTCCAATGAGAGTAATATAAAATGAGGTCATTGAGAATTTGGAAAGTACAAGTTTTGGAGAAGCATTTATAGTGATATCAAATAGTATTGTAGTGTTAACAAGGGCACATTGATAGCGTTGGGGATAGTAGTGGGGGAATATCAAGGGGAGAAGTTGGGAGGTTATCGATGTTCTACCAATAAGAGGCAAGGAATCTTTGTATCTCTTAATTTGCTAAAGCCAATATAATTTCTCATCTATTGAAATGGTTTTCCCTTAGGGGTTTTTGTAGGGACAATTTGTCCAAAAATATTGTGTTCATTGTGTTATGCATTTCTTTCTATATTCTTATTAGTGAAGTTGCAGTTGTGTTATTTTTTGATATTAGCTGTGAATTAGTTTTGGGAAGTTAAATATTATTTTAAGATAAGAGATTAATAATCAGTGACTGCAATGGAATTTTTAAATGGTATCAAATCAATTTTAAGGATAGAGAAAGGTTTACGATAGGAAAGAAATTGAGGGTTTCTTTAACCTAGTTTGATCTCTTTAAATGTTTATTACTTTTATCCTTTGAGGTGGCTTAAGCTAGTTTGAGAGATCAGGACAGATTAGATGGTGCCTTGAGTTTTGTTGTCTAGATGGCCAAACTTTCTTTATTGTTGGAAGAGAATGGTATAAAGGATTATGTTACCACTGTTGTAGTTGTACCTATAGATGCAACACAACTTTTAGCATACAAGAAAGAGGATTCCAAGGTGAGGAGGATTGTCCTTAATGGATTCAAGAATCATATTGTTCCACACATCTCCAACTTAGATATGATGAATAAGATGTGGGATGTCGTTCTGAATCTATACCAAAATGCTACCACCAATAAGAAGATGATTCTCAGTGAAAATTTGAAGAATACATGGATGAACAAGGGATAATATGTTACAAGTTACCTCAACAAACTTAGAATAGTCAAGGACAAGTTAGCAGTTGTTGGAGATAGCCCTAGTGATGATGATCTGGTATGGATAGCCATAAATGGGTTTATTAAATAGTGGGATGTTTTTGTTCAAGTTGTTAGTTGATGAGACACCTTACCAAGATGGGATGGACTATGGATTGATTTCACTCAGGAGGAGTTTAGACTACGTCTTATCAACGAGGCCAACAAGAGCTAGAAAAGTGAGAGAGAAAAAGAAAACCTTTCCTTAGCAGGAAAAGGGAAAGAAAATAAGGGATTTAACAAAGGATCAAATTATCAAAGCGAGAAGAAGAAGGACTTGTCTAAGTTTGAGTTCTTTGGTTTTCAAGAGTTTGACCATTATGTCAGTGATTTCCCAGATAGAAAGAAGGGTAAGAAGTAGGTGGTAGCTTCAGTAAGTGTAAAATAACTCTCTAGTAGAATGGAAGATGAGTTTACACTCATAACATGTATGGTCATCTCAACCTCACAGTGTGTTTGGTATATAGATAATGGGGTGTCATTTCATATGACAGGAGTTAGAGAGTACTTCTCTAGTTACAAGGAGGAGGACACCAATATCTAGATTTATATGGGGAATTTGTGTAAGCTCAACATAGTTGGGAAAGGGATTGTTCAGTTTTAGAGGGAGAATGGAAAGATAGTTCCACTTCATGATGTATTGCATGTGCCAGGATTAGGTTTGAATTTGATTCCCGTATCTTTTCTTCAGGATAAACTGTATAATGTACTTTTTAGACAGACACATGTGTTGATTAAGAACAAGGATTGGAAATCACCCATGACTATTGGAGTTAGGAGTGGTCGCATTTATAGATTATAGTTTGATACTCCTAAGGCACTTATGAGCTGCAGTAATCCTAGAGATCTTGGAGAGATATGACATAGGAGGATGGGCCATATTCATCATGGAGCACTTAAATTGCTTCGTGAGACAGTGAAAGTTGTTCCAAAGGTGAGCACAGAGCATGGTGATGTATGTAAGGGATGTGTGTTGGGGAATTTTGTGAAAGCATCTTTTCTAAGGAGTGACTATAGATCTAAGGGTGTTCTTGATCTAGTACATTCAAATGTATGTGGACCAATGTCGACAAAGTCTCTCAGAGCATATGAGTACTATGTTACCTTTATTAGTTATTTCTCCAAAAAGACTTGGATATAATTCTTGAAGAAAAAGGATGAGGTTTCGAGTTTCCTCGAAGAGTTCAAGTCTCTTGTGGAGAACTCGATAGGAAGGAAGATAAAGGTTCTTTATTCATATAATGGAGGCAATTACAAATGAAATGACTTCGAGGATTTATGTACCAGAGAAGGAATCAAGAGAGAGTGGATGGTTCCTTACAATCCACATCAGAATGGATTTGCTGAGAGGAAGAACCATTCTATATCAGAGGAAACAAGGAGTATGCTACATGACTAGGACATGCCCCGCTACCTATGCGTAGAGGTTTGTACTACAGCAGTTTACATTTAGAATAGGGTTCCACACAAGGTAGTAGGGAAGATGACACTAGAGAAATCTTTCACAGGGAAGAAGCCAAATGTAGGTCACTTCAGGATATTTATGAGTTTGGCTTATTGTCATATTCCAAAAGATACACGTACCAAGTTAGATCATACTATAGAGAAGGGGTACCTTGTTGGGTACAATGAAACTTCAAAGGCATATACAATTTTTATTCCACGGACCAGAAGAATTATTGTCAGATGTGATGTCAAGTTCATGGAGGAAAAAGCATTTAGAAGGTCCAAATATTTTCTAGTAGATGATCAAAGTGAGCAGCCAACAAAAGCTCCAAATCCAAGTCAAGGGCAGTAGAGATCAAGTACAGTTACTAGTACAAGAATAGATTTAGGTAGTGTAGATTCACAAAGTATGGAGCCACTGGTGCAGTAGGATATGTATCTAGAAGATTTAGAGGTTGATATTTCATCCTCTACAGTTTGCAGTAGGAACCATGAGGTTAAAAACATAGAAAGGGATACTCAGGAGTTTGTGGGAGCTCCTAGGAAGAGTACAAGGCAGGGGAGAGAACCAGCCAAGTTCAATGACTATGTGGAATTAGTCATCCAATGGGTAGATAGTGAACCTTCTAGCTATCAAGAGGCAGCACAACATCAAGTTTGGAGAGATGCTATGGTTGAGGAATATACTTCAATAATGCAGAATGATGAGTGCGAGGTAGTGCCTAGACCAACAGATAGGGCAGTAGTTGGATCACGCTGGATCTTCAAGATAAAGCATAGTGTAAATGGTAGCATCGAGAAATACAAGGAAAGGTTTTTGGTAAAGGGGTTCTCTCATAAGGAGGGAATAGACTATGAGGAGACATTTTCTCCAATGGCCAGGTATACTTCTATACGAGCTATAATCTCATTTGCAATGCAAGTGGGATGGTAGATCCATCAAATGGTTATCAAGACAACATTCCTTAATGGTGAATTGAAGGAGGGGGTATAAATAGAACAACCAAAAGGCTTTGTAGAACACAACAAAGAGACCCATGTGTGCAGATTGAAGAAATCATTATACAGACTCAAGCAGGCTCCTAGAGTGTGGTATGATCACATTGATTCATACTTGTAGGAAATGGGCTTTATGAAGAGTGAGGTAGATGCTAACCTCTACTACTTGGTGGTTTGGGGCAAGGCTCTCATTCTTGTTCTACATGTAGATGAATTATTTCTTATAGGTACACTAGGGCTCATAGAGGATTACAAGAAGGACCTTGCAAAAGAGTTTGAGATGAAGGACATGGGACTCATGCACTATTTTCTAGGCATGGAGGTGTGGCAGACAGATGGATTGATTTTCCTTGGTCAAGGGAAATATTGCATTGAAATCTTGAAGAGATTCGAGATGGAGGATTGTAAAGCCATGTCTACACCTATGATCACTAATTAGAGGAAGGTAGATACATCTAAGGAGAAAGATGTAGATCCCACCTTATATAGGTAGTTAATTGGTTCACTCATTTATTTGGTCAACACCAGGCCAGATATAGCATTTGTAGTAAAATCTCTTAGTCAGTTCATGGTTGAGCCAAAGAGAGTGCATTGGATAGCGGCTAAGCATGTGTTGCATTATGTTTTCATGGTTCAGTTGAGTATGGGATTAAATATGTTCGAGGTGAAGGAATCAAGTTTATAGGCTATACTGACGTAGATTGGGCAAGCAGTACAACAGACAAAAGGAGCACTTCAAGGTGTAGTTTCAGTTTAGGATTAGGAGTTGTTTCTTGGTTTAGTAGAAAGAAGAAGTTTGTGGCTTTGAGTTCATCAGAATCAGAATACATTGCAGCTAGCATGGCGATATGTGAAGCTATATGGCTTTCAAAGTTGCTAGTGGCCTTGTTTGGTCATAATGTTGAGACTACTGTGATACACTACAAAAATTAAAGTTGCATCAAGTTGTCTGAGAATCCGTTCTTTCATGATAGGTCTAAACATATAGATATCAAGTATCATTTCATCAGGGATTGTGTACAACGAGGTATTGTTCAGCCACAATACATACCTATAGAGGAGCAGGAAGAAGACATTTTGACTAAGGTATTGGTGAATGTAAAATTTATTTTCTTCAGAGATAAGATGGGTGTCATGCAGAACAACTTCCTCGCTAAGATGGAGTGTTAGTTTGTTAGCTTGGATAGTTGTTTGTCCATTTCCTAAGATTACATAATAGTTATCTTATTGTTGACAATGTATTAATTATTTTCTAATTATTGATTTTCTTTAGTGACACCTTGCCACCAAATTTGTTAAGGTTATTAAGTTGTTATGTATCTCATCCGTCGATTGAGAATCGATCTCGGCCATTGGTGTTCCAATGAGAGTAGTATAAGAGGTCATTGGGCATTTGGAAAGTACATGTTTTGGATAAGCATTTGCAGTGCTAGCAAATGAGTTTGTAAGTTTGTAGTGATAGAAAACATTCTTGCAGTGTTAGCAAGGGCACAATGATAGCGTTGGGGATAGCAGTGGGGGAATATTAGTGGGAGTTGTGAGATTATCGAAGTTTTGTAGTAAGATGCAAGGAATCTTTGTATCTCTTAATTTGCTGAACTTAATATAATTTCTCATATGTAGAATTGGTTTTCCCTTAGGGGTTTTTCTAGAGACAATTTGTCCTAAAATATTGTGTTCATTGTGTTATGTATTTCTTTCCGTATTCTTATTAGTGAAGTTGCAATTGTGTTGTTTTTCGATATTAGTTGTGAATTAGTTTTCGGCAGTTAGATAATCTTTTATGCTAGGAGATTAATAATTAGTGACTGCAATAGAATTTTCACAGCCCTTGTTTGGATCGAGGTCAAGTTGGTGTGTGAAGACCCCCAACTCGTTGTACATGAATTTATTTTCTGAGATTTGGGCATTCTCTAGTTATTGTGGTCTCGACTATTGCTTTCAAAGCTCACTTCTGGGGTTTTAATGTTTACTCTAAGTTGCATTATTGTTCCTAGCTCGAACATCATGGGAGAATTTTGTTGGACTATTCTACAATTTGGATTTGATTTCGAGCTCGGCTCTAGCCCTATGGTTGTTTGTTGGGTTTTTGTGAGCCGACTCAAAGAGCTAATGTTTGATTCTTTTACGTCATTACTATCTAACTCATTACTCAACCAGCTCGGTTGCTGTGATAAAGGGTTGCACCAGTTTTTAAAGACTCGATCACGTGAGAAGAAGGTAAGATGTTTATTAATAATTCTTTAGTTTTTATTTGTTCTTCTTATGTATTTCCCATAGCTCGACTTTAGTAACTCACCGAGTTAGTGCTCGAGCTATGAATCATTCTTTAGCTTTGATCTAGCACGTTGATCTATCATTACTGCTCACCGTTTAACAGATAGCCCACTTTACATTAGACGTACTTATTAAAATTTGTCTTGAAACATGTCTGCTCGAGATTTAATCTCATCTCGGGTTCATGGGTTTTATCGAGTTTCTAGTTTGAGCATCCTTGACTTGCTATGTCAAACTCAGATTTTAACCTGTCGGCTTGGGTTTTATTTCCTTATTCTTATGACTTGTGGTCTGTATTGTTTCTCTAGCTTGACTTGAACTTGTGAGCTTCATTCATGTACGTCGAGTTGGTGTCATTCTACTCTTGTATCTTCACTTTTCTCTATTTTGTGGATTGGGCTTTGTGTTTTTACTTTGAGATCGACAATCCGAGTTGATAACAACTCCCACGTTGTGTTTTGCTAGTGCTTTGCCTTGGTCGATCTGGTAGATGTAGATCCGAGCTTGGCTATTTAGAGCTTGGTTTATCTATGTTTGATCATTCTGTTTTATTTCTAACAATACGGTACGTGAGAAAAGTAAGTTTGTTTGATGTTTACTAGCTCACATTTGCATCTTATTCCATACGTATGTACTTGGTACAAACTTAAGCATGACATCTCTTTGCTACGTAGCTTGATGCAAATCGGTAGTTTCTCCTTTGTTAGATGTTCAATGTATGTTCTTATTTCTCATCTTTGTGACATGATCTCAATGTGAGTTGTGTCTTCTTAAATTTGTGCGTTCGTTGTTCCATAAATCAACTTGTAAAATTTCTCATTTGATAATGCACCCTTTGTTATTGAGCAGAGAAAACCTGTATAGTGGAATGTAACCCTATTATTTTACTAGTATAAAACAATGGAAATTTTTGAACTTTTGAAGATTTGTTTATATTTTCAAAACCATAGCTGTAGAAGAATTTTCATTAATCAAAAGTTGAATCTCTATTTTGAAAGATACATATGAAATTTGTTTTCCAAACCTAGAAAATATTTTATATGACTTTGAATCTTGAAATCTCTTTCCAATTCTGGGGAGTTATATGTGTGTGCAGAATGATATATGCCTTTCCTTTTCATATATCTTTGATGATTTTTTTTTTCATTCAAATGCCCTTCATAACATCTGCTGGTCCATTAATTGCAATATGCTCCTCATTTAGGATCTAAAAAATTTCTAACTCTTTAAATTTGGAAAAGTTTGTAATTGCTTAAAATCTCCACATTTGTCATTTGATCCTTAATAATCATTGCAAAGCGTAATCATGATTGTTCTTGGAAATTTTGTCTCTTGAACTCATTGTTGATCTGAAAAAACCGGTATTCATGTGTTGTGCCTGTAATGCCCGTAACAACATTCTAAAAATACGCTAACTCCTAACACTTAACCCAAAATTTGGTACAATTTTTTTTTTTGTTTAAGTTATATGAAGGTTACAAGGATGTTAATCCCCTAGGGTATAACAACTAACTTACAACACTAACCTCCACTTCTTGATTAAATAATCGGGTCTAGATAAAAGCTTTACATAATCTCAATTTATCTCTAAGGTCCATAATCAATTATTCTTTAGGAAGGTACCATAGATTAATTTACATAGTTAGGTGTTCTCTTCTTTTTAGTTAATGTTCAATCCTGGAAAAGGTTAACCTTATGTTAATTTAATAAAATTCATTATCTTATTAACTTAGAGGCTTTTCTAATAACTACCTAAAGCTTGCTAAGAACTAACCACGACTTAGCACTCTATGGGAATTAAATGGCCACATTCCCGATTTACACATACTATAAGGGTTTTTAAAACAACATTTATAAAAATCATTCTCACCTAACAAAAGTAGGGTGAAACCTCCACCCTTAGATCAAGTCAATCTTGGCCACTAGATCCTAGGAATCCCATCTAGCCCTAACTTTCCTTATGAGTTTTTATTAGAGTCTTTCCTTTGTTGATTTCCATCATTTGGTCTATTTTCTTTGTAAAAAAATTGCATGTTGGAGAAGAGGAAGACAATGGAGCAAAGGAAGAAGAACTATGGAGGATCCTACAAGAAGATCTAGTTTAGATTAGTTTAGTTGTAGTTTTATTGATGTTATTACTTCCATTCAAGGATTGGGAGGGTTATTCCTTTTACCAATCTGGTTTTTTGTTTTAAGATTTTGTATCTGTGTTTTTAAATTTGGGGGGAAAACCCTACCCCAATGAATAAAATGAGAAGAAACATTTTAGATCGACCATTTGTATATTTTATTTCTCAAATCCATGAGATCACACATTGTTTGCATGCTCGTAGTTATTAGTTAATTTTTACAACTTAATATTTTTTCATAAACTAGATAAGAATTTTGTAAACGTGCGGATCTGAGGAAGTCTATTGTAAGTGAAAAAACCACTACCCAGAGAACACCAGTGGTCCTGGGACCGCTGCCCTACTGAGCAGCGGTTTTGACACCACTGCTTTAGCCTAAGCGGCGGATATGGGACCACCACTCTGCACAGGGTAATGGTCCTCTTTCTAGAAAACATAACCTTAAATCTGAGGTTTTCCCAAAAGCTAAACGTTACTAAAACTTATTAAATTGCATTCTGAGCTTAATTTTGAACATATAGAGTTTCAAGTTTTGGGATTTAATTCTATTTTTTCAATCCTTAGTTAAATCTACTCAGTGTTAAAGTTTTATATTATCTAATAAAAATAAATCTACTTTATAAATTCATTCCATTATGTTCAACTAGTCTTCTTTCAAATTGCATGAGCTAAAAGGGATTTAAATCTACTTTTACGTTGTTATTTTCTTACTACAAAATCAACATATCCAAATAACAAAAAACTTCAAATTTGCTCTCATGTTCTTATTTTCTCTACCACACACACACACACACACAAACACACACACACACACACACATATTCACAACAACTATAACAACTTTATTTTCCCTTCAAGTCTACTATGCATACATTTCTAACATCTACAAATTTTATATTTCCTTCTTTCTTTTATATAATAAACAACTTCACAATGAAAATAACTTTATTTCTCTATTGACAATGGCTCATATCATTTAACACAAAGGATTACTTTTCTCATGATACAACCAAGATTTTAAATAAAAAGTATTACTTTCTTTTCTATTTCTCAGAACTAACTCCACAATACAAATCTTTCTTCTTTCTCTTATACAATAATAGAATGTCACACTGAAAGTAACTTTCCTCTTTTTTTTTCACATACAATTTCAACTTAACTCTTACATAGGATTTTCATTTTCATTCTTTCTCTTTCCCTATTACATTCTAATGAGAACGAAATTTATTTATTTACAATTCTACAATGAACTACTACAATTATTAATATAACTTATATTTTAACATTTCCTTTAAAATATGAACAAATTTACAATCTTCCACTTTGAGTGGGAAATAAAAAGGATTCTCTCAAGAAGGGATTTCTTCAAGCACTCCAACAAACTTTCCAAGCTCACAACTCCAACAAAATAGCTCCTCCAAGAATTTTTTGATTCACAACAAAATGGGGGGAGAGGCAATGCTCTCCACCCAACAAAGATATCCAATGAAGAGGAGAAGTCATCCTCTCCATTGGCCCATGAGCCCCAAACAACATTATAATGGAAGATGATTCCAACACATGGAAACAACAAGCTTCCACAACATAACAAATAATTCACAACCATTTTAACAACATTCAAATAAACTGCAACAAATGAAAGGAGAGGAACAAAACAATAAAAAATAAGGCTTAAAATAGAAGCCACAAGAGCAAGACCTATGGGGAGGCCACTAATGCCTCCCAATGGGAATGGGCACCCACCTAAATCTTCCAATGCATATCTCAAATCCCCTACATAATTTTAAGCCTCCATCAAGTACCACTTATACCTCCCACATACTCTTATGCCTCCCTCACTCTCGTATGCCTCCCTCATAAGAGAAATAAGAAAGAAATGCAAGCATTATTTGTACAAGGTGGGGCACCCAATCCAAAATCCCTCCAACAAGAAAGTAAACTCATGTGCCTCCCTATAAGAAAATACTAATAGTCTACTCCTACTCCAAACTTAGGCAATCTACCCACACACAACAAGCATTCCAAGGAAAATAATACTCAACATAAGCACATAAACACAAAATAAAGCATAATATAAGCAAGGTAAAGCTCCTACCTTTCCATAGTAGAGCTTGTTCCAAGAGTAAATATCCAAGCTCCTAAAAACCAAACAAGCATTCACAAGCTCCAAGAATCCACATGCATTACCAAAACTCCTCTAACTCTCCAAATATGCAAGAGAATAAAATAATGAAGTAACTCTCAAAGAAACAAAAAAACTTCAATAAAAAGAAAAGGGAGAGAGGAAGATGAGATGGATCCATGTATGATGCCACATCACTCATCCTCAAATCCACCTAAGAAGTCAAACCTCAACCCCAATCTACCATTTATTAGTGGGTGAGAGAAAATGACAAGCTACTTAGAAACACAAACTAAGCCCACACCCCTCTAAGGACAAAATTAATTTCTTAATAGAAAGTGCAATAAACATTTCACCATTTTATCTTCCCAAAACACCTAATGAGGTCTAATTTTGACCCCCCAACCCATAGGTAGGGATGGTATAGCAATTTAATAGGTGTGGGAGAAGTTTTACTTGTCCCACAAGCATTTAAAATTGTCCCTTAAGGCCAAATTTGATTTTCCCATGAAGGGTAGAGTGTACAACACTCAAAATCTAAATAATTCAACATACAACATAAAATCCAAGAGAAAATCAAGTCTAATAAATGAACTTCTTTTTGGTCACATTTTTCATTAGTTTAGGACAAGATTTATTAACTTTAATAAGACACTTAGACCCAGTAAGATAAAGGGGAAAAACATACATCAAAATCTAAATAATTAAAACAAGCAATTTACATCACTCAAAGGAACACATACTAACATAAATAAAATGGGAAATTAAAAAAGGACAACACATGACCCCTTGGTCACAATTTTCCCCTAACCAAATAATTCTAACACACACAAGTATATGTTTCCATTTTTACCCTTGTTGAATTCATCTAGAATTCTAATGCGGTTGGGTATCCAATCCCCCCGATGTTGTTGTGAATAAATTTACCTGCAAAAAAAAAAAATAACTCCTTTGGCCTTGTTGCCAGATTAAAACATCCATGTCAAAATATGCAATATAAATCTAAAATCATCTATATACAAATTAATATCATCTAAGAAATTACGAATCATTTACAACTTTCTAGAAACATTTCTATCCAATGTTTAATGCATGTCAAAATGATCACAACATTAATTCAATTATCAAAGCCTACTCATGGCAATGAAAGTATATCACATGTCAGAAATATATATAGATAACCATATCCACAACATATCAACATCAATATAATATTTCTCTAATAATCCACATGCATCATATATGAATCGAAATCAACAACATTCTAGTATCGCTAACATCTAGTATCATGTTAAATCAAAAAGCTACAACAATGTCCATAAGTGTATTCAAAAATATCAAAATCAAAGTAAAAGGTGTCAAAGGAAAGTGGGCACTACACCCCCCTCCACTTAGACTCAACTTCCTCCTGGAAGTCACTGGAATAGGTGTGGGAACTAAACTCTTAGCAATGTAGCATCTTCCCATGTAGCCGCAGTCTCATCATATTTGTCACACTGGACCTAAACCTTGGAAATCTCTCTACCACGAAGGTCCAAGGTCCTGTGATCTATAATGCGGATGAGCTCCATGATCACATGCCCCTAATCCTGCACCTGCAATGCCGTCTAATCTAGTACGTGAGAAGGATCAGAAATATATCTCCTAAGAAAAAAATCTGAAACACATCATAGATGTAAGACAAGCTAGGTTGAAACGCTAGATGATAGGCTAAGGGAGTGATGCACTCCAAGATCTCAAAGGTTCCCATAAACCTAGGAGTGGGCTTAGAACCTTTTCCATAATGGATAGGGCTATTATGCAGTATGACATGAAGGAACACCTTCATGCCCACCTCATAACTATGATCTGTCCTATGATGGTCTGCATACTTCTTCTCTACCTGTCCTATGCCTCCTGTAATCTTTTTCTGATCAAAACAACCTAGTACTCCATGTCTTGAAATAAGGCTGGCCCAAGAGAAACCCTATCCTCTAACCTATCCTGACTAAGAGGTGTCCATGACTCTCTACCATATAATTCCTAAAAAGGAGCTATGCCTATCAAACTTTGAAAAACTATTATTGTAGGCAAACTCAACCAATTATAGATACTCCTCCCATCTCGATTGGTGATCCATAATGTACATCCTAAGCATGTCCTCCTAGATCTAATTCACCCACTAAGTTTGTCTATATTTCTCATCGTGATATGTCATGCTGAAATTGATCCTCATCCCAAGAGAATGTTCCAAGGTGGTCCAGAAATGGAGAGTGTACAAAGGATCGTAGTCGCAAATGATCTTCTATGGAATCTTGTGTAATCTGAAAATCTCATCAAGATATACCCATGCCACTGCACTAGCTGTGTAGGTGGTCTTAACCTAAGAAAAATGAGTAAATTTTGTCAATTTATCCACCGTGACCATGATGGCGTCGTGGTGGTATCTCGATGTTAGCAACCCAACATTGAAGTCCATGGAAATGGTGTCCCACTTCCACTCTGGTATGGTGTGAGGAAAGAGAAGGATAACTAGACGCTGATGCTCAGCCTTCACCCTCTCACACTCTAAACAGCATGACACAAACTCGGCCACGTCTCTCCGAAGTCCTCTCCAATGGTATAACTTTCTTAAAGTGGCGTGTATCTTCTTCACCCCAACATTGGTTGAATAAGGTGCATGATGAGCCTCTCTCAAAATTTCTTGTCACAAACCTCCATCTCTAGGAACATATATCCTAGCTTTGTGTCTGAGAAGACCATATTGCTCTAAAGAAAATCCAGAAAATATCCCCTCAAGGGGTCTCTGGGACTCAATCTCTACTTTGGCTGCAAGGTAGAAGCTGTCATGAGAAATCTGCTACAAAATCTTACTCCACAAATCTGTAACTACTGAAGTAGCCATAGCCACATGTCTCTGTCTTCTCAAATCATCTACAAAACACATTCTCCTTCCCATTCACATGCTTTATCTCCATATCATACTCACAAAGTAACTTCATCCAACACTGCTGACGAGCATTGAGATTGGGTTGCATGAAGAGGTGGTGAAGACTCAACTGATCAGTCCTTAGTGTAATTCTCTAACGAAGAAGGAAATGTCTCTACTACACTAAGGTGTACACCACTACTTCAAGCTCAAGATCATGATTTGGATAATTGATCTCATAATCCATAAGTTTGTTAGACTCAAAATAAAATACTCTACCCTTTTACATCAAGACCCCTCCAAGTCCTGCCAGAGAAGCATTTTTGTAAATGTAGAACTCACCATGAGGATCTGGTACTGCTAGAATAGATGATGTTGTGAGGCATTCCTTCAGTGTCCTAAAGGCCTAATCACTTCTATTTGACCAAACAAACTTCTTCCCTTTCTGTTGAAGGTACGTGATGGGGTGCATAATCTAAGAAAAGTCTTGAACAAATATCTTGTAATATGCTGCCAAACCCATGAATTTTTGCACCTCGGTCACATTGGTGGGTGCTGGCCAATCTATAATAGCTCGAATCTTAGAAGGATCGACTATGATACCTTCCCCAAAAATGATGTTGCCCAAATACTACACCTCTATCTAAAAGAACGCACACTTCTCCAAGTTCCTCTAAATATGCTTCTCACAAAGACATTGAAGAACCTAGTGAAGGTGCTCCTCATACTCCTCATGCATATGTGAGTAGATATAAATGTCATCAAGGAATATGAGCATGATTTAATACAAAATGTCCCAAACACCCAATTCATCAAGCTCATGAACATTACGGGGGCATTTGTCAGTCCAAAAGGTACCACTGTGAACTTGTAGTGGCTATATCTCATACAAAAGGCGGTCTTATGAATATCTGCCTCCATAATCTTGAGCTGGTGATACCCTAACTTAAGATCAATCTTGCAGAAGGGGCTAATTATTCTTGATCGTTACTTTGTTAAGCTAGTGGTAATCAATATAAAACTGTAGAGATCTGTCCTTCTTCTTCACAAAAGTCACTAGTGCACCTGAAGGGGATACACTAGGATGGATTAGGCCTTTCTCTAGAAGAACCTCAAGCTACAACTTGAGCTCAAAAATCTCAAGTGGAGTCATCTGATAAGGTGATCTTGAGATAGGATTTACGCCTGAAACTAGATCTATGTGGAAATCTATCTCACGTGGGGGAGGTAACCCCGATAGCTCCCCCAGAAAAACATTAGAAAAACCTCTCAAAATGTGATGGTCATCAAGGGATGGTCCACTAGACTCATCCTCAGATCTGTCACTAACCGTAAGAACATACATCTGATAACCCCATCGTACATGCTGCTTAAGCTGCATATTAGAGATGGTGTGAATAGAAATGGGCCTCCTAACCCCTGCTATCATTTACTCCACTCCTAGATAATTTGTATAAGAAATATTCATATGGTAACAGTCCACTCTAACTTTATGTATAGACAACCAATCGATGCCCAAGATGACACCATAGGAATCTAATGGAAGGATTTGAAGATCCAAAGTAGTGGTAAAGGGTCCTAAATCTATAGAAATTTTTGATCTAGAAGCCATCTCAACATCCCAGCTACGACCCTGCCTAACTACCACCAGCCTGCAATGCTCTACTAAGGATGGTGCAATAAAAGAATTAGAGAAACCAAAATCAAATAATATAGAGCCTAAAATACCACCAACACTACATGTTGTCTCTATCATGGTACTTTGGTGATTGGACTAGCGATTCTCAACCACTACGTAGATCTGCTGGCTCCATGCCATATCTCTAATAGTAGGCTCTAAAATCTACATCTTACCCTTATTTCTAGGGTTTTGTGGGCACTCTCTCTAATGATTTATATCAATGCCACAACCATAATAGTTGTCTGGTCCTCTCCAATGAGATACAACTCTAGTTGGTACTCTAGATGTCTTTGCTGTGGATCCTAACGACCTGATTATGGACTATTGAGGTCTTTGCTGATGATATCCTTTTGAATGAACTATTTGTGCACCTTGTGTCTTAATGGGACCCCTAGGAGGAGGCCCCAATACTCCACCCCCTTTGTGCATCAAATATCTGAGTAGGTATTTAACGTGGGCGTTTCTACTTATGCTACTATTGAGGTGGCTACTAATGTGGCATGAAGGAAGATTGTCCCAATATTTTTCCACCACGAGGAGGAGGAACTAACCCCCTCGATCTATTAGCCTTCATCTGTTGGATGCGGCTCCAAACTCTTTCTCTAGTTTATTGTGTCATCCCCTGTGTCTCCTTTGCAATATAGGCAGTCTCCCATGCCTCAACCAATGTCTGTGGGTAGTGAATGCACAACGCACCACTGAAATCCAAATTCAGGCCCCAGATGAACCTGTAAATTTGTACCTACTCATCCTGCATGTATTCAACATATTGGAGTATATCCAAAAATTGACTGTCATACTCAGCTATAGTCATCGATGTCTGGCAGAGGTCATGAAAGTCGTTTATCCACTGCTGAATATACCTCTTAGGAAAATAATTGTTCCTGAAACACTCCTCAAAAACCTCTTAGGTAACTGTCTTTGAGTTAACATGGAGCTTCTGCTCCTTATTCCTCCACTAGAATCCTGCTCCATCCCTCAGAAGATGGATCACAACATGAGCTTTCATGTTGCTAGTGCAAGGGCAAAGCTTAAAGCATCCACTCAAGCTCACCAACAAGGCCTCAACCTGAAAACCTCATGTATCTCTAGAATAATGAGATGGTCATAGCTTTAGGATGTCCCTAATATGGTCTGCAGCTAATGACTAATGGGCCCTAGGTCTCTCTTTGTGATCCTCCCTCTGTCTAGGGCTCCGATATTTGTCCCTATGTCCTAAAATCCTTACTCCATGCCCTCTCTATGTTGACTCTTCGCTAGGTGACTCCACACAAAACTTATCTACCCAATGCTCCTCACTGTATCTAGGAGATGCCCAAGCCTCAACTGATGGCTCCATATCATGTCTAGCAAGCCATCCTCCTAGATACCCTCTATGTATAGTGGTATTGACGACCTGAAGCGTTTGTAAAATCTGAGGAAGAATGGCCATTATATCCTGATCTGGGGGTGGTATACCTAGGTCTATGTGAAAAGACCCCTCATCTTGTCTGCACCTCCTGCATAGACCAAGGCAAGAGTTATTTCATCATTTTTGTTTTGTTTCAAGTTTATATGTTTTCTAAAATTTTGTAATTTATCAGATAGTGTGGTTTTCTAGATTTAAAAGAACAATTTTGCACTTAGGTTAAAATTACATGTCTTGTGTTTTCTAGTGTTCCTAAGGGTCCAAGCCTTGAAACCTTGTTCTGATACCAAATGTAATGCCCATCAAAAATGACGTTGTAAAAACATGCTAACTCCTAACACTTGACCCAAAATTTGCGACTATTTTATTTTTGTTATAGGAAGGTTACAAGGATGTTAATCCCCTAGGGTAGAAGAACTAACTTACACCACTAACCTCTATTTCTCAATTAAATAATCAAGTCTAGATAAAAGGTTGACATAATCTCAATTTATCTCTAAGTTCCATAATCAATTATGCATTAGGAAGGTACCATAGATTAATTTACATAGTTAGGTGTTCTCTTCTCTTTAGTTTATATTCAATCCTGGAAAGTTTAACCTTGTGTTAATTTAATTAAATTCATTATCTTATTAACTTAGAAGCCTTTCTAATAACTACCTAAAGCTTGCTAAGAACTAACCATGGCTTAGCACTCTATGGAAATTAAATGGCCCCATTCCCCATTTACACATACTATAAGGTTTTTTAAAACAATATTTAAAAAAATCATTCTCACCTAACAAAATTAGGCTGAAACCTCCACCCTTAAATCAAGTCAATCTTAGCCACTAGATCCTAGGGTTCCCATCTATTCCTAAATTTCCTTATGAGTTTTTATTAAAGCATTTCCTTTGTTGATTTCCCTCATTTGATATATTTGCTCTGTAAAAAAAATTGTAGGTTGGAGAAGAGGAAGACATGGGAGAAAAGAAAGAAGAACTATGGAGGATCCTACAAGGAAATCTAGTTTATATTAGTTTAGTTGTATTTTTATTGTTGTGATTACTTCCATTCAAGGATTTGGAGGGTTATTCCTTTTACCAATCTGGTTTTGTTCAAGCTTTTATATTTGGGTTTTTTAATTTGGGGGCAAACCCTACCCCTATGAATAAAATTGCAAGAAATGTTTTAGATCGAACATTTGTATATTTTATTGCTCAAATGCATGGGATCCCACATTATTTACATGCTGGTAGTTATTAGTTAACTTTTACAACTTAATATTTTTTCATAAACTAGATAAGAATTTTGTAAAGGTGCAGATCCAACGAGTTCTTTTGTAAGTGAAAAAGCCACTGCCCAGAGCAGACCGTCGGTCCTGGGACCACTACCCTACCTAAGTGAAAAACCACAGACCACCTCCCAACTAAGCAGTGGTTTTGAGACCGCCACCTTATCTTGAGCAGTGGTTAAGGAACCACCTGTCTGCACAAGGTAGCGGTCTTGTTTCTAAACAATAAAATCTTCGATCTGAGGTTTTCCAAAAACTAATAGTTTCTAAAAGGTACTAAATTGCATTCTAAGTTTAATTTTGAACATATAGAGTTTCTAGTTTTGGGATTTAATTCTATTTTCTCATTGGTTAGTTAAATCTACTCATTGTTAAATTATTATCTAATCCAATAAAAATACATCTACTTTACAATGTCATTCCATTATGTTTAACTAGTATTCTTTCATATTCCATGAGCTAAAAGGGATTTAAATCTACTTTTACATTTTTATTTTCTTACTACAAAATCAACATATCCAAATAACAATATACTTCAAATTCATTCTCATGTTCTTATTTTCTCTACCACACACACACACACACACACACACACACACACACACACACACACACATTCAAAAAAACTATAACAACTTTATTTTCCCTTCAAGTCTACTATGCATACATTTCCAACATCTACAACTTTTATATTTCCTTCTTTCTCTTAGACAATAAAGAACTTCACAATGAAAATAAATTTCTTTCTCAATTGAAAATGGCTCATATCATTTAACACAAAGGATTACTTTTCTCACGATACAACCAAGACTACAAATAAAAATAATTAATTTCTTTTCTATTTCTCAAAACTAACTCCACAATACAAATCTTTCTTCGTTCTCTTATATAATAATACAATGCCAGAATGAAAGTAACTTCCCTCTTCTTTTTTTTCACATACAATTTGAACTAAACTCTTACATAATATTTTTATTTTGATTCTTTCTCTTTCCCTATTGCATTCTAATGAGAAGGAAAAAAATTTCTTTACAATTCTACAATGAACTACTACAAATATTAATATAACTTATATTTCAACATTTCCTTTAAAACATGAACAAATTTACAATCTTCCATTTTCAGTGGGAAATAAAAAGGCTTCTCTCAAGAAGATATTTCTTCAAGAACTCCAAAAAACTTCCAAGCTCGCAACTCCAATAAAATATCTCCTCCAAGATTTATTTGATTCACAACAAAATGGGGGGAGAGGCAATTCTCTCCACCCAACAAAGATATCCAATGAAAAGGAGAAGTCATCCTCTCCATTGGCCCTCGATCCCCAACCACATTACAGTGGGAGATGATTCCAACACATGGAAACAACAAGCTTCCAAATAACAAAAACTAATTCACAACCATTTCAACTGCATTCAAATCAACTGCAACACAAGAAAGGAGAACAAAAACAAAACCAAAAACAAGGCTTAAAATGGAAACCACAAGAGCAATACCTATGGGGATGCCACTTATGCCTCCTACTGGGAATGGGTTCCCACCTTAAAGCCTCCAATGCATATCTCAAATCCCTTACATACTCTTATTCCACCCTCAACTACCCCTTATACCTTCCACACACTCTTATGCCTCCCTCATAAGATAAAGAAACAAAAGAAATGGAAGAATTCCTTGTACAAGGTGGGGCACCCAAACCAAACTCCCTCAAACAAGAAAGTAAACTCTTATGCCTTCCTATAATAACACTCCCCATAGTCTCCTCCTACTCAAAACTTATGCAATCTACACACACCCAACAAGCACTCCAAGGAAAATAATACTCAACACAAGCACATAAACACAAAATAAATCATAACATAAGCAAGGTAAAGCTCCTACCTTTCCATAGAACAACTTGTTCCAAGAGTAACTCTCCAAGCTCCTAAAAACCAAGCAAGCATTGACAAGCTTCAAAAATCCACAAGCATTCAAAAAAATCCTCTAACTCCGCAAAAATGCAAGAGCATAAAATAATGAAGTAACCCCTAGACAAGCAAAAGAACTTCAATAAATAGAAAAGGGAGAGAGGAGGACGAGGTGGATCCATGTAGGATGACACATTACTCATCCTCAACTCCACCTAAGAAGTCAAACCTCAACTCCAATGCACCATAAATTGGTGGGTGAGAGGAATGACAAGCTACTTACACACACAAACTAATCCCGCACCCCTCCATGGACAAAATTAATTTCTTCAAATAAATTGAAATAAAGATTTCAGCTTTTTATCTTAGAAAAACACCTAATGGGATCTAATTTTTACCCCCTAACCCATAGGTACGGTTGGTATGGTAATTTAAGAGGTGTGGGACAAGTTTGACTTGTCCCAGAAGCCTTCAAAATTGGCCCTTAATGCTAAATTCTAGTTTCCCATGAAGATTTGAGTGTACAACACTCAAAATCTCAAGCATTAAACAAACAAGACAAAATCCAAGAGCAAATCAAGTATAATAAATGAACTTCTGTCACATATTTCATTAGTTTAGGACAAAATTTATTAACTTTAATAAGACACTTAGACCCACTAAGATAAAGGGGAAAAAATTACATCAAAATATAAATAATTAAAATAAGTAATTTACATCACTCAAAGGAACATATAATAACATAAATATAAAGGGAAGCTAAAACAAAAGACAACACATGACCCCTTGGTTAGAATTTTCCCCTAACCAAATAATTCTAACACACACACAATTACATGTTGCTATGGTGACCCTAGTTGAATTCATCTAGAATTCCAATGTGATTGGTCTTCAATCCCCCCGATGTTGATGTGAATAAATTTAATTGCAAAACACAACATACCTCCTTAATCCTCGTGGCTGCATTAAAACATCAATGTCAAAAATATGCAATATAAATCTAAAATCATTTATATACGAATTGATATCATCTAGGAAATTACGAATCATTTAGTACTTTCTAGCAACATTTCTATCCAACGTTTCATCAATGTCAAAATGATCACAACATTAATTCAATTATCAAATCCTACTCATAGCGACGAAAGTATATCGCATGTAAGAAATTTATATAAATAAACATGTCCACAACATATCAACATCAATATAAAATATCTCTAATAATCCACATGCATCATACCCCCAAATGAGTCATGGATATGATTTTCTAAGGCAGGGTCATTTGGTGTGATTGCATAACATTGGATCATTCCCCAAGCTGTGGGACTTACAAATGGGAATGACCCTCCAGAGAAGGTTGGTTCCTCTTCCTAATCTACCTACCACAAGCTATTCCAGTGCAGGAAAGCTAATCTAATCCTAATCTAACTTCCAAGGAGACAAGGAGAGAAAGAAAACAAGGAAAAATAGAGCCTACACTAAAACGGTGATACACCAGAGAAGGAAAATGTTGATCATCTACCAAACTGCCATGGAACAAAGAGAGGTGAGAAATGGAAAGGATGGACAGTAGCATCACAGACCATAGATCAGATTCACACAGAAAATGTTCCAAAACCCCATGAACACAGCTCCCAGATCTACAAGTGAACATTCAAAACATGCACAGATACCCTGCAATGAAGAGAGGCAAGAAGAGACAACCAAAAATGAGCAAGGATGGACAAATGCATCACAAAACACATTTTTATTGCTTCAGAGTTTGCACAGAGCATCATCTATGGATAAGAGGTAAAAAAACCATTTTACAGAGCAAGGGAGGAGGTTAAAACTCCCTTTTTGACCCTAGGGAAGAGAAAAAAAGGGGGAGGCAGAGAAGAAAATGAACAACCTTTTTGGGCCCCTCTGTTACAATATATAGAAGAATGGGAGAGAGAAGAAAGAAAGAATCATATCCTACTCCAACCACTCTGAGATACGCATTGAATCCCTTTTCGAAATCTCAACCACTGGAAATCAATGCCTTCTACAAATCCGCCCACAATATGTCACTTCTGGTTCCCCAGCAGATCGAATCGAATCAGATCTGGTAGTTGAAGAGATTAGATTCTGTGTTAATGGCCTAAAGAATTTCTTCATTTTTCTACCTACCTAACCTCCTTAAAATTAATTTTCATTACTCCCATGGCATAGATGACATCGAGATCTTTCCAACGGTGTCAGATTTACAATATTTCAAGCCCTAGGTTGAAAGATATGCCCCTTTGAAGTTTGCATCAGGTCCATACAAATGGGTGGGAAAACCAATTTGAAAAATGGGTCCCCCTTTTGGTTTGGGACACATGGCAGCCAGATTGGAATAAAAATCAGGTCCATGGGTCCACAATTACAATTTTTCCCCTTTTGCGCAAAAAACACAAAGCTTAAAAAAATCCTGCAGCCCCTGAAGCTCCGCATGGACACATGGCTCCTTTTGGTTGGCTGGGAAATGTGCTTCTATTTTTACCTTTGTGCCTTTTGGACGAAAGGAAAACTTTTAATTTTTTCCCTGACTCCCCGCCTTGGCTTTGACTTGGGCTCAAATGCTGACTTTTTCCTTGGTGGAGTTGCGGGCCATTTTGTAACTTTTACTCCTTTTGAGGTAACAAGGGGAAAAAATCAAATTTTTCCCCGACTGCCCACTTTCCCCTGGGACACGTGTCAGTCTGGCACTTGCTCAGGAACCTTTTCTCCATTTTACCCTTGAAACAACACCCTTAGGACACTTGGCAGCTTCCGCCGGCTTGGCTTATGCATTGACTATTCAACTAACTCTGCCTCCCCTTTGAGGAAACGTGGAGGCACCACACTTGTTTGCAAACCCGACCCAAAGTTACCTTTGGAGGAGCGTCGAGTTGACACTTGTCAGCCTCCACTACTTTGTGGAATTTTCAATGGTCCTTCTCATTTTTAGGCTTTGGGCTATGTGGCGAGCTCGCGCTCATTTGGGTCTCTGCCTTGGGACCAACTCTTGGAGATGCGCCACACTGACACTTGGCACTCTCCACTTACACTTTTATACTTAGCCAAATTTTGAAGCCTTTTCTTTCCACCCTTGACTCTTTTGACTTTGACCATTTGCTACGTGGAGGGCTGGCGAGAGTTTGAGCTCCCCCTTTTGGATTCACTTTTGGGGAAGCGTCGTTAGGACATGTGGTCTCTTCCACTGGATCTCCTCCATACTTAGTCATTTTTGGGTTTTATCCTGAACCGTTTCGAGCCCGAGGACTTTGAATCTTCATCATTTCTTCTTCTTTCAGTTTTTGGTTCCTCTGTAGCATCTCCCCTTTTGTCTGACCTTGCTATCCCATAGTTGAGCCTACCTGTAACTTGGAGAATGGATTTAAAGTGTATGAAATGGCTTGACAGAGTCATGTTTCTTTCTATACAGGATCCTTTGCTCTTTCTTCACTTCTTCCACTTCATTGTTGAATCTTTTTTGGAACCAATTGTAGGATTTAAATGTGTTTTCTCAGGGTTCCTTTTATGTGGGGTCATGATTCAATCCAATATTTAGCTTAGGGCCAAATATGGATAGTAATTTGGTGACTCACGGGGACATCTTCCTGCTAGATGAAAAGACCAGTGGCCTTGAAGCATCCATTGGGCATGGAGTCTACTTGATAAACATGAAACTGATATGAACTTTGAAGACTTGATCCATGAACCACTGCGAGCCTGACTGCAACCCTTTTCTATGTTTTGTCTGACCCTGAGCTTGCCTACACATCTGCACCCTCAATTTTTATAAGAAAATATTGAGAAATGGAGTTTCTGAGAGTAGAAAATTGATTTGACCTGGGTTTCAATCTATCCCTCAAATGGACTATCTTGAAATGAATTTATCTATTTCTACATTCGATTCTTTTGGAATTTTCAACTGTTATAGGAAAACATGAGCCTTCTTACCTTTAATAGTTAAGAGCCTGGCCTCATACCCCTTTGAAGCAATACAAACAAAACTTATATACAAAGACCAAATCATACATGCCTCAAATGAGACATGTAGAGTGTGCATAAGCACTTCTTCTACTGAAAGTAAAGCTACCTACACTACTCTAACCAAGAGCAAAGGGAGCTCAAACAAAGCCTGCAACTGGCAGGGAGAAATAGCTTCCCTTCCTCAAAAATGGCAGCCATGTAACTGATTTGGCACTGAACATGGCTAGTTGGATGAGTGAAAAACTAACTACAAGTTGATCTTCCACCCAAATCACCAAAGTATCAACTGAAGACAAAACCAATACCTCTTTTAGTTTCTCTACATTTGGATTGAAGAGGCATTGCAGCTGATCCTTGGCACTTTGCATATCATCCTCATGCCCTGAAATGGGCATGACCCGATTTGGCTTCTCCTTTGGCTCCAATGAATCCAAATACCTGATTGGGCAAGGTCTGATCCATTTGATATTCCCATTGATCTAATTTTCCACTTCAAAAATGGAGTCTTCTTGTAGACCTCTTTGGGTGAATGGCGTGGAAGGAATGGACAGGAACTCTTCTACTATTTCTCTTCTTCCTCCTATGAAGAGCATGGAAGGTTTGAGTCTTCCAAACTTGATTCCAAAGAGCTGCTATAAGATGCAGGCTGCTGCAATTGAAATTTCTCCTCCATGACAGTAGGCTCATGTGCTTGGAAGGTGGATGATGAAGGAGAAAACAATAGAAACTCAACTGGTTCTTCTCCATCAAAACAGTCCTCCAAATCAGACAAATACATTGCCTCATTGTTGTCCTGTTGCAAATGTTCAACCTCTTCCATGATGTCCTCCTGATCTGTAAATTTGATCACCATGGTTCTCCTCATCCTCAAACATGAAGTTTGAAAGATCAAACTCCTCCTCAACATTAGAGATTGAAGGAGATGAAGTGGGAGGAAGAACTGAAGGTTCCTCTATGGCCTACTCCTCACTTGGAGCCTCTGAAACTGTATGGTCCTCCTCCATCATGGGTTCATTAACCAAATCAGGCCCTTCGAATGAAAGCAAGGAATCTTCAATGATGCTTTCTTCATTGAGTGGATTTGACTCTGATTTGATCTCTCCCATCTGCTCCTCTTTAATGGGACTTGGAGCTGATTGTCCCTCCTCTTCAACTAGTTGTGCAGCTTGGGTTAGATCAGTATCTTCTTCAGGAAAAGTGCCATAAACAGACTGTTGATTCTCTTCCTCTTGTTCTTGTTCTTCTTCTGCTGCAAACTCAGCCTCAACCACCACTATTTCTTCAACTCTAACCTCCTCCATTGGTTTGACCATCAAGGGGATCTTTGTAAACCCAAATTTGGCAGCCCAACTCTTCAGATTGTCTATCATTTCTTTTCTGTTGGGCTCCTCTCCTTGTTGTTCTCCTTGACTGGTTTCTTGGGTCTCTTCCCAACATGGACTTGGGAGAGAAAGAGGAGTGGTAGGTTGGGGTTCAACCAGCTTTGTGATTATTTGTGGTGGGGTGGGAGGTGGAACTTCTGGTTTGTTTGGATGGGATGACTGTTTGGAAGGGAATGGAGAAGAGGAACTGAAATGGGGTGGAAGACTAGGGAATGGAGGAATGGAATCAACACTTGGGGCAGCAACTGGGAAGCTTGGAAATTGGAGCTTGGGTTGAGATGGTGTTGTTTGAGAAAGAGAAAAAGAAAAGCTATGAGGTGGTGGACTTACCCATTGACAAGGTTTTCTTGACTCCAACTCATAAGCCTCGATCTCCTCAGTCCATTGTGCAAGTTGGGGCAACATTTCAATCATGAAGTCTAGCTTCTCCTGAGGGTTGTAATGTCTTGGAAAAGGGCCTTCCCATGGACAAGGTGCCCTGAAACCAATCTGAAATGCCTTCATTTGTGCTATGCCCCTTGACTGAACCATGCCAACCTCCATTTTTTGGATCTTCTCCAGCAGACCAGCATCTTGTATTTGATTGTCTTCATTGTTTGCATACCCCTGCTCTTGGAAAGCTCCATAGCCAAACTGATTTTGGCATTGCTGCTCATAGGGGTGGACATATTGATTTTTCCTTTGCTCAAAATGCTGATTTGAAGGAGTTGTAAAACATATTGGGGGTGGATTGTTCTGCTGTTGTAAGTGTGAGTTCCATGAAGGGAATGAAGTCATGATTGCACAACTTCATGGAATGGAAAAGAATGAAAGAGATGGAAAGAAGAATGGATGAAAATGAGTGGAAATGGATGGAAAGAACAGGTCTGCAACTCAGAGAATGGGTTTTTGACCAGATGGAGCCACCAGATGTGCAAACTAAAGCTTCTAATAAGCTGGAGATTTACAACAAGTGCACATCAATCTTGTTGCAATGAAGTGAAGACCTCTTGGTCCCACCAGGCGTGCCAAAACTGTTAGTGTGAAATCACAGCACCCCCAAATGAGTCATGGATCTACTTTTCTAAGGAGGGTCATTTGGTGTGATTGCATAACATTGGATCATTCCCCAAGCTGTGGGACTTGCAAATGGGAATGACCCTCCAGAGAAGGTTGGTTCCTCTTCCTAATCTACCTGCCACAAGCTATTCCAATGCAAGAAAGCTAATCTAATCCTAATCTAACTTCCAAGGAGACAAGGAGAGAAAGAAAACAAGGAAAAATAGAGCCTACACTAAAACAGTGATACACCAGAGAAGGAAAATGTTGATCATCTACCAAACTGCCATGGAACAAAGAGAGGTGAGCAATGGAAAGGATGGATAGCAACATCATAGACCATAGATCAGATCCACACAAAAAAATGTTCCAAAACCCCATGAACACAGCTCCTAGATCTGCAAGTGAACATTCAAAACATGCACAGATACCCTACAATGAAGAGAGGCAAGAAGAGACAACCAAAAATGAGCAAGGATGGACAAATGCATCACAAAACATGTTTTTTATTGCTTCAGAGTTTGCACAGAGCATCATCTACGGACAAGAGGCAAAAAATGCCATTTTATAGAGCAAGGGAGGAGGTTTGAACTCCCTTTTTGACCTTGGGGAAGAGAAAAAAGGGGAGGGCAGAGAAGAAAATGAAAACAACAACCTTTTTGATCCCCTCTATTACAATATATAGAAGAATGGGAGAGAGAAGAAAGAGAGAATCATATCCTGCTCTAACCACTCTGAGATACACATTGAATCCCTTTTCAAAATCTCAACCACTGGAAATCAATGCCTTCTACAAATCTGACCTCAAATCCATCTTTTCTACATTGATCCTTGATTCGGTGCCTTGAAGGAAGAGGAAACGGTGGAAATAGATCGAATCCGATCTAGTTGTTGAGACTAATGATCCTGCATTAAAGGCCCAAAGAATTTTCTTCATTTTTCTCCCACCTAACCTCCTCAAAATTAAATTTTTAGACTCCCATGGCATAGACGACAGCAAGATCTCTCCAATGGTGTCAAATTTGTAATATTTCGAGCCCTGGGTCGAAAGATATGCCCCTTTGATGTTTGCGTCGATTCCGTACAAATGGGTGGGAAAACAATTTGAAAAATGGGTCCCCTTTTGGTTCGGGACATGTGGCAGTTAGATTGGAATAAAAATTGGGTCCATGGGTCCATAATTTACCTTCTGTCTTTTTGCACAAAATAATGCAAAACTTAATAAACTCCCGCAACCCCGAAGCTCCGCATGGACACGTGGCTCCTTTTGGTTGGCTGGGAAATGTGCTTCTGTTTTTACCTTTATGCCTTTTGGATGAAAGGAAAATTTTCAATTTTTTCCCTGTCTCCCCGCCTTGGCTTTGACTTGGGCTCAAACGCTGACTTTTTCCTCTTGGTGGAGTTGCGGGCCTTTTGTAACTTTTACTCCTTTTGAGGTAACAAGGGGCAAAAACTAACTTTTTCCCCAACTTCCTGCTTTCCCCTGGGACACATGTCACTCTGGCACTCACTCGAGAACCTTTTCTCCATTTAACCCTTGAAACAACGTCCTTAGGACACTTGGTGGCTTCCACCGGCCTGGCTTATGCATTGACTATTCAACTAACTCTGCCCCCTTCAAGAACACGTGGAGGCACCGCACTCGTTTGGAAACCAACCCAAAGTTTCCCTTGAAGGAGTGTCGAGTTGACACTTGTTGGCCTCCACTACTCTGTGGACTTTTCAACGGTCCCTCTTATTTTTTGACTTTGGGCTATGTGGCGAGCTCACGCTCACTTGGGTCTCCGCCTTTGGACCAACTCTTGGAAATGCGCCAGCTGACACTTGGCACTCTCTGCTTACACTTTCATACTTAGCCATTTTTTGAAGCTTTTCTGACCGCCCCTTAACTCTTTTTGACCATTTTCTACGTGGAGGGTTGGCGCAAGTTTGAGCTCCCCTTTTTTAGATTCACTTTGGAGAAGCATCGTTAGGACACATGGTCTCTTCCGCTGCCTCCTCCATACTTAGTTGTTTTTTAGACCTTATCCTGAACCGTTTTGAAGCCTGAGGAATTTGAATCTTCATCATTTCTTCTTCTTCTTGCTTCTGGTTCCTTTGCAGCATCTCCCCTTTTGTCCAACCCTGCTATCCCATAGTTGAGCCTGCCTGTAACTTGGAGAATGGATTTAAAGCGTAGAAATGTACTGATAGAGTCATTTCTTTTTGTACAGGATCCTTTGCTCTTTCTTCACTTCCGCTGCTTCATTATTGAATCTTTTTTTGCAACCAATTATAGGATTTAAATGAGTTTTCTCAGGGTTCCGTTTATATGGGGTCATGATTCAATCCAATATTTAGCTCAGGGCCAAATATGGATAACAATATAGCTTTTTGACTTACCATGATGTTAGATGTTAGAGATACTGGACTTGATTGTTGATTTCGTGTTGATTCATATATGATGTTATATGTTGATTATTAGAGACATTTACATATATTGATGATTATATGTTATATATATACATACATGGTTATATATATATATATATATATATATCTATTTCTGACATGTGATATTTTCGTCACATTGAGTAGACTTGAATAATTGAACTAACTTTGTGATCTGATTGATATTGATGAAATGTAAAATCGAGATGTTTTTAGAAATTGTAAATGATATCGATACTTGCCTAGATGATGTATTGATTGCTATATAGATGATTGTGGATGTATATTGTATATTTTATCCTAGATGTTTTTATGCGACCACGAGGCCGAAAGGAGGTGTTATGTGTTTTGCCGGTAAACATGTCACAACAAACAACAGGGGGATTAGGAACCAACCACATTGGGATACTAGATGAATTCAACAAGGGTCACCATGGAAACATGTATTTTTTTGAGTGTGTGTATTTGAATTGTTGTTAGGGGGTCCCCATGGGGGGAATCACCTCCAATTGTGACCAAGGGTTTATGTGTTATGCTTTCATTTAATTTCCTTTATTTAATTTTAGTATGTGATTTTAAAGTGATGTATTCTCATTTATTAATTACTTGTTTTTTGGCTAAATTAGTAAATTAATTATTTTTCTAAACTAAATTATGAATGGGTCAAAAGAATTTCTTTTATTAGATTTGATGGCTTCTTGGATTATGTGTTGTAAGTTGACTACTTTTGATCTTTAGTGTTGTACACTCTACCCCTTCTTGGAAATTCGGATTTGGCTTTAGAGGCCAAATTTGGACGCTTGTGGGACAAGTCAAATTTATACCACACCTATTAAATTCTTATACCAACCCTACCTATGGGTTGGGGGGTAAAAAATAGACCCCATTTTGTGTTTTTGGAAGATCAAAAGGTAAAATATTATTGCACTTTCTTTCTTGTAAATAAAGTTTGTACTTCGGGGGTGTGGGCTTGGATTGTGTGTGTAAGTAATTTGTCATTCCTCTCCCCCACCAATTTATTATGCATTGGGGTTGAGGTCTGACTTGTGAAGTGGAGTTGAGGATGAGTAATGTGGCATCCTACATAGAGCTACCTCACCCTCCTCTCTCCCTTTTATATTTATTCAAGTTCATTTTTTTGTTTGGGTGTTGCTTCATTTCTTTGGGCTCTTGACATTTTTGGAGTGAGAGGATTTTGGAGTGCTTGTGGATCTTGTTGGAGATTTTTGTTGATAGCTTGGTCTTGAAGGAACTTTGTGTGTGTTACTCTTGGAACAAGCTCTGCCATGGAAAGGTAGGACCTATACTCTTGTTAATGTTTTCTTTTATATTATGTATATGTGTGGGTTTTGAGTTTTTGGTATGCTTGTTTGGTGCTTAGGTAGATTGCCTAAGTGTGGTATAGGAGGGAAATATGGGGATCATACATGTGGGGAGGCATAAGAGTTCATTTCATGTTGTGGAGGGAGTTGGGTTGGGTTCCCCACCTTGGAAAAGAAATTGCTTGCATTTCTTACTTGGTGTATTTTATTGAGGAGCCATCAGAGATTGTAGGGAGGTATAAGAGAATGTGGGAGGCATAAGAGGTTCTTGAGGGAGGAATAATAGTGTATAGGGGTTTTGAGATGTGTATTGGAGAGTTTTAAGGTGGGCACCCATTTCCCATTGGGAGGCATAAGTGATCTCCCATAGATCTTGCTCCTTTGGCTTTTGCATTTTGAAGCCTTGTATATTTTGTTAGTTCTTCTTGTGATTGTATTTTTAGTTGTGTTTTTTGGTATGGTTGTAAAATATTTGTATTGTGATGTGGAAGCTTGTTTGGTTTCCATGAGTTGGATCCTCTTTTGCATTCCTATGTGGTTGGGGCTCGGGGGCCAATGGGAGGATGGCTTCTTCTCCTCATTGGAATTCTTGGTTGGGTGGAGAGTGTTGCCTCTCCCCCCTTCTTGTTCTGATCAAATGAAGCATGGTGGAGCTCTCTTGTTGGTGATGTGAAATATGGAGTATTGGTGGTGTCCTTAAGAAACCCTTCCTTGTGATAAAACCTTCTTGTTATTCCCACTCAAGGTGGAAGATTTGTAATATTGTGTTTGTTTTAAAGAAAATGTTGTATTGTAAGTTGTAATATTATTTGAAGAAGTTCATTGAAGAGTTGTAAAATTTCCCTTCTCTTTAAATTGAATTATGGAAAGAAATGGGACCAAAATGTAAATCATGCTTAAAAGCTTAGTTTTAGTTTGTATTGTGAGAAAGTAAGTTCTTTGTTTTAAAAGAAATGAGCTATGCTCAAGGGGAAAAGAAAGTTTACTTTCATTGTGAAATTGTATTATTGTAAATGAGAAAGAAGAAATATAGAAGTTGTAAGATGCAAATAGTGTATACATAGTAAACTTGAATGTAGAACAAAGTTGTTATAGTTATTTTGAACATATAAGTTGTAGTGAAATGGAAAGAGGCAACAAATTTGAAGTATATTGTTATAATTGAAATGTTGCATTTTGTAGTAAGGAAAAATAACAATACTAGAAGTAGATTTAGATCCTTTTTACTTTTGGACTTGAAAGAAAATTTATTGAACAAAATAAAAATGAGTCTTGTAGATGTTGTGTTATTATTGAAATAGGAAATGTTTTAAAGTGAGTAATTTAACTAAGCAATGAATCAATGAAACTAAATATTACTTGACTGGAAACTTTAGGCATATAAAATTAAGTTCATAATGAATTTTAAAGCAACCTAGTGACTTTTTTTTTTTGGAAAATCTTTGTTTTTAAGGTTCTAGTTTCTAAGGAACATGACTGCTGCCCTGTGTAGAGTGGCGGTCTCGTAACCGCTGCTCCAGCAAGGTGGTGGTCTCAGAACCACTGCTCTAGCAAAGTGGTAGGTTTGTGAATTGTCACCCAGGTAGGGTGGAAGTCCCAGGACCACCGGCCTTCTCTGGGCGGTGATTATGTCACTTACGGTTGAAATTCACGGATTTGCACGCCTATGTAATTTCTAACTTGTAATGACTAAATTTATGCTTGTAAAAATTTATATGAAACTTCCAAAAACAAATAATATCTAAATCTCATGGTTTTAAGCAATAAAATCTTCAAATGGTGGATTGAAAGTACTAAAAATTGTATATATTAATAGAAGTAGGTTTTTCCCCAAATGGAGAACTACAAATACATTTAGTGTGGTAATAAAACAAGATTGGTAAAGGAAATACCTTCAATCCTTAAATGGGATAAATGACAATGATAAATCTACAATATAAACTAATCAAAGCTTGATTCTTTGTAGACTCCTCCATAGTTCTCCCTTTCTTTCTCCCATGGCTTCCATCCCTCTTCAACCTGTAAATTAAACAAAGGAAAAGTGACCAAATGAGGAGACTTGGGTAATGAAAGGGATTAAATAAAAATTCATAAGGATTTTTAGGGTTAGTGTGGAACCCTAGGATCTAGTGGCCACAATTAAATTGATCTAAGGGTTGAGAATCAAACCTACATTTGTTTTATAGGAATTTATATTATAAATGTTTTAAGTAAATTTAAAGGCATGTGTAGATAGCTGAATGGAGCCATTTGAATACCTTGGTGTGCAAAGTTTTTATTTAGGTTCCTAGCATGTTTTAGTAAATTAATAAAATGGATATTTAAGTTATTTTAGATTTTAAAACTAAAGTAGCTAAGCATAAGGTAAATTGTTAAGGTGTGAATGATAGTTAAGGAGGAGAGAAACATTTAACCAAGTAAAATAAATTATGGCACTTCCTTACTTGAATATTAAATATCGGACCTTAAAAATAAATTAATAGCACGTAATATTTTAACTTAGGCCTAGTCCATAATTTAATAAAGTATAGACTATAGTAGTGAAAATTAATTTAATGCGCACTAGGGGTTGATGCCCTTGTAACCTTGTAACTTAAACAATATAAAATAAAATAAAAATAAAATTTTCCACAACATTCAGGTTAAGTGTTTAACATGGTTTTAATGTGTTCCTTGAACATCGTAGATTTATGGGCATTACACTTGGTATCAGAACCATGGGTTAAAATCTTGGACCCTTGGGCACACCTAGAAAACACAAGACATGAACATTTAACCTAGCACAAATATGATTCTTTTTGTAAGCTAGAAAATGACTTTGTCTAAAATTTGTATAATTTAGAAAACCTAGAAAACTGAAAACAAAAAACGAGAATGATGAACTAACTCTCTCCTTGGTCTATGCAAGAGGCGTGGATAAGATGAGGGGTCCTTTCACATAGACCTAGATTTACCACCTCTAGATCAGGTGGTAGTGGCCATTCTACCTCAGATTTTACAGACGATTCAGGATGTCAATGCAAAAAGCTGATACGCAGAGGGTCCTTAGGAGGATGACTTGCTAGACATGATATGGAGCCATCAGTGAGGCTCATGCATCCCCTCGACATAGTGAGGATCATAGGGCGGAGAAATCCTACATGGAGTTGACTAGGGCATAGTCACCACAGAGAGGACATGGTGACAATATTTCAGGACATAGGGACAGGTCTCAGAGCCCTAGGAAGAGGGAGGAGCATATAGAGAGACCTAGGGGTCGTCAGTCATCAGCTGACAGACCATATCAGGGAGATCCTAAAGCTACGACCATCTCACTATTCTGAAGATAAAGGTGGGTTTCAGGAAGAGGCCTGGTTGGTGAGCTTGAGCGGATGCTTCAAGCTCTGCCCTTGTACTAGCAACATGAAAGCTCATGTTGTGATCCATCTTCTGAAGGATGGAGATGGTGTCTGGTGGACAACCATAGGAGTAGAAGCTCCATGTTGACTATGAGACAGTTACCTGGGATATCTTTGAGGAGTAGTTCAGGAGTAGGTACTTTCCCAGGAGGTTTATTCAGCAACAGATAGATGAGTTTCATGACCTCTGTCAGGCATCTATGACCGTAGCCAAGTATGAGAGTCAATTTCTGGATCTACTCTAGTATGTTAACTATATGCAGGATGAGTAGGTATGGATTCATAGGTTCATCTAGGGGCCTTAAATCTAGGATTTGGTTTGTGTGGCTATATGCATTCATTACCCATAGACATTAGCAGAGGCCATGTAAAAGGTGTATATTGCAGAGGAGACATGAGGGAAGATGTAGCAGGCTAGAGACAGAGTTCAGAGCCATATTCAGTAAATGTAGGATGGTAGATCGAGGGGATCAACTCCTCCTCCTCGTGGTGGATAGGGTTCAGTACAAATATTCCATTCATACCACCCCAGTAGCAAGCTCAGTAGTAGCAACAATTAGTGCCCACCCACCTTACAGACCTCATTACAGATTTGATGCACAAAGGGGGTAGAGTATGGGGCCTCCTCTTAGAGGTCCCATCAGGACACAGGGGTGCACCAAGAGCTCAGTCAGCAGGAGCTCATCTATAGATACCTCAACTATCCATAGCCAGGTCATCAGGATCCACATCATAGACCTATGGAGTATCGGTTGGAGTTGTATATCACTAGAGAGGACCAGGCAGCTATTATAGTTGTGGCATGGTTGGACATCATTGTAGAGAGCTCCCACATAACCCTAGTAATAAGGGTAAGAGTAGATTTCAGATCCTACTATTGGCAACATGGGACGTAGTCACAGATCTATGCAGTGGTCAAGAACCACCAGGCTGAGCACTAGAGTACCATGATAGAGACGACCATGTAGCATTGGTGGTATTCCTGTCTCTATATTGTTTGATTCTGGTTCATCTGATTCATTTATTGCAGCATATTTAGTAGAGTGTTGCAGGATGGTTACAGTTAGGTAGGGTCTTAGTTGGGACATTGAAATGGCTTCTAGAGACAAAATTTTTATAGACTCCTTAGTTAATTAGTGTGTAGTGGATTTGGGTCCCTTCACCACTACCTTTAATCTTTGCATCCTTCCTTTGGGTTCATATGGAGTCATCTTTGGTATGGACTTGTTGTCTACACACAGAGCTAGAGTGGAATATTACCATAAGACTATTATCTTGTACAGATGATATGGGAGTTGAGTCTATGATAGCAGGGTTAGGAGGCCCATTTCTATTCACACCATCTCCTCTATGCAACTTAAGCGGTGTGTTCGACGAGGTTGTTCAGATGTATGATGTTACAGTTAGCAAAATATTTTAGGATGAGTCTAGTGGACCATCCCTTGATGACCATCACATCTTGAGAGAGTTTGCTGATGTTTTTCCAAGGGAGCTACCGGGGTTACCACCCCCACGTGAGATATGATTTTTAACATAGATCTAGTTTAAGGCCCAAGAGCCTATCTCACAAGCACCTTATCAGATGGATACCCTGAGCTCTGTGAGCTCAAGTTGTAGCTTGAGGGCCTTCTAGAGAAAGGCCTAATCTATCCTAGTAATCCCCTTAGGGTTCACTGGTTATTTTTGTGAAGAATAAGGATGGATCTCTGTGGTTGTCTATTGATTACCACCATCTAATCAAAGTAACGATCAAGAATCGTTACCTCCTTCTACGCATTGATTATTTATTTGATCAGATGAAGGGGTCCATACAATTTCTCCAAGATAGATCTTAAGTTAGGGTATCATCAGCTAAGGATCATGGAGGAAGATATTCATAAGACTGCCTTTTGTACGAGATATGACCACTATGAGTTCACAGTGGTGCCTTTTGGGTTAACGAATGCCCCCGCAGTATTCATGAGCTTGATGAATGGGGTATTCAGGACCTTTTTGGGTCACTTCCTACTCATCTTCCTTGATGACATTTTTATTTACACACGTACGCTTGAGGAGCACGAGGAACACCTTCGCCAGGTACTTTAGTGTCTTCGTGAGCAATAGAATCTTTATGGAACCTGGAGAAGTGTGCGTTCTTTCAGAAAGAGGTGCAGTATTTGGGCCACATCATTTCTGGGGAAGGTATCACATTGTCGATACTTCCAAGATTCAAGCTATTATGGATTGGTCAGCACCCACTAGTGTGACCGAGGTGCAAAAATTCATGGGTTTGGCAGGATACTACAGGATATTTATGTTCAAGACTTTTCTCGATTACGCACCCCATCACTTCCCTTCAGCAGAAAGGGAAGAAGTTTGTTTGGTCTGATAGATATGATCAGGGCTTTAGGACACTGAAGGAATGCCTCACAAGACGCCTATTCTTGTAGTGTCAGACCCTTACGGTGAGTTCTTCATTTACACATGCTTCTTTTGAAATACTTGGAGGTGTGTTGATGTAGGATGGCAGAGTAGTTTCTTTTTAGTCTCACAAACTCAAATATTATGAGCTCAATTAACTGACTCATGATCCTTGAGCTTGCATGCAGTTGTGTACGCCTTAGTGCAATGGAGACATTTCCTTTTTGGCCTGAGAGATTCACACTCAGGACTAATCACTTGAGTCTTCAATGTACCTCTTCACTATAGCCCAATGGTCAACGAAAATCAGTGGCGTTGGATAACATTCATTGTAGTATGATATGGAGATAAACATGTTCCAAAGGGAAGGATAATGTGGTTACATTTTCCTCAATAGACAGACGGAGACATTCACACGGTTGGATGGCCAATTCAGTACACAAATTTACATGGAGTAGGATTCTGCAGCAGCTTCCTCATGAATCTTATCTACAAACAAGTTCATAATCAAGTTGAGATCATAGTGCCCCATAATGATCTATTTGCATATTTGGTTTCTCTTGGAACTTGAGTTTAGAAGATGGTTTCTTCACATCATAGATTTCTTTTTCATTAGAAATGATATTGAAGGTTCATTTTTAATTTAACATTCATACTCTCTATTCAAACTCAAGACTGCCCAGAAGATGAAAGCTTGAGGTAGATCATTTTGAGAAAACCATGCATCTGTATGATGACCCTATTCATGTCATGGTTTAGGTGGTGAAGAAAGAAGATGCATATGTTTTGAGCCAAGTCCCCATGCATTGAGAGGGAACTTTGGAGAGGTTAGAGTGGATTACATTAAGTCAATATTTTTCCTCAGATGTTGTATATGTATCCAATAGAGAATATTTCAAAATATAATTATAGTTTAATATAAACTAAAAGAATTAAAATTAACAAAGCCCATGGAAATATTGGGTGGTTTAGGGAAAAGGGGGGGCTCCAGACTCCATTTGTTATTTTAAATTTTTATTTTCTTTGTTTTCATATGTTTTTTTTGTTGTGGGGAGAAGCTGCCACCACCTCGAGGGATGGGCAGGAGCTCTAGACCAGTTCTACGCACCCATTTGATGTAGAAGAAGGCATGAAGGAGGGGGGCGGAAGTTTGTGAAAACTAGGTTTTGCACCATCCTCCCAGCCTGGGTCAAACATGAGCCTATGAACCTGAATGGACATTTATCAAAGCAAAAAATATGGAGGGATTTTTCAACCATATTGTAGTTACATCTTCCCTGGTAGACATGTATGTAAAATGCAGAAGAATAGACAACACGTGTATTGTTTCACAGAATACCCCAATAAAAAACATGTTTTTTTGGACTGTAATGATAGCAAGTCATAGTGCACAAAAGGATTTGTTGAAAAGGTTGTGAACTATTCCTAGATAGAATGCCTTTTGAATGTTGTCTCATGAAGGCATTTCCATTCTTGCAAGGGATTTTATGATCCTCGGCCCCATAGTGTTATGAGTCATCTTAAATATGTTAGCTAGGGAGAAAACCATGGTGTTCAGATCTGGAATTTATTAAGGCCATTGTTACTACTGAAGAGGTATTCTTGCTTGATCTGTTAAGGACCAAGGTGTTCTTAAAGCAGGTGGATCAACTCAGGTAACAACTTCCTTGAAAAATCTCATCAAAACTAGAAGGATTAGATCTCATAGGCTAGTTCCAGGAAAATCCTGCTGACTTCTTCTGCAAGTAGATCCCTAGATGTCGGGCTTGTCATCACCAATCTGGCACTATGATAATTCTTCACCGGGAACTCCTCGTGCTATGATTATTTACTAATGCACAGCCTTTAGTTTGGTGGATGTAATCTGGAAACAAAACATCAAACATAACACAAGAATACCATCGACTATGATAAGACGGAATGATGACAAATCTGAAATATCAAAGTAAATTATAATATTAACATGAAATTGTTACAATCTCACCCATGAGGTACTTCAAGTGTTATTGACTTCACTTGCCTTCCACCAATACTATGGGAGAAACTTTACAATTACACCTCTTAATGGCTTCTTCAACACACCTTTAAACTGATGGCTTCCTTTACACACTTCCTACAATATTTCTCACTACTTCTTTCTATGCTAAATGAGGGGGGTGGCCTCTCTATTTATAGAACTTCCAGGCTTATCCATCTTATCTCTAAGATAGGATAAGAAATCCACTCTGACGAATCATATTTCATACCTTAACTCTTATCTGTACATGTAAGCTTATCTTTTAAGATAAGATAAACCTTATCATTTTACATGGGTTCCACATTTTTAGACTTTTTACAAATAAAATACACAAAATATTTATGACCTCACTCCTTGTCCTTATTACCAATATAATATTTCTAATTCCTAATCATGTAGACCCTACTTCTCTAATTACCCAAACTTTGACATTTTAACATTACCGGACCACTTACGACAAATATTTACTTTTTACAACATTCCTATTGTACTTTGACTGTTACCGTACTCCACATTATTGGCGGCACCGTACTGACGGTGCCGTTATCTTCTATCAGACACTACTACTAATTATACTTAACAACATCCTATTCCTAATACATACATTAATGAAATAGAAATTACGGAGGAAAATTTTAGTGTCGACATCTTCCCCCTTCCTAGCTTCTACTCCGTCCTCGGAGTAGACTATTCTGGTGCTTGGAAAATCTTCAACTTGTCGTGGTTGACCCATTTCGTAATGGGAGTGCCATCCAATTCCTCCAGTCGGTACGTACCATTTTCATGCACAGCTGCTATTTTGTAGGGCCCCATCCATTTTGGAAGAAATTTTCTCTGTCTTCTTTTTTTGTATCTGGAATCATATACTAGAACCAAGTCATTCACATGAAATGGAGACCACCGGATCTTTTGATCAAAGTATTCCTTCTGCTTCATTTTCTTCTTATAGCTTGTATCCTTCAGCTATTTCCCTCATTTCCTCTAGCAAATGAAGATGTACCAACCTTTCTTTTACTGAATCACTTTCATCCATCCTTTCATTTTTCATAACTCTCACAGTGGGAATATCAAACTCAATAGGAAGAACTGGATCAATGCCATAAGCCAACTGAAATGGGGAGTATCCTGTTGCTGACTTTGATGTTGCCCTATATGCCCACAATGCTGCATGAATCCTTTTATCCCACTTATGTACCTGCAAGGCTGCATCTTTTGCTAGAATTTGACACAACACAAAATTTGTTCGTTCCACCTGTCCATTTGTGCTTGGCTTGTATGTTGTTGCCTTCCTGTGCTTAATAGAAAACTTATTGACTAGGGCTTCTACCACCTCATTAATGAAGTGGCTTCCTTGATCTGTTACAATTTCTAATGGACAACCAAATCTGGTGACAATGCGTTCATATATGAACCTTGCCACTTCATCCATGGAAGTTGTTTTCAATGGCCTAGCTTCAACCCACTTGGTTAAATAATCTGTGGCAACTACAATATACTTATTTTGGCATGGGGTAGTTGGAAGTGGACCTACAATGTCTATTCCCCACTTTTCAAAGGGACCAAGTGGAAGAATAGGGCATAATGGAGCTGATGAAGTCTTACGGTTACCATGTGTTTGACAGATATCACATGTCTTACAATAATTATAACAATCTTTAAAAAGAGTGGGCTAGTGATAACCTACATCCAAAATCCTTCTTGTTGTAAGTTGTCCAGAGAAGTGTCCTCCACATGTACCATTGTGGAATTCTTCTATCAGCTCCTTCCCTTGATCACGTCCAACTGCCCTCTTGTACTGTCCATCAGGTCCTATTCGAAATAATACTCCATGCAGAATAGAATATGGACGACTGGCTTGAGTAATCTTTCTCTTAGTCTTTGCATTGGCACCATCAGGAAACTTGAATTCATTCAGATAATTCCAAATATCTATGTATTCACTAGGGATTGTGTCAAGGGATAACAATGCTGCATCTGGGAAATCATCATCATCACAAGATGAACCTAAACCATCATAGGCTCGAGAGAGTGCATCTGCATTGACATGCTTCTTTCCTGGCCTATCTATAATATCAAATTCAAATTCTTGTAGCAAAATTATCCATCTTGCTATCCTCCCTGATGGGTTAGGATTATTTACAATATATTTTAGAGCCTGATGATCTGTTACAACTAGAAATTTTTGCCCTAGCAAGTAATTTCTAAACTTCTTTACAGCAAAAATGATAGCCAGAGCCTCTTTTTCAGTTACAGTATAATTTACCTCAGCACTGCTCATTTGTCTGCTCCCAAAGTAAATTGGATGTTCATTCCCATTTTCATCCTTTTGGCTCAAAGTACTTCCTAGTGCTGCATCTGAGGCATCAGTGTACACAATGAATGGCTTGCTCCAATCTGGATTCTTAAAACAGGTGAAGACACCAGGGCTTCCTTCAGTTGTCCAAAAGCTTCATGCGCCTTATTTCCTGGTTCATAAGTAACATCCTTCTTCAAGAACTGGGTTAGTGGCTGTGCAATCTTTGAGAAATTCTTGATGAACCTTCTATAGTAACCCACATGGCCTAAAAATGATCTCAACTTACTTCTATTCATAGGAAATGGTAAATCTTTGATTTTTGAAACTTTATCAGGATCAGTACCAATACCATCTCTGGATACAACATGCCCTAACAAAATGCCTTTAGAACATCCAAAGACACACTTTGTAGGGTTTAGTGAGGCTTGTGCTTCATCTAACCTTTGAAATGTTGTCTCCATCTGGTGCAGGTGGTCCAACTTGCTCCCATAGATGCAAAAATCATCCAGAAATACTCTGATGAAGGTCCCAATGTAGGGTTCGAACACCCTATTCATCAAACGCTGGAATGTTGCTGGAGCATTACACAACCCAAAAGGCATAACTCTATAAGCAAACGTTCCCCAAGGAGTGGTGAACGTGGTCTTCAGCTGATCTTTCTCTGCTATACGAACTTGGTTGTAGCCGCTATATCCATCAGCAAAACTATAGCACTCCTGGCCAGCTACTTCGTCCAAGATCTGATCTGAAAATGGAAGAGGGTAATGATCCTTCTTTGTTGCCTTATTGAGCTTCCTGTAATCAACACAAATGCGTAGCTTCCCATTCTTTTTTATTGAGATCACAATGGGAGAAACCCATTCTGAATTCTCCACAGCAAATATGAATCCTGCATCAAGCAACTTATCTATTTCTTCTTTTACAGTCTTGGAAAAATTAGGATTCATTCTATATGGCATTTGCTTTATGGGCTTAGCACCATCTACCAGCTCAATAGAATGTTCTACCCAACTTACTTGACGGAGTTCCTTGTAATCAAAAGTGAATAGGTGTATGTACCTTCGAAAGAGCTGGAGGTAGGATTCCTTCTCACTCTCCATCACAGCATCACCAATCTTTATTTGTTGGAGACGATCATCAACTTCTTCTTCAGATAATTTTATGGGGTCATGAGTTGGTGTGACTGGAAGGATATCCATGACTGAAACATCAACCTCACTTTCTTCATCTTCAGTGTCCACTTCACTGGTACTAGAGTAATCAGAGGATGTCCAATCATCAGTTTCATCACTTGAATCCACAGGTTCTGCCTTATGATGTCGAGGGATCACGTTTATCTTCACCCTCTCTCTACCACATCCAAGTGTCATGAAACCTTCATTCCAGTAGTTTCTTGCATGAACTCTCCTTAGCCATGGTCTTCCCAGCAACATTGGGTATGCAACAGTACCATTTTTCATCACCTGAAAGTCTACCACACATACAACACCCATAACAGATATTGCCACATTTGAAACTACACCTTCTGGTTTAGTTTTTCCTTTATTTAATGACCTTAACATAAGTGTTGAAGGGCGATCAATTTTTAAACCCAACATATTCATTACAGACTCGGTCATTACATTAACTGCAGCACCTCCATCAACTAAGACATCATGAATTGAAATACCATTACATAATACCTCAGCTTGTGGAGCATAGGGATCTGCCTCTGCCTCCAAAACAGGGACCTCAACCTCCTTCCTTCGTCGAGCATTGAGTCCACTTCGCAGCTCCCGCCTCTTCTCAGAAGACATAGCCAAGAGTTGACCATATGTAATATTTGCAGGCCTTTTGGACAGATCTTCCAAGATGGAGTATGGTCCTTGCCCCTGTGAAATCAGAAAATCCTGCACACCCAACTTTCTTCTCCTATGTTTCTTACTAGTTTCTCCTTTCATCTTCTTAGGATCATTTCCATCTTGATTATCTTTTTCTTTCTTTCTTTTTGTTACAAACACATCTACTTCATTATTTCTGCTCTTATCTACTACATCAAAAGAATTCACAGGTGCTTTTCCTTTATCATTATCTCCTTTACCAGATGTAGAAGCTCTATCTGGACAATTATACTTATAATGACCCTTTTTATAACAACCATAACATACAACTTCAGAAATATTTCTTTTTGGACCTCTATCTCCTCCCTGAGAACTAAATTCTTTTCCTTGAAGAAGATTAATAGTTAACTGACCCATCTTTTTGAGCAGATCTTCATACTCAGTAGATGTACTAGGAGAAATATTTGTGCTCACCGAGAGTGGTTGTGGATTCTGGACCAAAGGTGCTGGTGTAGGCTCTACTTTAGCAACAATTTCTTTGGGCTCCTCTTCCATGCTTTCTTCTTGCCTTCTTGCAATCTCCTTTGCTTGTTCAATGGTAGCTGGGCGGTCATACTTCACTCGTTGTCTGATCTCTGGCTTCATCCCAAGAATGAAGTGCTTACAGAGGAGATTATCCACGCCATTCATCAACCCATCCGCTAATCCTTCCTTCCGGATCTGGGCATCGAGCTTCCTCCTTAGCTCTAGAACACGAGCATGATAATCCCTTATCTTCTCCTTCTCTCCTTGGGATAGCTTTGTGATCTCGATCATGAGATCTGCATATTTCTGTTGTTCACCAAATTCTTCAAGAAAACTTTCAGTTAATAAATCCCATGAATTTTTCACATTATCACCTAGTGTTTCAAACCACCTAAGTGCTGAACCATCCAAAAAGGTAGGAAAAAATTCAGTCCATTGTTCCCTTCTTATGAGGCCATTACAAATACAAGATCATTTAAACTCTTGAATGAAAGAAGAAGCATCTTCATTAGATTGGGCTGAAAAAATAGGAATCTTCCCCATTTTCAAAAGTAACCACCATGAAATACCAACCCACAAGTACAATCAACAAGACTTATGTGCACAAATAATTGGAATCACTATAATAGAAAGTGACTTTACACCTTTCTACAGTAAAATAGAAATGACCATGGTAAACTATGGTAAAACTTGACTTACTGCGGTAAAAACTTGACTTTACTGTGGTAAACACTATTCACGGTAAAAAGTGAAGTTACTGCGGTAAATACTATTCACGGTAAAAAGTGACTTTACTGTAAATACTAAAAAAATGACTATGGTAACTACACAACAAAAATTCATGGCAAAAATGACTTTACCATGGTAACTACTATGCACAGTAAAAACAAGGTTACCCTCCAATTGATTTTTGACTAAGTGGGAATATCTCTCCAGAAAATCCACCAACGAGGAATGGTCCCGGCAACGGAACCAAAATGTCATCACCAATCCGGCACTATGATAATTCTTCACCGGGAACTCCTCGTGCTATGATTATTTACTAATGCACAACCTTTAGTTTGGTGGATGTAATCTGGAAACAAAACAACAAACATAACACAAGAATACCATCGACTATGATAAGACGGAATGATGACAAATCTGAAATATCAAAGTAAATTATAATATTAACATGAAATTGTTACAATCTCACCCATGAGGTACTTCAAGTGTTATTGACTTCACTTTCCTTCCACCAATACTATGGGAGAAACTTTACAATTACACCTCTTAATGGCTTCTTCAACACACCTTTAAACTGATGGCTTCCTTTACACACTTCCTACAATATTTCTCACTACTTCCTTCTATGCTAAATGAGGGGGGTGGCCTCTCTATTTATAGAACTTCCAGGCTTATCCATCTTATCTCTAAGATAGGATAAGAAATCCACTCTGACGAATCATATTCCATACCTTAACTCTTATCTGTACATGTAAGCTTATCTTTTAAGATAAGATAAACCTTATCATTTTACATGGGTTCCACATTTTTAGACTTTTTACAAATAAAATACACAAAATATTTATGACCTCACTCCTTGTCCTTATTACCAATATAATATTTCTAATTCCTAATCATGTAGACCCTACTTCTCTAATTACCCAAACTTTGACATTTTAACATTACCGGACCACTTACGACAAATATTTACTTTTTACAACATTCCTATTGTACTTTGACTGTTACCGTACTCCACATTATTGGCGGCACCGTACTGACGGCGCTGTTATCTTCTATCAGACGCTACTACTAATTATACTTAACAACATCCTATTCCTAATACATACATTAATGAAATAGAAATTACGGAGGAAAATTTTAGTGTCGACAGTACCTATCCTAGATTAAACCATGGGTTGTAACATGTAGATTCCACTTGAGTATCTCATGTGCAAGAAATTTCTCTACAGGTGGTTTGTACATATATGGATTGAAATAGTTGCAGATCTTGAGCCTTAAACCTAGGCTTACCCTGTATTGGAGAAGAGTTGGTTCAGAAATGTTATTTTAGTACATAGAAATTGGACATAAAACATAGCCTAAATGAACTAATCTTACTTGTCTCCTTGCATGGGTGAAGAAGGTACAAGGGAATGGTTTTGTTGGGAAAGCTTGAGGATTTTGAGCAAAGGCAAAATGGTAATATTAGGATGTTCATGATCTATGAACAAAATGCTTAAGGAAGATGCTGAACCAAATCCCGTCAACTGACTCTGTTCCTTCCAGGCATGGTTCATCTTCCCTTACCTCTCATAATTCTCAGTTGAGGCTTTTGCAACTTAATATAATTTTAAAATATTAGGATTTTAATACTTGTTAAATGTTTATGCTTCAACTCGTTGCAGAAAAATTTTTGAAATATCGTGTTGTAACTCACGAAATCAAAATAACTCATTGAGAGTGCATTAAACCATGAACTTCCACCCTCATCCTGAAGTGATTTAAAAAAATTCTTACCCAGACTGGATCACTACAACATTAGTTTTATCAACCAGACAAAATTGACTTTCCAGTAATAATGTTGATCATCACCTGGTTTAAATAGTTAATTTTTGCATTTTTCAAAGGGGGACTCATTAAGTACTCTTCGTAACTCTTAAAATGAGATGTTAAGCTTCATTCGTGTACCTTGTTTGTGTATGGAGGGGTCACCTTGACCTCCGACAGATTGACCCCAGAATGAACATATGTGATCTTTTTGATGCTCTTATAGGAGCCATGTACATTGTTTTACAGATATTAGAAAGTGATTAAATCTAGAAAGTTGGCTTTCATTTTGAACCGCCATTTGAAACCTGGATAGAGAAATTTATATCCATCTTCACAAACCTCTATGTTTCCTACTAGAAAATTGCATGGAACTTTTAGTTTAGGGAAAAGTGGGCTTTCCTGGATAGTTTGGAAAATCCATTTTGTAGGCCTCCAATTGTAGGATCTTGATGAGGTCAAACTTGGACCAATTTCGACTTGTCACTCCAAAAAAGGGTGTCAACCGTTTGATCCTTTATGGTTTTCTAGTTCTTAGTCCCGTCAACTCTGATGAATTCTCCATATAGGGGAACTTGTAGGAAGTGTCTCGTTGGCATGCTCATCCATCAAATGTCAGATTTTGACGTGGTTTTCCAATCTGAGCCCTTGAGCTAACTTTTGTTCAAATTTGCACTGGGCCAACTACGACCAGTGGCCCCAGAAAACTAGCCTCACCAAACGCTAAACCGTTCACTTTTTCCCAATTCTGATAGTTTTTATGAACTCTTGGTATATCTGGGGACAAGGATAGAAAGTTAATCGTGGTGTGCATTCCTCATCGGAAGACAACTTTTTGAAGTGGTTTCTTAGCCTCTGAGCCTGTTTTGAATGTTTTTGTAGCCTCCATAAGAAAATGTAAAAATAGAAAGTTGCGGGACCCTCTTCGTCTTGGAAAACCACTGTGGAAACTTTTAACACATGCAATTAATTGTTTAGAAATCTATAGTGTAAATTTCTGTGAAATAGAACTTTTGACAAATGGTGTTTTCTCTCTCTTCCCTTCTCTTTGTCTCTCCTGGTTACAAAATGAAGTAAAATGAAATGTAATGAATACATGTCTCTAAACCTTTTAATTTGATTGAAAATTGTAATTATTATTATAATATGTAAATGGGAAACTGAAAAATGATAATTATGTTAGATTAGGGTGGATGCCATGCCAGTGATTTTTTGTTGATATCATGCTCACAAAGGTTTTGTAGGATGAAAGAATGACGACGAAAAGTTGGTGTGTAATTCATTTATTTACATTGTAATTTATATAGTTCATTGTTAAATGAATAAATGTATAATGTTGTCTCATGTTACAGACTGGATTATATTTGATAATTTGTTGATATGTATGAGATGCTAGTTTTAGGGACATTAGGAAATGTGCATTTAATCTTAGGGGTTGGAATTTGATTTATAGTTACACCTGGTAAAAAGGTTTGATATTTACCATAAGAGTAAATGAATTTGAAGTAATATCTTGTAGTGCATATTTAGTGTTCAATAAATGATTAATGAGTCATCTTGTGCATTCATACATTGTAAATGTAATAAAGAGAATTTAATCGAAACAGTCTACCCTTGTTCAACATCGGGACATAACTTGTTTTCATGTGTGTTACTCCTTACCAGTAGGAGACATTGAAAACCGTAGGATGGAACTTAATCATCCCATGGAGCTCGATGGAAACTTCTAATTTCCCTTAGAGAAAATGCGGAGCTCAAGAATGGGTTATCGTTTAGTTAAGTATGTTAGTAACATTGTCTTAAACCTTCTAATAGGAGTGACACAGTCAAAATTTTCTTGGAGTATGTAGGGAGTAACTCCTCCTTCGTATCCTAGCAAACACTACCTTGTCCCACATGAGATAGATTTAAAAATTAATTTTCTTCATTGAGTTATGAAAAACCTGTTTGGATCCAGACGTCATAGATGGAGGTTGTGACTTAGTTGTTCTAGGTCTTAAACTCTTGTTAATGAACTCCTTAGCTCCATTCAGCTAAATGTGTTACCTTGGTTTCTCCCAACAAAACACCTTGATCCTTTTGAAGGTGGTTTAGCACAAATTTTCAGCTTAAAAGCATATTTTAGATTGAGGGGTAGACCCTTAGGTGAAGTTGGAATTAATCTAAAACTCAGTTGATTTGGATGTTAACTTGGATTCGTGTGTAGCTACAAGTATTCTGATTTTCTATGTCTTCAAGAGCTTAGGCAAACAATTCGTAACTCCTTTTCAAGAAGAAATGCTAATGAATAAGACCATAATGTGACGTAGAAAATAAAGCATATAAGAGTGAAAATGAGAGTTTGAGGTTTTGGGAATGCCACTCTTGAAGACCTTATAACTCAATTAAATATATGCATTTGTTTCAAAGAATATGAATTGCCTTGTATAATCCACTTGAGAAAAAAAAATACATATTCTAAAACAAAATTAAGAAGCATTCACAAGTCATTGAATTAGAATAACTTTGGTAGGGAATAACTGTATTGTGATCAAGAATTTTTTGTGGTAAAAATCTATCTTGTATTTAAATCTCCGTTAAATCCTAACATTCTATATGGACACCAAGTCACATTCACTTGAGTGGTAAGAGTAAAAAGGTAGACATTGAATTTATGTTTAGAAGAATATTCTTAACATAAGAGTAAGATAATTGGTAAGTACCCTTTATATGCAAAAGTTGAATTATGCCAAATAAGTATGTAAGTTATGGAAATAATTTTGTAAAGAATAAGAAGCCAACTTAAAAAGGTTCAACTGGTAATTTATGTGCAATGAACTTAAACTTTCTGTAGTGTGAAAAAGGAGGAAGTTTCATCCTTGCACAGATAATGTTCTTGAGAATGTTCAATTTATACACTAAAGGAATGCCTTAAAGAAATGATGTGTTCTTTATCAATTCCTTGATCATTTTTCTTGTGAGTTCTTCATTACTAGTAGATGCTTCATTTGGAAAGTGTGGCATCGACATGCCTATGAGTGTTTCTAGTTTCTTTGTGAGTCAATGACAAATTGTCATATGCGATTATGAGTTTTATCTGACTCATGGAGCCTTGAGCTTGTTGTGTGTAGTGAGCCTTGTAAGGTAAAAAAATTACCTTCTTTTACTAATGTAATTTACCACTGTAAAATGAGGGCACTTGAGTTTCACCACCTCTTCACAGCAGCCCAATCTCAACAATCGTCAGTGTTTGGATGGAATTGCTTTGTGAGTATGACATGAGATATAGATCATGTGAACTGGAAGGAGAAATGTGTTGTAAATGCCTAGTAGATGAGACATGTGGTTATGGCTACTTAGTGGGTACAGATTTGCGGAGCAAGATTTTCTTACAGTAGCTTCCTCATGACAACTTCTACCTTGCAGCTAGATACAAAGATTGAGTCTCAGAGACCCCTTGAGGGTAATTTTGATGGATTTTCATTAGAGATAGATGGAATTCTCAAGACACATAGGATAGATATATGTTCCTAGAGATGGAGGCTTGAGACAGGATATTTTGACAGAGGCTCATCGTGCACCTTATTCAGCCCATCCGGGTGAAGAAGATGCACGCCACTTTGAGATAATTGTATCATTGGAGAGGACTTCCAAGAGATGTGGCATAATTTGTGTCACACTTTTTAGAGTGTCATAAGGTGAAGGTGGAGCATCAACATCCACCTGGCCTTCTCTTTCCTCATACTATACCGGAGTGGAAATGGAACACCATTTCCATGGATTTAATATTAGGGTTACCTATATCGAGATACCACCACGACACCATCATGGTCACGGTGGATAAATTGATGAAATGTGATCATTTTTCTCTAGTGAAGACCACCTATACAACTAGTGTAGTGGCACGGTATACCTAGATGAGATTGTCAAGATTGCATGGGATACTGTGAAAGATCATTTTTGACTGTGATCCTTTGTTCACTTCTCACTTTTGGACTACAATGAAGTATGCTATTGGGATGAAGATCAATTTTAGTAAGTAATATCACCCTGACAGATGGATAGACTGAGTGGTGAATCAAATCTTAGAGGACATGCTTAGGATGTATGTCATGGATCATCAATCGAGATGGGAGGAGTACTTGTACTTGGTGGAGTTTTCCTACAATAATAGTTTTCAGAGTTCGATAGGCATGGATCCTTTCAGGAATTGTATGGTAAGAGTGCAGGACACCTCTTAGTTGGGATAGGCTTATAGGATAGGGTTTCTCTTCAGACCAAATTGTTACAGGACATGGAGCAGTAGGTTGTTATGATCAGGTAAAGAGATTATAGGAGGCACAGGATAAGCAGAAGAAGTATGCAGATCAGCATAGGACCAACCATAGTTTTGATGTGGGCATGAAGATGTTCCTTCATGTCAGGCCACATAAGAGCCCTATCTGTTATGGAAAAGGTTCAAAGTTTTGCTCCTAGATTTGTGGGCCCCTTTGAGATCTTGGAGTGTATCGTCCCTTTGGCTTATCATCTAGCATTTGCCACCTAGCTTATCTCATGCATCCATGATGTGTTTCATGTTTTTGTACTTAAAAGATACATTACAGATCCTTCTCATGTATTAGATTGATAATGTCATTGTAGGTGCAGGATTAGGGGACAGGTGATGGTGGATCCCATCTATATTTTAGAGCGCAGGACCTTAGGCCTTTGAGGTATAAAAATTGACTAGGTTCGAGTGCTAGTGGGATATGTATGATGAAACTACGACAACATGGGAGGATGCTACATTTCTACGAGTTCAGTTTCCACACCTATTCCAGTGACTTCCAGGAGGAAGTCGAGTCTAAGGGGAGGGGGATGTAGTGAACCCACTTCCCTTTCACACTTTTATATTGATTTTGATACTGTCGACTATACTTATAGATATTATTGTAGCTTTTTAATTTAGCATGATGTTAGATGATTAGAGATATTGGACTGTGCATTGATTTTGATTCATATATGATGTCTGTGGATTATTAGAGACATTTTATATTGATGATTATATGTTGATTACATGGTTATATATATATATATATATATATATATATATATATTTGACATGGATATTTACTCATATTGAGTAGGATTTAGATAATTGAACTAATCTTAATTATGTTATTGATATTGATGAAATATAGAATTTTGAACGATTTTGAAATAATTGTAAAACATATCGTTACATTGCTAGATGATGTTTTGATTCATATCATGATGATTGAAGATTTATATTGTATATTTTATCTTAGATGTTTTTCTGCAAACAGGCCGAAGGAGGTATTTGATTTTTACTTGGTAAACATGTCACAACAATACAAGGGGGATTGGAGACCAACCACATAAATGGCTGAATTATGATATTCAACAATATATCACCATGGAAACATGTATTTTGTTATTGTGTATGTTTAAACTAGTTTGTTAACTCCAAACCCGATGGGGGGATCTCCTCCAATCCCCTTTGAAAGGGGTTATGTGTTATTCTTTCATTTAGTTTTCCTTTATTTAAGAACTATGAGTATGTGATTTTTATTGATGTAAGTTCAAATTTTTATTAAAGCTTTTTTGGCTTTAAGGGCTTATTTAAATTAATCATATTTTTAAACTAAATTGACAATGGGGGGTTACAAATTGGTTGGTATCATCATTAGATTTGATTTTCTTGGAACTCATGTGTTGTAAGTTGAGTGCTTGTGATCTTGAGTGTTGTACACTCTACCCCTTAGTTGCAGAAAATTCAACATTTGGCTTTAAGGGCCATTGTTGGAGGCTTTCCTGGACAAGTAAACTTGTTTCACACCTCTTAAATTTTCTATATCCAACCCTACCTATGGGTTGAGGGGTCAAAAATAGTGTTTTTATGTTTTGGAAGATCAAAAGTGCCTATTAAGTCAACGATCAAATTTTTACATGTAATTAAAGAATTTGTCCTTAGGGGTGTGGGTTGGATTGTGTGTGTAATCCCACCATTCTTGTTCATTCCAACAAAACCACCAATTTATTTCTGCAATTGGGTTTGAGGTTTTACTTATATAAGCAAAAGCTGAGGATGTTATGTGGCATCATTCATGTAGCCACCTCACCCTTTCTCTCTCCCTTTTACTATTTATTCAAGTTCTTTTGCTGTATTTGGGGGTCACTTCATTTCTTTTGGTTGCTCTTGTCATTTTTGGAGCTTTCAGGATCTTGGAGTGCTTGTAGATCTTATTGGAGCTTTTTGGTGATAGCTTAGGCTTGAAGGAGATTTGTGTGTGACTTTTGGAACAAGCTCTTGTAATGGAAAGGTAGGAGCTATACTCTTGTTAATGTTTTCTTTTAATTGTTATATGTGTGAATGGTTTTGAGTGTTTTGGTATTTTGGGTGCTTGGGTAGATTTCCTAAGTTTTGTGTAGGAACATAAGGGGAAGAAATTTATCTGAGAGGCATAAAGTTCTACTTCTCATGGTTTTTTAATTTCTCAAGGGATTTCTCAACTTGGGTGGAAGCACCTTGGATTGGCTTGCAACTTTTTTACGATTTGATCTACCTTCTGGGAGCCATAAGAGTTTCTAGAAGAGGCATGCAATTGATGGAGGCATAAGAAGGTTGGATTAGGGAGGCATAAGTGCCAATCTTAGAAGAGATTTGATCTTTTTTGGCATTGGAGACTTTTAATGGTGGGAACAATATCTTCCCATTGGGAAAGCATCTAGGGATCTCCCCAAACAAATTTTGTTTTGGATTTTAATCATTTTGAGTACTCATCAAATATCAACCTTTTTATTTAAAAATTTGGGTAGATTGTTCTTTTTGTGATGTATTTTTATTATTTTGGTGTGGTTGTAAATATTTGTATTTTGATGTGGAAGCTTGTTTGTTTTCCATTTATGCTAATATGGCTTCTTGATTAAGCCGATCATGGACTGTTTGGGAACTCGGGGGCCAATTCAGGATTTTGGATTCATTTCCTGATTGGATCAACTTGTTTGGGTGGAGAGTGTTGCTTTGATACCAAAAGACATATTTTTGTTTTTCATTAGGAGATAATATTTCACTGCTCTCTAAAGGAGGGAGAGAAAAAGAAGAGAAAGGACTATACACATGGATATCAGTTTCTTTTGAGGCCATGCTTATGGTAGGTCCATTAGACGGGTACATACTTTTTCTTTATGATATGCTCACAATCTTTACACCATAGATGATTTGTGTTAGGACCATGAATAAGACTATTGTGGCTACAGATATATGTTTGTTCATTTATAGATCTTATTGAAGGTTCTGTAGAGAAATACAAACTATCAGATCTAAGGGAACTAGCTCTAGATTGAATTCAGGGAGAGAGTTGTTAGATCTGAAAGACAAACTTACATTTGACCTTGACTCATTTACTACTGTTGCACTTTATAATTTTGGTTGGTCTTTTTCTATGATTTTTTTGGATAATGTCCATTCCTTTAGAGCTTTAATTTGAGACCAAAAGATCAATTCAGGCTCAATTTTATGGCTTTCTAAACTAGTGTGACTCACCATGCTACTACCTTTAGAAATACAATGCTTGACTGCAGGGTACATGGTATTGACTAAGCGGTAGATAACTTTATAGTGAATGGATAGAGGACAAGCTTCAAGTTTCATATGCAAGCCTTTAGTGGTAAGATGTAAACGCATGAGTTATTTTAAAAGGTATTCTTTATGCAAACTGATAGGGTAATGAGGGAAGACTTCAAAATATATCGCGCCATTATGTAAACTAGTTTGAATAGCAGTAAAAAATGAGTCTTTAAAATTCCCAAAATCTTAAATCCATTAGACAATAGAGGACAAAATCATTTAAGCCACGATGAAACAAAGGAGTTATTCCCATATGTACACAACCTATGTGGGAAAACTTAAATATTTTTTGCTTTTTAAGGCAGTTGAATATCAGCAGGATCAACTAAAGGAATATCATATTCATGATTATTGGTTTGAGAGACTTGAATGAATGACTCACGAGTTTTCAAAGTAGTAGCAACAATAAGATGAAAAGTAGATAACTTATCATAGACTTGATTATATGGTATCCTTGGCAATTTCCAAGCAGGTAATGGATCAAATTCTTCTTGTACATCAATGGTTGAATTAACAGGGAACACATCAGAAAGACTTACAAGATCTTGCTCCACCTGATCTCCTTGAATGCTGGTGCGATCTTCAAAATCCATAACTGGTATTGACTAACAACTCTTCAGCAGGACTTATGGTATCGACCTTCAACCAAAAAACTGCACACACCCTGATGACTTACAAAAAAGGGAGGCTCACCTCTTTTCCTATCTTATGAGGTATGAACTAGCTTCACAGATGGATCTAGTAGAATCGGAACCAAACACAAAAAACAGAAAGACAAAGAGAAACTTGAAAAGTCTCCTTTATTTAGATATAAAAGATGTACAAAGAAATGATCTTCTTAGAAGAAACCAACTCTAATACCAATCTCAAAGCACACACCAAGTTATAAGATAAGAGCACTATATCAAGCATACAAATCTTATGGAGCTATACTAAGCTAGAAACAATAACTCCAAACATCCGATGTCTTGACTGAGTCTCGAATTCCCCTTTTATAGGAATAAGAGAGACTTCTCACCAGATAGAAAGGAAATCTAGAAACCGAGAACCGGTAACGTAGGTAGACCAAAATATTCCCACTAACATAAAGTGAGAGACAAACGTGATTAGTACATGCCACTCATCCTAACACCTTAAATAAGTGGGGAGGTCCACCATGCTTTTGAAATGACTTAGAGAGAAGTCACATCAAAACTTTAATAAACCATAGACAAAACAAATGGCAACAAGCCTGCCATCATAGCTATCACTATACAATATTCCTACGGATTAAAGTGGACTCTTGGGCTATTGTCATTATCTGATGTGCTGGATGATTCCTCCCAATCTCTTATTTCTGTGAAATATAGATCACGGGTGTAACTCTTGTACCAGAGTTTGGATATGGAAGAAGTTCCATCATTGTCTCAGGCCAAATATCTTCTTGATGGGAAAAGGTATTGATCTGGTATTCGGAGGAAGTGACCTAGAGCTTGAGGATGTAGGTTCATCGTATGACGGAGATAAATTTTTCTCCACAGTTGTCCATCTGGGTTATGATGATGTCCCTGCACACAATTATTCTTAACATAGTACATTTCTTTTACATACCAAGAAATTTTACAATTTCATGCTTTAATAAACATCCTGAAAATCATAAATGTGTTTTGTCAACTGCATATTCTATTAAGATTTAGTGGACTATTTAGAGATTTTTGTAGGCAAGTATCTGGAGAGAAAATACTTGAAAAGGTTAGCAATATATTACCAATCTCTAGGAACACTTGGCTTGTTCCCAGCATCATTTTGCAAAGGATGACCTTCAGGCCATAGCTTTGAGAACTCAAATCTCCATAACGTATTTGGTCTTGGTATCAATTGTCCCAGCCGGATTCCTTCTATAGGAATATCATCCGCAGGAGGTTCCACATATCTTAAATGTCTCCACTACCATTGAAGGGTATAGTAAACCATAGGTTCTTACCTAGTATAAAATTTTGATGTGACAATTTCTAGATACACGAACCTGTATGCTACTTCTGTCATTGTATATGGAGAAACAGAAATATTACCTCTTGAGAGAAGAAGCTGATGTGCTTCATGAGACATTTGATTGTCATTCCTTTTTAGAGATTCAATGTACCTTTGAGAATTTGTGCAAGACCAAAGTGGTTCAACAAATTCATGGATTATCTTAGTGATATTTATATGCTTGGAATGATTTAATTCTCTACTGGCAAAATCAACCAAAGAATCAGCTTTTGCCTTTAATATGCTCAACTGTCAAAACTTCAAATTATCAAACCAAATACCCCATATTTGAAGTCTATTCCAAGGTAGTTTTATTTGCAGGGGTCACCATTGTTGAGTCTCTTCTGTGAAGTCTTTTAAATCTGACTTCAAAATGAAATGCTTCATTTTGTATAAAGAACACGAAAGACTTTAATGGCTTTCTTTGCAGCAAGAATCTCCTTATGAGCTAAGTGATACTCTGTTTCCGAGCCTTGAAAAGATCCAAAAACATATCTGCAGATCTTTTCTTTAGCATTTTCTAACTTTTTCTTTTAACACTGACTCCTCAATATTCTCCACTAACATCTGTCTCAATACTTTTTTGAATCTTTATACCTGGCCAGGTAAAGACATAACTGGAAGTTTCTGAACCTGTTTCTTTAATTCTTTTTATAGCCTGAGTCATTTTAGGCGTCCAACTTGGTGCATTTTTCTCTCAATCTCTCTGTTTAGAAGAATTCTATCAGCTGCAATTCCTTTATAAAATCCATCAATATAGTTTATGCACACCCCAAGAAATCTTTGTAATTACAACTTATCTACTATTTGATTTGGAAAATTTTGAATTTTGGAAACGATATGAGACTGCATTTCAATAGAACCAGAACTATTTTACAGTGATTCCTAGGAAATTTATTTCATCTTTAAACACTTCCATTTTAGCTTGGAGATAAGGCATAAACCCATTCTGATATACAACCTATCATAGAATTTTTCTAGATGTTCTATGTGTTCTTTAGGAGATTTAGAAAAAATCAAGAATGTCATCAATATATACTATTAAGACATTAGAAAACTCACCAAAGATATTATCCACGACTTTCTGAAAAATTGATGGAGTTGTCTTCAATCGAAATGGAAGTACCTTCCATTCATATTGGCCACCAGGTACCACAAATGTTGTTTTGAATGTGTCTTTTGGATTTAAGAAGATTTTCCAAAACCACTCTTGAGATGAAATTTACTGTAAACCTTTGATCCTTTGATTCTGGACAGGAGATCATCCTTAGCAGGCATGGGATGTTGTACTGACTTAACAATTTTTTTTAAGTGGCTTATAGTCCACCACAGGCCTTTTATTTCGTCTCAACTACTCACTTCTCTTGTTCACATAGAATGTTGCACATGCTCAATGAGACTTAGATTCTTGGACAAAACCTCATTGCATAAACTTCTTGATTTCTTCATGACACTCTCTCCTTTCTTCAGGATCCATTCCTTTATGATGGGCTTTTAATTTAGGAATAATATTATTCCCATTTGCATCCTTTTCAAATTGTAAATCAAGAGAACAGAAATGCTTTTTCCTATGTATGAATGCATGTGGATTATCATTACAGATATCCTTCTTTATCTTTGATACAATCTCTTCAATGCTCACCTGGCAGTTTGCAGATATGGATTTATGGATCCATAGATTATTTATAACTTTATGTTTTTCAGGCAAAGGTACAATAGACTGGAATGTGTACCTTCTTGGTATTGAAACAGGAGGACTGAATAACAAAATATGATTTTGGGATATGCTAAAAGTATCACAAGCTTTCAAAAAATCTACCCCAAGCAAACAGTCGTAATTCTCCATATTGTGCTGATAGAATTCTATATGCATGGAAACATTTTCTATGGTGATCATGCACTTTAGCCATATAATTACATATGACTTCTCTTTTGTCAAACCTTGATTTTTGTATGGGTCTTTACCCAACAATCAGAACGGAATTGCATACTGTCTGAGCAGACTAATTTCTGCTCCAGTGTCTATCATAGCATCCAACACATATGGCTTTATATGAGGTATACAGATAACTATGGCAATGAATGGGTTTTGAGTACAACTAATTGTACATACCTCAGCAGTGATCTTTGCCTTGTGATGCTATATGCTGGTAGGTGTCTTCCAGATCTTTCTTCAGCATTCTGTTTGTCCTTCTCTTCTTCTTCCATTAGCCTGGTGAATTCCTCTGTTGCGTTTGCAATTACTTTTTCAAGTAATTCGAGTCTGGCTCTTTCTCCATTCTTCTGTAGACTTCAGATTGATGCTGGATCAGGCTCAGTGTATCCTGAAGATGATTGTCAAATGTTCTGGAAATGTGGAGTCTGTCTACCACGACCTCTCCAAGGTCCTATTCTTCCTCTGACAGGAGTTTGTCTCTGTCTGATCCTTTGCTGAAAAGGAGGCCGTACATTGGGACTGCTTCATAGATTTCTTCAGGCTGACTTTCTTCTTGTTCTCGAAGTTTTGCTTGCTCAGCTTCTAACTGCCTGATATATCTTATCATTCAATTCTCTGAGTTCTTTGCTCAGAGCCATCTTTCTCGCTGTATCCCATGGGGGACAGCTGTCATAAACTGACTGAAGGCATTCTACTTGTTTCCTCAAAAACTTCTGCACTTGGAGGAATCATTGGATGTGCAAAATTGGAAACCATATTGATAGCAAAATTATTGAAAGAGGGAATAGAACTGTACCCGCTATCGTCAGTGTACTGTCTTCAGTCATCTGATACCTTGCTGGATCAGATTGCATTGGCCTTCATCTAATGACACATAAGAAATATCTGAGGAGAAACTGTCAGAATCTGATACTAATGCATATTCTTCCTCATTTATACCTTTCACAGATAAAGCATTAATTTTTTCCTTACCTTTGTCTAGTAGTCCTTATTAGGACATTTATTAGCATAATGTGGTCCCTTGCAAATATAGCATGTTGGCTTAAATCTTTGACGTGCTTACCAACATATTTGATGCTTTCCTGAACTTATATTTTTTCTTGGGTTGCCTGTAAGAAGGAGTCTCTAAACCTGGATTTCTTGAATTTCTTTTCTTCTCTTCTTATAATACACGTGCATCCTCCCCCTTTGAAAATGTGCAATCCTTGCAAGAGGATTTGCGCCTGGGTGAGATTTCTAAATCTGGACAGCCAAATGGTTCCAAAGCATATAGTTCACAAAAAACAGTACCTAAGGGCTTTCTGGTGTTTGAGCGCTTGCTTGCGCTCCCATTTGTCTTTGCAAAGTTTGGCATTTGTTTGATCAATGATCTGATTTATTGCGCCAAAACTAAGCTCAGCTGTTCTCATGCCATGCATATCTTTTTTGTACTGAGTTGCAAAGTAAGGAGGAAAAGACTCAATATATCTGAGACGCATTGTCTCATCATTAATGTTACCAGAGCTGTAATATAGTTTTTGCATAAAGCATTGATATTCACGGACGCGAGTCATATCACATAATCTGGCACGCAGGAACATAGCAGTGTTCATCATCTCTATCGTCATCAATGTTACCAATGAATTCCTTGATGACTGGCGGCAGTGAGGCCAGTATAGCCTGCCTGCAAAATAATTTCTTTGTTTGGGAATCAAGTCCCACCATTCTTTTAATATACCAACAAATCCGTTGGCTATGGTTGCAGCAATATTCCTGGGAGATCTTCCATAGGTTTCAAACTGGGTATTTCCCCAGCCAATCATAGAATGAACAATCTCTTTGATCTCAGGAATAGATTTACATTCTACCTTATAAAAATTTGGTTGCAGAGTATGTACCTTTGGATTAGGTGGCAAACCAGGCATAGGAGCATTAGTAACTCCAGATGATTCTCCCATCTGTTCATCAAAAGCAGGAGGCTCAAATTGGGGCTCTTGTGATGGTACCTTGAATACTGAGCATATTGACAGATTTATCTTTGAAAAATAAAGGCTTGTATTCTTCTAAGACTTCCTTGTATGACTTCCTTGTTGAAGGATTTGCCAATTCAGTTACATCTGACCAAGATACAGATTTTGTCCAATCCCCTTCTGGAGGACTAGAAACCTTTCTATTGACTTCTTCTATCTTTGGCAGAATTTTGGGAAGTTCTGATGCAAGACATTTTTGTATTTCATCAATTCTCTGATGTGTTGCCTCATTATCATTCTGCAAATTAGATATACCATTTTCAATCAATTCATTTGTCTGGTTTTGCCTATTGATGACTGTACTCTTGACACTAGTGGTATGATCCAGTAATGGTTGAACAAGATCAGTAACTTTTTGTGAAATGACCTCTGGGAGGTCAGTAGTAACTACTTTATGTGTTTCTTGAACTTGTGTTTCTATTTTACTGACTGATCCATGTATTCTATCAACCCTTTCATGTAATAATTTAAAGCTGCTGCTGTATCACCCTTTTTTCTTAATTCATTGCTTTTAACTGTTTTCTCTTTAAAGTTGAGATGCTTTCTGAAGGTTCTTTTCTTTACTTATTCTGATACAACTTCTTCATGGACCTGTTTCTTACTATTTTTAATGTAGCCTGGTCCAATTAAGCATCTTTCTGAACTTTCTGAAGGTTCTATTTCTTTACTAACTATCCTCTGATACCAAAAGATGGCTTTCTGTGTTTGATCCGGAGAAATACAATTCGTGTGGATCTGTTTCTGGCAGAGAAGTACTGGAGCTGACAGAGGCCATGTTAATGGCTGGGCCATTAACGGGAGCATATTTCTGACTTACAAGCTTTTCGCAGTCAGAGCACCATAGAAAGTCTGTAGCTGGATCATGAACTAAAGATTTATGGCTACAGAGGAATATCTTATCTTTTTCAGGCTCCTCAGGCTTCTTAGCATTTGAGCTTTCTCCTACTGTGAAGTAGGATGAGGTACTATTTGTAGATGTACTTCTAGATAATGTTTTTTTGACAGATCTCTATTAGAGTTTTGCCTAAAACTCAGAGTAACCTTGTTTCTCTCTTCAGTGACAGCTGTTGCATTCTCTAATTTAGGCTTGGTAGACTGAATGAACTTTTTTGATAAGGTCCATTCTTTTGGAACCTTAATGTCAGACCAAGAAATTAGCTCTGGTTCAATTTTTTGTGTTTCTAGATTAGTATGAGTCACCACGCTGCTGCCTTTTGTGACTCCATGTTTAACAGCTGGATGCATAGTGTTGACTAATCTATAAATAACTTTATAATGAATTGCCAAAGGGCAAGAACCAGTTCTCATATGCAGACCAGTTGTAGCTAAATGCAATTTAAGCACATCTTGTAAAAAATCATCCTTTGTTAAAGATACAGGATAGTTCGGGAAAACTTCAAAGGATAGAGGGCCATTATGAAGGCCTGTCTGTATTGCAGCCAACAATGAATCCTTAAAATTGTCAAATCTCAAATCCATCAAACAACATAAGATCGAGGCATTCAAGCCACGACGGAAGAGGGGCGTTATGCCAATTTGCACACAGCCTACGTGAGCAAACTTATATGTACTTTGCTTCTTCAAACTCTTTATATCTGATTTATCTATCAGTGGAATGTTGTATTCACCATTGCTTGTCTGGGATACTTGAATCACAGATTCCCTAGTCTTAAAGACAGTAGATGCAATCAAATGAAATCTATTTATCTTAGCATATACTTCAGAATAAGATTTCTTAGGGAAGTTTCCATTCCGGAATAGGATTAGATTCATCAATCTATATCTATATCAGCATTGACTTCAAAGACATCTGACAAATTAATAAGATCCTGATCTTCTTGTTCAGACAGAACTGACTCGGGAATCATTTTCAGCCATTTTAAACTGGTACTTAGCAAGTAAGGGAGCAAGAGGTTAAACAAATCGGATCTACCTCTTTCAGCTGCGCCTGACACACGGCGTCTTACAATATGGGACTCAACACCAATTAACCTTAGGTAGTTGCTATGTACTTGCTTTCACAGATGACGGACATAAAACCAGAAGAAATTCTACAGATATTTCAGATCAAACTCTTATCATTCTTTTACTGTCCTGAAATCTTTCTGCTCTGCTCTGATACCAATTCTATCATTCTAAACACAGTCATACATCTTTTGCTCTCTGATACCAATTCTATCAACACTTATACCAATTCTGCCCAGAAACAAAGCTCTGAAACTGAATTTTGAACAAACTCTGATACTGATTATGAAAACAACAACACATTACAAAACTCTGAAACTTCTGAAACTGATATACAGGAACTTAAAGATAACTGATACAACACTGATATAAATCTGATTAAGGATAAGAAAGCTTAAAGATCTGATGTATAATAACATCACTATTTCGGAAAACTTCATGAATAATATTGATCACAATATCAAATACATCTTCTGTCTCATATATATCTTCAAACGTAGCAAACTCTTCTATGAACATAAGTTTACGTTCACCATTGACTGTAAGAACAACACATACTTCATCAAACATGACTTACAGAGATATAAAAGCTGAACTGGAATAGCTTTAACCAAGACTCTGAAAATCTTCTGTACTGAATCTACTTCAAGATCCTTTTCCAGATTCTCTTCCCGCAGGAGTGCTTACTCCGCAGTTCCTAAGCGTAGTGAATGAGATGAATGAAGTCCAATTTATAGACTTCTTCATGGCTTTTCGCTTAGAACCGGAGTTTCCGGGAAAAGGGAAGACCGGTCACCCCCGTAAACGGTGAGATTCCAGAATAGACCTAAAGGACTGACAACTGACATAAAGTGAGAACAACCCTCTCACGGGAGTGTTTATTAAAGTGACATGGGTCCACCACGCACTGACCAAAAGCGACACACAAAACAAGAGATAAGATAGAATCTTATCATGACACTTTATTTACACGGTAACAGGCCTACCGTGAATGGCCGACAGAAAAGCGCACTAACAAGCGCACTACCAAAAGCAAACTGAAAGCAGAAGATCACGGAGAATCAAATCTGACAGCAGGTCCCATATCATCATCATCATCGGAAGTGGAGGATGTGCTATCGTGACGGACTGGTCCAGGCTCTAGATTCCTTTCTCCTTGCTCGAGCCACACTCTAGAGGTTGATGCAGAGCCATCATTATCTGGCTGTAGATGGGGCCGCGTAGGATATAGATAATGATCAAGAAGCTTTAGGTCTTGTCCTGGAGCTGGAGGGATGACGACCATGGTGTGATGGAGCAGGATCCTTCGCCATAGTGTAGCATTAGGTCTTTCAACAAGATTCCTGACAGGGTTAATTTTTACATAATAATGGACTTTTACAAACCATGGAATTTTACACTGTATCAAAATATTCCTAACAATGTCGGGATGAATATTCAGAAGAGGAGAGTCAGAAAGCTTAGTAGGTAAATATTTTAACAAGAAATATTTAAAATGCTTTGAAATGTACTTCCTGTCTCCGACTGTTGGCGTTCTGTTCCATAGTTCAAACTGGAGCGGATGCTCCTCTGTCCAAAGCCTGGAGTACTCAAATCTCCAGAGCGTATCTTTCCTTGGTACGAGTTGCCGAAGACGCAACCCTTCAACAGGTAGGTGATCAGGTTGTTCCACTGTGTACATTGATCTCCATTGCCAGTTAAGGCAACATTTCACCATTGGTTCTTGAACAGTGTGGAACTGTCTTCCAGGGATGTCAGGATCAAAAAACCTGCATTCAGTTTCTGACATAGCAAATTCATTAACAGAGATTATTTCTCTGGACAGAAGCAATGTCTGAGCTTCAGAAGACATTCTGTTGTCGTTCTGGATCAATGTATCAATCTGAGCTTGTGAATGTCTGTGATCCCACACTGTACCATGCGGTTCATGCATTACCTGTGTGACGTTTACAGTTCTAGTAGTATTTAGTTCTCTACTGGCAAAATCAGCCAGTGCATTAGCTTTTCCAGCTATATGTTCAACTGTAAACTCAAAATTATCGAACCACAGACTCCATCTTTGGAGTCTGTTCCATGCAGCCTTATTTGCAGGGTCACCACCATGCAATCTCTTCTTGAAGTCTTTTAAATCAGACCTCAAAATAAATGCTTCATTCTGCACAAAAAAGAGAAAAGCCTTGATGGCCTTTTTTGCTGCTAAAATCTCCTTGTGAGAAGAATGATACTTCATTTCTGAGCCCTGAAACGAACCAGAAGCAAATCTACAGATTTTCTCTTTTTCTTTATCATATTTTTCTTTTAATACTGCTCCCCAGTATTGCTCACTTGCGTCGCATTCTATTATCTTAATACCAGGTCCAGGTAAAGACATTGGAGGGAGCTCATTTACTTGCTTCTTGATTCTGATGACTGCATCTGTCATTTCTTGATTCCATGCAGGAGCTTCTTTCTTTAATCTCTTATTGAGCAAGACTCTATCAGCAGCAATGTTTTGATAGAAGCCAGCAATGTAATTTACACATCCAAGAAAATGCTGGAGCTGCTGCTTATCTAACAATTCATCTGGAAAGTTCTGGATTTTACTAACAATATGCTTTTGCATCTCTATATTGCCAGAACTTATTCTAATGCCCAAGAAAATCTATGTCTTCCTTAAAGGCTTCTATCTTAGATGGGGAAAGACATATTCCATTATCATAAACAACCTTATAAAACTGTTCTAAATGAGAAATGTGCTCTTTTGGTGACTTTGGAAAAGATTAAGATATCATCAATATAAACAATGAGAAAATCAGAGAGCTCACCAAATATGCTTGTCCATTATTTTTTGAAAGATGGACGGAGCAGTCTTGAGTCCGAAAGGGTAAACCTTCCACTCATATTGTCCACCAGGGACAATAAAGGCTGTTTTTGTACATATCTTCTTGCTTCAGAAAAATCTGCCAAAAACCGCTTTTGAGATCAAACTTACTATATACCTTTGATCCTTTGATTCTGCTTAGCAAGATCGTCCTTGGCAGGAATGGGATGCTGGACTGAAGCAATGTATTTGTTAAGTGGTTTATAGTCAACCACCAGTCCTTTTCTTGTTACGGATCTGCTCGCTTCTTTTATTAACATAGAATGCCGCACACGACCAAGGAGAAGTTTGACTCCTGGATAAAACCACCTTTTAGCAAGCTTTCTGAATTTCTTCGTGACACTCTTTTCTTTCTGCTGGAGGCATTCTTCTATGATGCGCCTTAAATTTTGGCATTACTTCTTTTCCATCAGTATCTTTAAGTAGCTGTAGATCCAGAGAACAGAAATGCTTTTTTCTATGGATGTATGCATGAGGGTTATCGCTACATATGTCATCTTTCTATTATCTTGGACACTAATCTCCCCTCGATGCTGACTTGGCAGTTTGCTATAGACTTATGGATCCACAGATTATTAACAATGTCTTGCATTTCTCAAGCAAAGGTACAATAGTCTGAAATGTGTACCTTCTGGGTATCTTTATATAGGAGGATTAAACAATAGGATATGATCTTGGGAAATGCTGAATGTATGACAGGCTTTTAGAAAATCTACCCCAAGCAAACAGTCATAGTTCTCCATATTGTGTTGGTAGAAATCTATATGCAAGGAGATACTTTCTATACTGATCATGATTCTAGCCCATGAAATTTACAAATTACTTCCCGTCTTATCAAATTTGATCTTTGTGTGGGTTTTAACCCAACAATCTGCAGGGATAGCATATTGCCTAAGCAGACTTATTTCTGCGCCAGTATCTATCATGGCATCAAGCACATATGGCTTTATATGAGGTATACAGATAACCATAGCAATGAATGGATTTTGAGTGCAGCTAATGGTACATACCTCAGCATGATCTTTTCCTTCTGAAGCTATATGATGATAAGTATCAATCTAGATCTTCTTCAGAATTCTTTTTCTTTTTCTTCTTCTTCAACCAATCTGGAAAATTCTTCAGTTGCTTTGGCAATTACTTTTTTCAAGCAATTCCATTCTGGCTTTTCTCCATTCTCTGTAAGTCTTCAATGGAAGGCTGGATCTGGTTCAGAATGTATCCAGATGATGATTGTCCTTGTTCAAATGTTCTGAACTGTGGAGTCTGTCTGCCACGACCTCTCCAGGGCCCTGACCTTCCTCTGATTGGAGTGTCTGACGCTGTCTGATCCTTTGTTGAAAAGGAGGTCGTATGGGAAATGATTCAAAGGGCTTCATCAGGCTGGTTTTCTTCATGTTCTCTGAGCTTAGCTTGTTCTGATTCTGTTGCTTCCTGATATATTTGTCATTTAATTCTCTGAGTTCTTTGCTCAGAGCCATTTTTTCTTGCAGTGTCCCATGGGGGACAAACTTTCATAAACAGACTGAAGGCATTCTAATTGTTTTCTCAAATACTCTGCACTTGGAGGAATCATGGGATGTGCAAAGTTAGTAACCATATTGATAGCAAAATTATTGAAAAGAGGGAATAGAACTATACCCGCTGCTATCAGTACTATCTGAACCATCTGATCCTTGCTGAATCAGATTACATTGGCCTTCATCTATTGAGACATATAAGAAATATCTGAGGAAAAACTGTCAGTATCTGAGACAAATGCATATTCATCCTCATTTATTCCTTTTACTGATAAAGCATTGACTTTTGCTTTACCCTTGTCTGTATTTCTGTTAGGACACTTATTTGCATAATGGGGTCCTTTACATATATAACAAGTAGGCTTGAATCTTTGACGTTTGCCTACCATATTTATGAGCTTTCTGAATTTATACCTTTTCTTGGGCTGACTGTATGGAGGATTCTTTGAATCTGGACTTCTTGAATTTATTTTTTCTTTTTCTTATAATACACAGCATCCTCCCCCTTTGAAAATGCACAATCCTTGCAAGAGGATTTGCGGCGATGGAGAGATTTCTAAATCAGGGCAACCAAATGGTTCCAAAGCATATTGTTCACAGAAAACATTACCTAGGGCCTTTTGATGTTTGAGCGCCTGCTTGCGCTCCCACTTGTCCTTGCAAAGCTTGGCGTTGGTCTGGTCAATGATCTGATTGAGAGCACCAAAGCTGAGGTCTGCTGTTCTCATGCCATGCATGGCCTTCTTATATTGAGTAGCAAAATACGGCGGGAATGACTCTATATACCGGAGACGCATGGTCTCATCATTGATGTTGCCGGAGCTGTAATACAGCTTCTGCATAAAACACTGATACTCTTTTACACGAGTCATATCACATAGACTGGCACGCAAGAACATTGCAGTGTTCATCATCTTATCATCGTCAATATTACCGATGAACTCCTTGATGATGGCGGCAGTAAGACCAGAATAACCTGCCTGCAAAATAATTTCTTTGTTTGGGAGCAAGTCCCACCATTCTTTTAGTATGCCAACAAATCCGTTGGCTATTGTTGCAGCAATATTCCTAGGAGATCTTCCATAGGTTTCAAACTGGGTATTTCCCCAGCCAATCATAGCATGTACTAATTCCTTAATTTCAGGAATAGTTTTACACTCTAAGCCTATAAAAGTTAGGTTGCAGAGTTTGTACCTTTGGAGTGTGTGGCAATCCTGTGGCATAGGAGTCTGAGTTCCTGAAGTAACTCCAGATGTTCTCCCATCTGTTCATCAAAAACAGGTAGGCTTCATATTGAGGTTCTTATGTATGTAGCATCCTTGAATACTAAGCATATTGACATTTTTATCCTTGAAAAATAACGGCTTGTATTCTTCTAAGACTTCTTTATAGGATTTCCTTGTAGAAGGACTTGCCAAGTTGAGTCACATCTGACCAAGATACTGCTTTTGTCCAGTCTCCTTCTGGAGGACTAGAAACTTTTCTATTTACTTCTTGTATTTTTGGCAAAGATTTTAGGAAGTTCTGTTACCAGACACTTCTGTATCTCAATCTATCCTTTGATGAGTTTTTTCATTGTCCTCTTAGCAGACTGTGTTATGCCTGATTCAATTAACTTCATTAGTCTAAGTGCTTTGTCTATTCATAACAACACTCTTTATACTAGTGGTATGATCTACTAGAGTGGTTGGATAAGATCAGTAACCTTTTGTGTAATGAGTTTCAGGGAGCTCTGTAGTCATGAGTTTGTGAGTCTCTTGCACCTGAGTTTCTATCTTACTGACTGATCTCATGCAATCAGTATCTACCCATTTCATCCAGTAACATATGGCTTTATATGAGTTGTATGCAGTATAACCATTCTTTCTTAATTCAATGGATTCTGGGTACAACTACTGGTACAAACCTCATGCATGAGCTTCTCCTTCTGAAGCTATGTGATGACTAAGTGTCATCAAGGACCGTTCTTCAGAACTTTTCTTGGTCCTTTTCTTCTTCTTTGAACTAGTCTGGAGGGTTCAATCGGTTGCTTTGGCTTACAATACCTTTGATACCAAGTAGATTATCATTCTGTGACTGGTCTGGAGAAATTAATCTCATGTAGGGTCTGTCTATGGTAAGCAGGAGTACTGGAACTGAGTATCCAGAAGTTTGACCTTATTCAAATAGCAGGGCCATGAACTGAGGAGCATACTGTCTGCCTTACGACCTCTTCGCAGGGTCCAGAACTTCCATAAGAAGTCTGAATCTGGCGCTGTCATGATTCTTTGCAGATAAGGAGGGCGTACAGAGGTATATGCTTCGAACAATTCTTCAGGCTCCTCAGGCTTCTGAGCAAGTTGAACTTTCTGCTACTGTGAAATAGGATGAGGTACTAGTTCATGTAGATGTACTTCTGGACAATGGCTTATCATGACAGATCTCTGCTAGAGCTCTATGTCTAAGGCTCAAAGTTACCTTATTTTTAGCCCTCTAGTGTCCCAGGGGTTGACAACTTCTCATAATTTTGACTTTGATGACTTTCAATTTGTCTTCTTAGATAAGGTCTGCATTCTTTTGGAACCTTAATCATCGGACCAAGCAATTAGTTCTAGTTCAATCTTATTGATAGTTTCAAAATTAGTATGAGTCAGGAGGCTGAATAGAACTATTGTCACTCCACTGTTTGACGGCAGGATACATGGTATTTACCAATCTCTAGATAACCTTGCTGAGTCAGAATTGCCAAAGGGCAAGAACCAGTTCATCATATGTAGAGTCCAGTATGAAATGGGCTGAGGAGTGCAAGCTGTCAGTACATCTTGAAACAAATGCTTCCTTCATTAAGGAAACAGGATAATTAGGGAATACTTGATAATGCATTATCAGGCCATTATGCTTTAGGCCTTGTTTGTATTTTTGTTAGCTAACACTTAATCCTTGCATAAGTGTGGTCAAACCTACAGATATATTACAAGTAGGCTTAAGAATTCTGATGCGTTTAAGCCTACGACGGAAAAGATGCTTTCTGCCAATCTGCACACTTCCTACATTGGGTGAACTGTATGGAGGAGACTTTGAATCTGGAAACTCTTTTGAATTTCAGATTCTTTTTCTTATAATACACAGCAAGTCCCACCATTCTTATAATATACCAACAAATACTTATCTGTGAATGGTTGCAGCACATATTCTCTGGGAGATCTTGAAGATAGTAGAAGCAATCAAACTGAAATCTATTTACCCCAGCCTAGACATCTGAATGAGGCTATCTCTTTGGGAGTTTCCACTCCGGAATAGGATTTACACTCTGAACTTATAAAAGTTAGGTTGCAGAGTTTGTACCTTTGGAGTATGTGGCAAACCTGTCATGTGGGAGCTTGAGTTTGAGTAACTCCAGATGATTCTCCCATCTGTTCATCAAATACAGGCGGCTCATATTGAGGTTCTTGTTCAGGGGCATGCTGAATACTAAGCATATTGACATTTTTATCCTTGAAAAATAAAGGCTTGTATTCTTCTAAAACCTCTTTATAGGACTTCCTAGTAGAAGGACTTGCCAAATTAGTCACATCTGACCAAGATACTGCTTGTCCAATCTCCCTCTGGAGTCACTGGAAACTTTTCTGTTTACCTCTTGTATTTTTGGCAATATTTTAGGAAGTGTCAGGCGCATGCAAATACACTTCTGTATCTCATCAACGTTTGTTTGAACCTTCTTGCTCACTTGTCATCCTGTTTATGTGTTTAAAATGCCTGATTCAATTAATCATTAGTCTGAGCTTGCTGTATTCATAACAGGATACTCTGATTATACTCTGTGGTAAGATTCCACTAGAGGTTGAATTATAGATCAGTAGCCTATTCCAGAATGGAAACTCCCTAAAAAATCATATTCAATGAAGTTTATAGCCAAAATAAATAGATTTCATTTGACTTGCCTCTACTGTCTTCAAGACTAGAGAGTCAGTGATCCAAGTTTCACACTACAAACAATGGAGAATATAATATACCTTTGATAGACAAATCTGATGTCAAGAGTTTAAAGAAACAAAGTACATATAAGTTTGCTCATGTAGGATGTGTGCAAATTGGAATAACACCTCTATTTCCGTCGAGGTCTTGAATGCCTCTGATTCTTATGTTGTTTAATGGACCTTAAGGTTTGACAACTTTAAAGATTCACTGTTAGCTGCAATACAGACAGGCCTCCATAACGGCCCGATATCATTTGAAGTTTATCCTAATTATCCTGTTTCCTTAACAAAGGAAGATTTGTTACAGGATGTTCTTAAGTTGCACTTAGCCACTACTGGACTACATATGAGAACTGGTTCTTGTCCTTTGGCAATTCACTACAAGATTATCTATAGATTAGTAAATACCATGTATCCTGCCGTCAAACACGGAGTGACAAAAGGCAGCAGCGTGGTGACTCATGTCAATTTAGAAACACAAAAGATTGAACCAGAACTAATTTCTTGGTCTGATATTAAGGTTCCAAAAGAATGGACCTTATCCAAAAAGTTTGTCCAGTCATCAAGCCAAAAGTAGAGAATGCTACTGCAGTACAGAAAGAAAATAATGTACTTCTGAGTTTTAGAGGAGTAACTCTTGCACAGATCTGTCCAAAAGAGCCTATTGTCTAGAAGCAATTCTAGTGTCTTCCACTCATCCTATTTAACAGTAGGAGAAAGTTCTAATACACAGAAGCCTGAAAAGCCTGAAAAAGAAAAAGATTTTTTGTAGTCCATAAATCTTTAGTGCATGATCCGTCCACAGATTTCTTATGGTGTTCTGACTGTGAAAAGCTTAGTAAGTCAGAAGTATGCTCCAACGTTAATGGCCCTGCTATTAATATGGCATCTGTCAGTTCCAGTACTTCTTTACCAGAGACTGATCAACATGAATTGATCTCTCCTGACCAAACCAGTCACAAAAGGCAGTCTTTTGGTATCAAAGGACTGTAAGCAAAGAAATTGAACCCTCAGAAAGCTCAAAAATGCTTAATTGGACCAATAAAGCTATGAAAGCGGTCCATGAAGAGGTAAGTTTCTAAACAGAGAGAAGCTTGCATCTTTTGAAAGAACTTTGAAGAGCCATTGAATTAAGAAAGAAGGGTGATTCAGCTACTGCAGCTCTTAAATGTTAAATGAAAGAGTTGATAGATTGACATGGAATCAGTTAGTAAGATAGAAACTCAGTATGCAACAGACTCATAAACTCATGACTACAGAGCTCCCTGAAGCAACTATTACACAAAAGATCACTGATTTATCCAACAGCCTCTAGTAGATCATACTACTAGTATAAAAGTTCAGTTTCTAGACAAAACTACTCAGACTAATGAAGTTGATTGAATCAGGATGATCAACCAGTCTCCAAGAGGATAATGAGAAACACATTCAGAGGATTAGATGAGATACAGAAATGTTTGGTAACAGAGCTTCCTCGAATTCTTTCCAAAAATACAAGAAGTCAATAAGGAAAGCTATCTAGCCCTCCAGAAGGAGAATGGACAAAATATAACGTCTTGGACTGATGTGACTCAACTTGCTAGTCCTTCTGTAAAGAAATCCTATAAAGAAGTTCTTGAAGAATACAAGCCTTTATTTTTCAAAGATAAATCTGTCAATATGCTCAGTATTCAAGGTGCAGAGTCACATACAGAAGAACCTCCATATGAAGCCACCTGTTTTTGATGAACAGATGGGAGAATCAGTTGGGAGAATCTTCAGGAGTTAAGCTCCCAGACTCCTTTGCCACAAATGCCACAAATGCCAGTAACTAAGGTACAGACCTTACAGCCTAACTTTTATAAGCTTGAATGTAAAACTATTCCTGAGATCAAAGAATTGTACATGCTATGATAGGTTGGGGTAATACCCAATCTGAAACTTATGGACGATCTCCTAGGAATATTGCTGCAACTATTGCCAACGGTTTTGTTGGAATACTGAAAGAATGGTGGGACTTGATCCCCAACAAAGAAATCATTCTGCAGGCAGGCTATACTGGCCTTACTGCTGCAGTCATCAAGGAATTTATTGGTAATATTGATGACGATAAGAATGATGAACACTGCTATGTTCCTGCGTGCCAGACTATGTGACATGACTCGGGTCAAAGAGTATCAGTGTTTTATGCAGAAGCTATATTACAGCTCTGGTAATATTAATGATGAGACCCATGCGTCTCAGATACATAGAGTCTTTTCCGCCATACTTTGCAACTCAGTACAAAAAAGCGATGCATGGCATGAGAACTGCAGAACTCAGTTTTGGCGCAATAAATCAGATTATTGATCAGACCAATGCCAAACTATGCAAGGACAAATGGGAGCGCAAGCAGGCGCTCAAACATCAAAAGGCCCTTGGTAATGTTTTCTGTGAACAATATTTCTTTTGAACCATTTGGATGTCCAGATCTGGAAATCTCTCCTCCCGCAAATCTTCCTGCAAGGAATGCACATTTTCAAAGGGGGAGGATGCTAAGTATAAAAAGAAAGTGAAAAACAGAAATTAAAGAAATCCAGGTTCAAAGAGTCTCAGTACAGACAGCCCAAAAAGAAATTACAAGTTCAGAAAGTATCAAGCATATTGGTAAGCATCAGCATAAAATATTTAAGCCTACATGTTATATATGCAAAGGACCACACTATGCTAATAAGTGTCCTGGCAAAGATTCTAGCAAAGGTAAAGCAAAAATCAATGCTTTATCTGTAAAAGGTATAAATGAAGAAGAATATGCATTAGTATCTGATACTGATAGTCTTTCCTCAGATATTTCTTATGCATCTATAGACGAAGGCCAATGCAATCTGATTCAGCAGGTATCAGATGAAGAAGATAGTACAGATGATAGCGGGTATAGTTCTATTCCTTCATTTCAATAATTTTGCTATCAATATGGTTTCTAATTTTGCACATCCAATGATTCCTCCAAGTGCAGAATTTTAAGAAAGCAGGTAGAATGCCTTCAGTCAGTCTATGACAGTTGTCCCCCATGGGACACAGCCAGAAAAATGGCTCTAAGCAAAGAACTTAGAGAATTAAATGATAAGTATATCAGACAGTTAGAAGCTGAACAAGCAAAGTTTCGAGAGCAACAAGAAAACACAGCCTGAAGAAGTCTATGAACCAGTCCCAATACGGCCTCCTTTTCAACAAAGGAACAGACAGCGACAGCCTCCTATCAGAGGAAGAACAGGACCTTGGAGAGGTCGTGGCAGAGGCAGTCTTCCTCCAATATTTAAGAACAAGGACAGTCTTCTGATCAGGACACAGTGAGCCTGATCCAGCCTCCATTGAAACCTACAAGATATGGAGAAAAAGCAGACTTGAATTACTTGAAAAAGTGATTGCAAAGGCTACAGAAGAATTTTCCAGATTAATGGAAGAGGAAGAAAAAGATAAAAAGAAAAGGAAGAAGAAAATCTTGAAGATACCTACCAGCATATTGCATCACAAGGGCAAAGATCATTCTGAGGTATGTACCATTAGTTGTACTCAGAACCCTTTCATTGCTATAGTACCATTTGTATACCTCACATCAAGCCTTATATGTTGGACGCCATGATAGATACTGGTGCAGAAATAAGTCTGCTCAGACAGTATGCAATCCCTTCTGATTGTTGGGTGAAAACCCATACCAAAATCAGATTTGATAAAAGGGAGGGTAGTTTGTAATTTCATGGCAAAGGTCATGATCAGTATAGAAGGTCTCTCCATAAATATAGAATTTTACCAGCACAATATGGAGAATTATGATTGTTTATTAGGGGTTGATTTTCTGAAATCATGTCACACTTTCAGCATATCTGAAAATCACATTACTTTATTCAGCCCTCCTGTTCAAATACCCAGAAGGTACACTTTCCAGTCTATTGTACCTTTACCTGAAAAGCATAAGACGATAAATAATTTATGGATTCATAAATCCATATCTAACTGCCAGGTGAGCATTGAAGAAATTGTATCAAAGATTAAGAAGGATATCTGTAATGATAATCCTCATGCATTCATACATAGGAAGAAGCATTATTGTTCTCTTGATCTGCAGTTATTAAAAGATGCTGAAGGAAAAGAAATTGTGCCCAAGTTCAAGGCACACCACAAAGGGATGCCTCCTTCAGAAAGAAAGGAATGTCACGAGGAAATTCAGAAGCTTCTCAAAGGTGGCTTCATTCAAGAATCAAATTCCCCTTGGTCTTGCACAGCCTTTTATGTTAACAAAAGAAGTGAGCAGATCAGAAATAAAAAGAGATTAGTGGTTGATTATAAACCACTCAATAAGTATGTTGCTCCAGTTCAACATCCTATTCCTGCCAAAAGATGATCTCCTAAGCAGAATCAGAGGATCAAAAGTATATAGTAAGTTTGATCTAAAAAGTGGTTTTTGGCAGATTTTCCTGAAGCAAGAAGATATGTTCAAGACAGCCTTCATTGTCCCAGGCGGACAGTACGAATGGAAGGTGTTACCATTCGGACTAAAGACAGCTCCCTCAGTATTCCAAAAAATTATGGACAAGATATTTGGTAAGTTCTCTGACTTTCTTGATCATTTATATTGATGATATCTTGATATTTTCTAAATCACCAAAGGAGCATATATCACATCTTGAGCAATTCTATGAGGTTGTTTATGATAACGGACTATGTCTATCCCCATCAAAGATAGAAGTTTTTAAGGAAGACATAGATTTTTTGGGAATAAAAATCAGTTCTGGTCAAATAGAAATGCAGAAGCATGTTATTAGTAAAATCCAGAACTTTCCCAGATGAGATTGTTAGAAAAGCAGCAGCTGCAGAGATTTTCTAGGGTGCGTAAATTATATTGCTGGTTTTTACCAGAACATTGCTGCTGACAGAGTATTACTGAATAGAAGATTGAAGAAAGAAGCTCCAGCCTGGAATCATGAGATGACTAATGCAGTCATAAGAATCAAGAAACAAGTTCTTGAGCTTCCACCTATGTCATTACCAGGACCAGGTACGAAAGATTATAGAATGCGACGCAAGTGATCAATTTTGGGGCGCAGTATTGAAAGAAAGAGAAAATAATGGAAAAGAAAAAATATGTAGATTTGCTTCTGGAGCTTTTCAAGGCTCAGAATTAAACTTATCATTCTTCTCATAAGGAGATTTTAGCAGCAAAGAAAGCCATCAAAGCTTTCTTATTCTTTGTACAAAATGAAGCCTTCATTCTCAGATCTGACCTGAAAGATTTCAAGAAAAGGCTTAATGGTGGTGACCCTGCCAACAAGGCAGCCTGGAACAGACTCCAAAGATGGGGTCTTGTGGTTCGACAATTTTGAATTCACCATTGAACATATTACAGGCAAGTCCAATGCTCTGGCTGACTTTGCCAGCCGAGAGTTAAACACTCTCAAGAACTGTAAATGTCACTACAAGTCATTGCATGAACCACATGGTACAGTTTGGGATCATCAGACATTCTCAAGCACAGATTGATTCTTTGATTCTTAATGACAATCGAATGTCTAAGGAGGCTCAGACACTGCTTATGTCAAGGGACTTCATCTCTACTACAGAATTTGCTATGTCAGAAACTAGAATGCAGATTCTTTGATCCAGATATCCCAGGAAGACCAGTTTCACACTATTCAGGAACCTATGGTTAAGTGTTGCCTTAACTGGCAATGGAGATCAGCCTATACTGTGGAACAACATGATCACCTACCTGTTGAAGGGTTGCGTCTGCGACAACTCATACCAAGGAAGGACACGCTCTGGAGATTTGAATACTCCAGGCTCTGGACTGAGGAGCATCCGCTCCATTTCGACCTCTGGAACAGAACGCCCACTATCGGAGACAGGAAGTACATTTCCCTCATTTTAAATATTTCTTGTTAAAATTTTTACCTACTAAGCTTGTCTGATTCTCCTTGTTAAATGTACATCCTGATATTGCTAGGAATGTCTTAATACAGTGTAAGATACCTTGGTTTGTCAAGGTTCACTATTATGTAAAGATTAATCCTGTCAGGAATCTGGTTGAAAGACCTAATGCTACTTTATGGCGAAGAATACTGCTCCAGCATACTATGGTAGTCCATCCACCAACACCCTGGACAAGACTTAAAGATTCTTGATCATTATCTATATCCTACACGTGCATCACCTACAGCCTGATAATGATGGCTCTGCGTCAACATCAAGAGTTTGGCTAGAGCACTATGAAAGGAATCTTGAAGAACCTGCATCTAATCGTGAAGGCAGCTCATCCTCCACTAGTGATGATGACTCTATGGGACCTGCTGTCAGATTTGATTCTCCATAATCTTCTGCTTTTGTTTTGCTTTTGTTTGTGCGCTTGTCCGTGCACTTGGTTTTGTCGGCCATCACGGTAGGCCTGTTACCGTGTCAATAAAGTTGTTAAGATGGTCAGTGCGTGGTGGACCCATGTCACTTTAATAATGACTCTCGTGAGTGGGGTGTACTCACTTTGTGTCGGTTGTCGGTCCTTGTCTTTATGTCAATTGGTGGAATCTTACCGGAGACTTCCCTTTCCTGGTTTCTCCCGTTTCCCGAGTAACTTCTCGGTTGCCAAGTGAAAAGCCATGGAAAAGTCTATAAATTAGACTTCTTTCCATCTCATTCACTACACTTGGATAGCGAAGATGCTTGGGAAATAAGCGCTGAAGATTTAGCAGAAGAGTTTAGTCGAAGAAGTTTGAAAGTCTCTCAGGTCTGCGTAATATGATAGTCTTGAAGATCAAGAAGATTTAAGTTAATCATGTTTCAGATACAGTCCATGGGTTAGTTCTTACAGTTGATGAAGATTTGAAGCTTTATCAGTCTTAGAAGATTTTTCATACATTTGAAGAGTATGTTTGAGACAGATGATCGTGTTCGATATTGACAGTTGTATTCTGTTTCGAATTATTTGGTGATGCACAACTCGATGTTGATCTATAGATGAGGTTTTACTTTACATGATTAAGTAAAGCATGTATTTAAGGATTGGTGTCAGAGCATGTGTTTCAGAATTGTTCAGAGTATGTTATTAAGAATTGGTATCAGAGCTGTTATTATGAGTGTCATGGATGTTTAAGAATTGGTATCATGTAGGATGCGTGCAAATTGGTATAACCCCATTGTTCAGAAGAGGCCTGAATGCCTCAATCCTTTGTTGTCTAATGGACCTCAGATTTGATAATTTCAAAGATAGTCTTCTCGCAGCCATACAGACAGGTCTACATAATTGGACCTATCTCTTTCGAAGTCTATCCCAATTATCCTGTATTCCTTAACCAAGGATTGATTTGCTCCAAGATGTTTTAAAATTGGTACCTAGCCACCACTGGTCTAAACATGTGATCAGGATCTTGTCCACTGGCCATACACTACAAAAGTTATATATAGGCTTAGTGAATATAATGTACCCCGCCGTCAAACATGGTGTGTCACAAAAGGCAGCAGCGTGGTGACGCATACTAAATCTTGAGAGTCAGAAAGATTGAGCCTGAATTGATATCATGGTCAGATATTAAGAATTCCTAAAGAATGGACTTTAGCTAAAGAAATTCATATCAGACTTCACAATCCACGGCTTAGATAATGCTACTGCAGTAACTAGAGGATAAAGAATAAAGTGACTTTGAGTTTTAGACAGTAATTCTAGTAAAGATCTGTCTAAAAGACCATTTGTCAAGAAGTACATTCTGTTGCAAATAGTACATCATCATACTTTACTGTAGGAGAGAGTTCCAATTCACAGAAAACTCAAGAACCAGAAAGATGAAAATGTTATTTCTTTGCAGCCATAAATCTCTTAGTTCATGATCCTGTCCACAGACTTTCCTTTGGTGTTCAGATTGTGAGAAACTTAGTAAGTCAGAAAGTATGCTCCCAAAAAAATGGACCTAGCTATTAACATGGCTTCTGTAAGTACTAGTACTTCTTTGCCAAAAATAGATCCCCATGAGCTCATTTCTCCAGATCAGTCCCAAAAGGCAGTCTTCTGGTACCAAAGGACACTGTCAATAAGGATATAGAGCCTTCTGAGAGCTCGAAAATGCTCAAATTGGACGAATAATGCCGTCAAGATAGTACATGAGGAGGTTGTAACTACAAAAGAAAAATTATCCTCTTTTGAGAAGAACTCTACAGGTAATTGAGTTGAGAAAAAAAGGAGATTCTGCTGCAGCCCTTAACATTGTTGAATGATAGAGTAGATAGGATTAGACATGCATCTGTCAGTAAAAGGGTAGAGAAACATTAGTGCAGCATAATCATAAGGTTGTTTCTACAGATCTGCCAGATGCTATATCTCAAAGAGTAACTGATTTGATTCAGCCACTAGTAGATCACACTACTAGTATAAAAGATGTCATTAGGACACAGGCCTTGCATACCAATGAAGTCATTGAGTCAGGTATATCTCAGTTGCAGGATGAGAATGAGAAAACTCATTCCCGGATAGATGAAATTCAAAAGTGCCTCACTCATGAACTCCCTAGTATTCTCCCCAGAATACAGGAGATTAATACTAAGCTAACTCCTCGTAAAGAAGGAGATTGGACCAAAGCTGCATCATGGTTTGATGTTACTGAGTTAGCTAGTCCCTCTGTCAAGAAATCCTATAAAGAAATCCTTGAAGAATACAAACCACTATTCTTCAAAGATAAACAAGTTAATATGCTTAGGATACATGGGACAGAGACAGAAGAATCTCATATAGAAACTCCAGGTTTTGAGCCTCCAGTTTTTGATGAACAGATGGGAGAAACTTCAGTCCCTGGTTTTCAGCCAGCAACCAAAATCCAGACACTTCAACCTAATTTCTATAGGGTTGAATGTAAATCTATTCCTGAGATCAAAGAAATAGTTCATTCTATGATCGGCTGGGGCAATACCCAGTTTGAAACCTATGGAAGATCTCCTAGGAACATTGCTGCCACTATAGCCAACGGATTTGTTGGTATATTGAAAGAATGGTGGGACTTGCTCCCAAATAAAGAAATTATTTTGCAGGCAGGATATTCTGGTCTTACTGCCGCCATCATCAAGGAGTTCATCGGTAACATTGATGATGATAAGATGATGAACACTGCCATGTTTCTGCGTGCCAGGTTATGTGACATGACTCGTGTCAAAGAATACCAATGCTTTATGCAGAAGCTGTATTACAGCTCTGGTAACATCAATGATGAGACTATGCGTCTCAGGTATATTGAGTCATTTCCACCATATTTTGCAACTCAGTATAAAAAGGCAATGCATGGCATGAGGACAGCAGAACTCAGTTTTGGCGCTCTCAACCAGATCATTGATCAAACCAACGCCAAACTCTGCAAGGATAAGTGGGAGCGCAAACAGGCGCTCAAACATCAAAAGGCATTAGGAAATGTTTTCTGCGAGCAGTATGCTCTCGAACCTTTTGGGTGTCCGGATTTAGAAATTTCTCCTAGACGCAAATCCTCTTGTAAGGATTGTGCATCTTCAAAGGGGGAGGATGCGGTGTATTATAAGAAAAAGAAAAGAAAGTTTAAGAAATCCAGATTTAAAGCTCCTCCATACATGCAGCCCAAGAAAAGGTACAAATTCAGAAAGCATAAATATGTAGGCAAACGTCATAAATCCAAGCCTACCTGTTATATATGTAAAGGACCACATTATGCAAATAAATGTCCTAATAGAAATACAGACAGAGGTAAAGCAAAAGTTAATGCTTTATCAGTTAAAGGAATAAATGAGGATGATTATGCATTTGTTTCAGACACTGACAGTTTTTCCTCAGATATTTCTTATGTCTCAATAGAAGAAGGCCAATGTAATCTGATTCAGCAAGGGTCAGAAGACTCAGACAGCACTGATAGTAGTGGATACAGTTCCATTCCATCTTTCAAAAATTTTGCTATCAATATGGTTACTAACTTTGCACATCCAATGATTCCTCCAAGTGCAGAGTATTTGAGAAAACAGGTGGAATGTCTTCAGTCTGTTTATGAGAGTTGTCCTCCATGGGACACAGCTAGAAAAATGGCTCTGAGTAAAGAGCTCAGAGATTTGAATGACAGATACATTAGGTGTAAAGAAGCAGAGGAAGCTAAGCTCAGAGAACAAGAAGAAAGTCAGACGGATGAAGCCTTTGAAGCAGTTCCTGTACGACCTCCTTTTATGCAAAGGATCAGACAGCGGCAACCTCCTACCAGAGGAAGGTTGGGAACCTGGAGAGGACGTGGCAGACAAAGCCCACAGTACAGAACATTTGAGCAAGGTCAGACATCATCTGGATATTCTGATCCAGATCCAGCTTCTCTGAAAACCTACAAAGAATGGAGAAAAGCCAGAATAGAATTACTTGAGAAAGTAATTGCTAAAGCATCTGAAGAATTCTCCAGACTGATAGAAGAGGAAGAAAAAGAGAAAAAATCCTCTGAAGAAGATCTGGATGATACCTATCATCATATAGCTTCAGAAGGACAAGATCATGCTGAGGTATGTACCATTAGTTGCACCCAGAATCCATTCATTGCTATGGTTATCTGTATACCTCATATAAAACCATATGTGCTAGATGCCATGATAGACACTGGTGCAGAAATTAGTCTGCTCAGACAATATGCCATCCCGTCAGATTGTTGGGTAAAAACCCATACAAAAATCAAGTTTGATAAAAGGGAGGTAATCTGCAATTTCATGGCTGATATCATGATTAATATAGAAGGTATCTCCATATCCATCAGATTTTATCAACATAATATGGAGAACTATGATTGTTTGCTTGGGGTAGATTTTCTAAAAGCATGTCATACATTTAGCATATCTCAAGATCATATTCTGCTATTCAGCCCTCCTGTTAGGATTCCAAGAAGGTACACATTCCAGACCATTGTACCTTTACCAGAGAAATGCAAGATAGTTAATAATGTTTGGATACATAAGTCCATTGCAAATTGTCAAGTAAGTATTGAAGAAATTGTATCCAAAATAAAGAAGGATATCTGTAATGATAATCCTCATGCATTCATACAAAGGAAAAAGCATTTCTGTTCTCTTGATCTGCAGTTAATTAAAGACGCTGAAGGTAGAGAAGTGGTACCAAAGTTCAAAGCCCATCATAGGGGCATGCCTCCTTCAGAAAGGAAAGAGTGTCACGAGGAAATACAGAAGCTTCTTAAAGGTGGCTTCATCCAAGAATCTAATTCCCCGTGGGCCTGTACTGCCTTTTATGTTAATAAAAGGAGTGAGCAGATCAGAAACAAAAAGAGATTAGTGGTTGATTACAAACCACTCAATAAGTTTATTGCTTCAGTCCAACATCCCTATATCCTGCCAAGGACGATCTAGCTAAGCAGAATCAGAGGATCTAAGGTATATAGTAAATTTGATTTAAAAAGCGGGTTTTGGCAGATTTTTCTGAAGCATGAAGATATGTACAAAACAGCCTTTATTGTCCCTGGTGGAACAATATCGAGTGGAAGGTGCTCCCCCGTTGGACTCCATGACTGCTCCTTCGAATATTTCAAAAAATCATGGACAAGATATTTGGTAATCTCTCTGATTTTCTCATTGTCTATTATTGATGATATCTTGATCTTTTCTAAATCCCCAAAGGAGCACATAGAACATCTTGAGCAATTTTACAACGTTGTTTTTGATAATGGTTTATGTCTTTCTCCAACTAAGATAGAAGTCTTTAAGGAAGACATAGATTTTCTTGGGTATAAGGATTAGTTCTGGTAGTATTGAAATGCAAAATCATATTATCAGTAAAATCCAGAACTTTCCAGAAGAATTAACTGACAAACAGCAGCTACAAAGGTTTTTAGGCTGTGTGAACTATATTGTTGGTTTTTACCAGAACATTGCTGCTGACAGAGTTCTTCTGAACATAAGAGATTGAAAAAAGATGCACCTGCCTGGAACCAAGAGATGACTAATGTTGTCATCAGAATTAAGAAACAAGTTCAGGAACTTCCACCTATGTCTTTACCTGGACCAGGAATAAAGATCATAGAGTGTGACGCTAGTGATCAGTACTGGGGTGCAGTACTGAAAGAAAAAGATGATAAAGGAAAAGAGAAAATTTGCAGATTTGCTTCAGGTTCATTTCAGGGTTCAGAAATGAAATATCACTCTTCTCACAAAGAGATTCTAGCAGATAAGAAAGCCTATCAAAGTCTTTTCTATTCTTTGTGCAAAATGAAGCATTTATACTCAGATCTGATTTAAAAGACTTCAAGAAGAGATTGCATGGTGGTGATCCTGCAAATAAGAGCTGCTTGGAACAGACTCCAAAGATGGAGCCTATGGTTTGACAACTTTGAATTTACAGTTGAACATATAGCTGGAAAAGCTAATGCTCTGGCAGATTTCGCCAGTAGAGAATTAAATATTGCTAGAACTGTAAATGTCACACAAGTAATGCATGAACCCCATGGAACAATTTGGGATCTATAGAGACCTCACAAGCTCAGATTGACACGTCTGATCTCAGAATGACAACAGGATGTCTCACGAAGCTCAAGCACATCTCTGATATCCAAGAAAATTTCATATCTGTGAACGAGTTTGCTATGTCAGAGACAGAGTGTAGATTTTTTTGATCCTGATATCCCAGGAAGACAGTTCCACACAGTGCAAGAGCCAATAGTTTAAATGTTGCCTAATCTGGCAATGGAGATCACTTTATACTATGGAACAACCTGACCATCTACCAGTTGAGGGACTTCGGCTTCGACAACTCATTCCCAGAAAGGACACTATATGGAGATTCGAGTATTCAAGGCTATGGACAGAGGAGCATCCGCTCCATTATGATCTCTGGAACAGACCGCCATCCATCGGAGACAGGAAGTACATTTCAAAGCATTTTAAATATTTCTCTGTTGAAATATTTACCTACTAAGCTTTCCTGACTCTCCTCTGTTGAATGTGCATCCTGACACTGCAAGAAATGTCTTAATACAGTGTAAGATACCTTGGTTTGTCAAGGTTCATTATTATGTAAAAATTAACCTCTGTCAGGAATTTTGTTGAAAAGACCAAATGCTACTCTATGGCGTAGAATACTGCTCCATCATACTATGGTTGTCCTACCTCCAGCTCCCGGACAAGACCTAAAGATTCTTGATCATTATCTATATCCTACAAGGGCCCCATCTACAGCCGGATAATGACGGCTCTGCATCAACATCGAGAATATGGATCGAGCAACAAGAAAGAAATCTAGAACCTTCACCTGTATCGTGGAGACAGCTCAGCTTCCACTAGTGACGATGATGATAATCCAATGGGACCAGCTGTCAGATTTGATTCTCCATGATCTTTACTTTCGGCGAGTGCTCTCGCTTTCTGTCGGCCATCACGGTAGGCCTGTTACCGTGGGAATAAAGTAGTTTGTTAGTGCGTCTAGTTGGGTCAGTGCGTGGTGGACCCATGTTACTTTTGTCACTCCCGTGAGAGGGTTGTTCTCACTTTATGTCAGTTGTCAGTCCTTTAGGTCTATTCTGGAATCTCACCGTTTACGGGGGTAACCGGTCTTCCCTTTTCCCGGAAACTCCGGTTCTAAGTGAAAAGCCATGAAGAAGTCTATAAATTGGACTTCATTCATCTCATTCACTACACTTAGGATTGCTCGGCAGCAAGGAATATTGGAGAGGAGCTCTGAGATACGAAGTGAAGAAGATTTTAAAGATTTCCAGAGTCTAGTCCAGTTCTGACTACTACTATTCCAGTTCAGCATTTGTATACTGTAAGTCATGTTTGATGAAGTATGTGTTATGCTTACAGTTAATGGGGAACGTAAGCTTATGTTTATAGAAGAATTTGCTACGTTTGAAGATATATATGAGACAGATGATGTATTTGATATTGTGATCAATATTATTCATGAAGTATTCAGAAACAGTGATGTTATTATACATCAGATCTTTAAGCTTTCTTATCCGTAAAGTCTGCAGTGTAATATGTTCAGATTGAAATTCTGTATCAGAACCGTGAAGATCCGTTAATGATATATGAGTGTTTGAAGTACCAGAGTATCAGTATTGCTGTATGTGTGTGAAATTGGTTTCAGAACAGTATGTTTGCTTAATTGGTATCAGAGCTACTGTTTCTGTTTTGGTAAAATTGGTATCAGAGCTACTGTTTCTGTTTTGGTAAAAGTGGTATGAATCTACAATAGTTGGATGGATATCATGGAGCACAATCTTTAAGGAATTGACCTCATCTTCCACAACAAATGTAAAGTTATCTTTAACTCATTACATTTCAAGTTTCACATTTACATACATTCTTTTCTCAGTCATATCCCATGACTTGTGTGGGATCAATATGTGTAATTTCCTTATGAATAAATGAAAATTGTTTGTAATGTGATGAGTTGTATATGTTTCCTTTGCAATTTATTTTCTTTAACATAAGGTTAAATGAATCTTTACAACTCAACACACTAACACAATTGCATATAATCATAAGGCACTAAATATTAATTTCTTGTACCTTTGTTATGGTTGATTCGAAACACTAAGTAACTAAAACCGAATGACTGAATGAACCTCCTGCAACTGTTATTTCCCCTTGACAATTTCAAAATCTGTCAACATGTATTACTTGTTAGTTCTTAGCATGAAATTTATGATGTATGATGGCTCTCCTGCATCTCCGTCAATAGTCCTGACAATAGTCTTGAATGGTTGGGTGTCCTGATCTTGGTGAGGAAAAAACAATGTTGGAATGACCTCCATATATGAGGAATTAACATCCTGTAAACTGCACGTAAAGTTGATGATTATTGCCTACGATATTTTCCAAGCAGTTAGCCTATCTGAAACTACGTGACCAAAAATATGATTTTTTTGTACCCACTTCCTAATGATTAAACAAGAAATGGTCAACATATTTGAGTGGCTAATTTGCTGGTATTGATTTCTTGTTAAATAACAAAGAACCCTTTAACATTATATTTTCTAGCTGATGAATAGATAATTTGAAACACTTACATATAAGCTTGACCGTGCATAGTGCCAAAGATGCCAAGAAAACCTGTTAAAGCCTTAAAATCCTCCATACTAAACTAAAAATAATAACAACTTACAACATGTGTATAAACTGCACTTATGGAAGAAAGATAAAATATCCTAACAAGATGATGAAAAAATAATACATGCTCCAAGGTGGAAACATGTAGAGTGTTACGCAAACACTTATTATGCTTAATAAAACAAACACTAACCTAATGTAACTAACTGAAATGAGAAGGTAAACAAATCCTGATACATGATGAGAGATAAGTAGCTTACTCTTTCTTAGAACATGTAACCATGAGATCAACTTGACAATCTAGATCACATGGAAAAATTGAGAAAAGCAACATTTGTACTCCTTTGGTTATGCTAAAAAAATTAGCTCCAGAATAAGATAAATACCTCTATTAGAATCTGTAATTTTATTTTGGGAAGTATTAGGGCTAGACTTTTGAGAACATGTAGTTCATGTTCTGTATGCTTTGAGTTAAGCATAGACTGCTGGAAACTACTGATATTCAGTCCCAAAATTAGTCATGCATTTGATTGGAGCATTGTACCTTCTCACAAGTGGTAAAAAAAATTCCTTTTATGATCTGTACATGTTTTCTTTCTTTCCTCTTCATTCTTGAGCACATTTAGAAGATGATAATAACATTGTTTTTCTTCCTTAAACTGATCTATTTATTCTATAATGATTGGTTCTACAATGATGTCATCATTCCATTCCTCATTTTGATCCACTGTGTTGTCTGGAAAGGACAAACTTATCCTTTCTTGAAATCATCTCGTTTCCCTCCTTGGTTAGATTGCAGTGCCTAATGACATTTCTCTGTGACCAATCGTTACAACCACTTTTAGTAGTGCAAACAATCTCTAAGAACACATGGAATAATAAGGATCTTTACATTCAGCTATATTATCCAGTTACTCACTTGAAATAGTCTTCCTCCTCTTCATATCCTATAATTTTCCTCTTCTATCAAAGAAGCCTTACTAAGCTAAAATAAACATCTCGTTCGTTGTCATGAGGGCATGCACTAAATCTACTAATTCCTCCTCATTTTTAATATGAAAATTGTTCCTCATTTAGTTATGATTCATTAATCAGTAAATCAAGGGCCAACTTATCATTGCATGGTTATACACATTTTGACCATCCTAAATCAGACTTCATTCAAATCAACAACTCTATTACTTGAATCACTTTACTATAATAGAAGTTGATACATGCCTCAAGATTGCTTGATCCCTGAAGTTTACAAAATCCTTCACATGTTCTTTCAAATCATTATTTTTACTTTTTATCTCAAGAGAATGAATAGAAATATTGTCCTAACCTTTTTTTTGTTGATCAAACTCTTTCTGTTTCTACCCATGTAACCTCCACTTATTTCTTGCACTCTTTCTCCAACTGTGGAATCTGGTCAAATTCAAACCTTGACAACCTAATCCATTCAATTTTTTTATGAATTCATCCCTACTGGTTTCTACCAGCTGGCCTTCCCTCCTTGACTAATTTTATGATTGTCTCCCTTCCCAAATTAGGATTTGGAAATGAGAGAGGAGGGTTCAATTGGGTGTTAACAGTAATTTGGAAATGTTTGGACAATGGGGAGGAGTTCAAAACCTTCTTGTGGGGAGAGGGGTGCAAAAATAACAATATTGGAAAACCATGGATTCTGACAATTAGGGTGTAGTAGTTGATAAGGATTGAGCATTGGATTATGATGGGGAACGTGTGTGGGAATATCCCATTCACATGGTTCTTCAACCGGATTCCTATCCTCCTCTAATGCTTGCAAATACATAATACAATCAACCATTTGAGGGAGAGTGTTACATATTACTTCAAATCTCTATTATGGCCTAAACCAACTAGGTATAGGACCTTATGATTGAAAAGGATTATTTAAACGAGGATGTTTAGCTTGTAAAATTTGTACTTTCTCATTGGAATCCTACCACATCTACTCCAATATCTTAACATTGCTTTCAAAATCTTCCTCCTATGTAAAATTCCATTTATAATTTGTATAACCAACATATTCTTGTTCATAACCTTACTCCTAAACAACATAATGAATGTAATAATGACCATACTAATTAGTAGGGTTTGGTTCATAGAAATATTCATTTTGATAAGGGTAATAGTACTGATTTGAATTTGAATATGGGTAAAAAGGAGGTGAATTTAGATGGTTAAAAATTTGGAGAAAGGAATTCCACTAAGGAACCAAAATCATGAATGGAAAGCCTCATAAACAATGGAAAACAAAAGAAAACATGTCTGTTGAAAATGAAAATAGGTTGTTTGGACTACCAAAGTAAATATATGTATTTATGAAAATACCTCCAAAAGATAGAAATCAAACGTAGAAAAATAATGAAAAATATTGACCAAGATGTTATGGGACACTTGCAAAAGATAGTATGAATTCGTCTTCCCAATGGGCGTGCCAAAAAAGTGTTATTCGTTTGAAGTGCACACTATTTTAAAGGGAAAAAATATAACTTTTAACTTCAGCTGGTACAATGGGATCACATCCTAGTTTTGGGTGCCTTGGCTTAAGGATAACATCTAGAGAAACATAGTTCCCTGGATGAATCACCAAATCTAGGTCTCTCGTGGGGTTGAGCGATAGAAATAACACAAACTTGATGAAAGTGGGAAAATAAGGTGATACACCAATGTTTTAGAAACTCAATTTTGTACAAGACATACTAGTTCATGTTGTAATTACCTACAATAATCACTTCAACTTCTAATTGATTTGCTTTTACACTCACAAAAACACATGCACAAGCTTCCAAGAAAACATGGGACAGAAAAATTTGGGTTCTATGTACTTCTTAGTTGTTTGGTGAAATAAATATGCACTTAATATGAACTATAAAAGATTGAAAATAACATAAAAAAGGTTCTTGACATTTTATTAAGCATTGAAAGTGAAAGAAAAATTCACTGAAACATAACCATACCTTGTTGTTACACACCGCTAAAACGGCAATTGGAGGAAAATAGTCTTTATTTCTTAAAGTAGGTGATGCTATAAAATTGACATTGACTAAAACAATGAGACCCCATAAAATATTTCACAAACAATTTATATGTAGTAAAACTCACACCCTCATAGCTCCTAAAATAATACTTTCCTAATTTGATCCAAAATGGCTAATTGGAGAGGAATCCAATTTTAGCCTCTTGCATGCCTATTTTTAACTCTTTTTAAAAGTGCACAATGTTTCCTAATAATAAGAAAGCTTAACTTAAGCATGCATGAGGCTCCAAGGTTAAAAACGTATTTACCTAACTCAGAATTCTCCTTGGTCAACTACTCCCTTTGACAGGTCAATTCTACTTTTTGATGCACTAAGGTTATGTGTACAGATGCTTTGGAATTATTAAGGTAAAAAACTCCTTTTTTGTCCTATTATAAAAAGATATTTTTAACCTTAAGTGGTCACATGCATGGTTTGATTGCTAAAATGTTTCTAACGCATGATGGCATAATGCTAGCTAATTATAGCTTAATTTTTGACTTATCACGAGGTCTGTTATTCCAACCGTATACATAGTCATAAGTCAAATATATCTTCCGTCTAGGTGGGAACATGGTAAGACAAAATGAAAGGTTAAAAAAACTCTTTCTTATAATCTTCAAATTGGAGCAAACCCTACTATTTATTTATTTTACAGTTTTGGCTCGAAGGTTATAGAGGTAATCATGTAGGGTTACCATGTTGAAATTTCACTAGCTTAGTGGTTTTCATTCTTGATGTGCCACTTCTTCATATATTGGACGCTATTATACTTGCATTAAACTTAGCCTTATTTTCCCTGTTAGAGCTCGAGCTACTCTATTTTCCATTTGCTGCAGGATTTTTTTTTACTCAGAAATTTTTGCATTTGTTGCGTCATTTTTTTTTTGTTTTCCCACCACTATTTTGTGATATGGAGCTCTGCATATTTACGAGTTGGGGCTATTTCACTTGAAATTTTCATTTATAAGCTTGACTTGTGCATTGAATGGGACAACCCTTCCGTGGATCGAGCTCAATTCAGTGTCTGAAGATCCCACACTAAATGTACATGCATTTATTTCCTTTAATATGGGCATGATTCCATCATTGTGGCCTCAAATGTTGCTTTCAAAGCCCATTATTGGGGTTTTAATTCTGACTCTAGGTATTACTGTTCCGAGCTTGAACTTCATGGGAGACCTATGTTCGACTCTTATACGAGTTAGGTTTGATTTTGAGCTCGGATTTTGCCCTATGGTCGTTTGTACGAGTGTTTTTCACCCAACTTGAAGAGCTCATGTTTTATTATTTGGCTTGATTGTTACCCAACTCATTGATCAATCAACTCAGCTGCTATGATGTGTTGGAGATGTGGAGTCTAACTACAAGATGAAGTGGCAGTTTTCTTTTTCCTTGATTTTGAGAGTAAAACATGGCCATGGATAAAAATAGCATTGTCTTATTAATAGACAGGAGTTGTTATTTTTAGTTTTATAAAAATAGCATTGTCTTATTAATAGACGGGAGTTGTTATTTTTTATGTTTATAAAAAATAGCATTGTTTTATTAATAAACAAGAGTTGTTATGTTTATGTTTATCTTTATTTATATGCATGTCTTATTTTTATAAGCATGCTATATTTAAGTTGCTTGTGGTTGAAGCAAAGTTTTTCAAAGAGTTACACAAGTTATATATATGTGCATGGATTTACTCTTTAGAATATGAAAAAGAGATAATTGTATTGTATTCTTCTTAACTGAATAAAAGAGAAGAATGGCTTGTTTTTGGTGGATGTAGCCCACATTGGGTGAGCCATGTTAAATCTTGGGTTTATATAGTGATTTCATGCTTAGATTATTTCTGTTTTAATTTCGTTTTATTTTTCATCTATGTTTCGATCCTACAACTAGTATCAGAGCAAGATTTTGTTTTGGCAGAAAAAAAAAAATCAAAGGAGGGTTTCTTGTTTGAGTGGGAGCAATGACAAAAGATAGAAAGTGTAGGGTTGAGAAGTTTAACAGTCAGAACTTTCAGCTATGGAAGATGCAGGTGGAGGACTACTTATATCAGAAAGATATATGTCTACCACTGAAAGGGAATTCTTTAATGCCATTAGCTATGAAAGATGAAGAATGGGATGTTCTTGATCGTAAAGGCACTAGGTATGATACAATTTTTCTTGGAAGCTACAGTAGCTTTCAATATTTCTACAAAAAACACAATGGTAGATCTAATGGAAAAATTGTTTAAATTGTATGAAAAACCCTCAGCCTCCAATAAGGTATATCTCATCAAAAATTTATTTAATATGAAAGATGTCAAATGGTGATTTAGTAATTGATAATTCAAATGAATTCAACATGGTTACTAATCAATTAAGATTTGTAGGAGTAAGTTTTGATGATGAAGTAAGGGATTTTTTTATTTTGCGCTCATTTATTGAAAGTTGTAATTCTTTGGTTATGGATGTGAGTAATTATGTTTTTGGTTCAAACACTTTAAATTTTGATAATGTTATTGGTGCGATTCTTAGGGAAGAGATGAGAAGAAAATCCACATGTGAGTCATCTTGTAATGCTTTGAGTGTAGAGAACAGGGGAAGATAGAAGGAAGAAAGCCAAAGGTCCTGCACACCTTGGAAAGGCTAAAAAGGGAAGATCTAAATCAAGAAGCAGGATGGTATAATGGAATTTTGGAAAAACAAGACATGTAAAGAAAGATTGTTGATCTTTAAAATCAGGGAAAGATCAACAAGAAGGGAGAAAAGAGGCAAACATATATGGTGATGTGTTATAGGATGCTCTTATTCTTTCTTTAGATAGAAAAAAAAAAATCTTGGGTTTTAGATTTTGGTGCTTCATTTCATGCAACTCCTCAAAGACAGTATTTTCAAGATTATGTTCAAGGGAATTTTGGGGAGGTATATCTTGGTGATGATGAGCCATGTAACATTACTTGGAAAAGGAAGTGGTCATATTAAATTTGAGAATGGTAAGTCTTGGGTGTTGAAGAATGTTAGGCATGTTCCTATCTTGAGGAGGAATCTAATTTCTATAGGGCAATTAGGAGCTGAGGGTTGTATGGTTATATTTATACAGCAGATTCTTGGAAAGTTACCAAGGGTTATCTTGTGGTAGCAAGAGGTAAGAAAGTAGGGTACTTCGTATTTATCCAGGGTTGTTACATATCCATCTTCTATTTTAGCTACTACATGTATAAACACAACTCTATGGCATCACAGACTTGGCCATATGAGTGAGAAGGGGATGAAGGTTTTACATTCATCAGGAAAGTTGTCATATTTGAAAAATATAGACCTGGAATTTTGTGAGAATTGTGTGTATGGGAAAAAAAAGCATGTGAGATTTCTCAAGGTTGGATCAACTAAGGAGCACAAGTTAGAGTTTGTTCATATGGATGTGTGGGGTCGGCTCAAGTATCTTCTCTTGGTGGTTCAAGGTATTGTGTTACTTTTATTGATGATGCTACTAGGAAGGTTTGGGTTTACTATATAAATAAAAAATCTGATGTATTTAATACTTTCAAGACATGGAAAGATTTGGGTGAGAATCAAACAAGTTTGAAGTTGGAGTATCTCAAATAAGATAATGGTGGGAGAGTACTGCAACAATGAATTTAATAACTATTGCTCACATAATAGAATCTTTTGGGTGAAGATAGCTCCTAGAACACCACAGCAGAATGGTGTGTCATAAAGAATGAACATGACTAACATGGAGCATGCAAGGAGCATGAAATTATATGTTGGATTTCCCTTACAGTATTGGGTAGATGTTGTAGACAGTGTTGTTTACTTGATAAACAGAGGACCTTCAAGTGCTTTGGAAGGTGGAGTACCGGGAGGAGGATTGGATTGGTAAGGAGGTAAACTATTCTTTTCTATAAATTTTTGGTTGTGAGGCATTTTTACGCATTGATAAAGAGAATAGAACCAAGTTAGAAGCTAAGTCAAAGAAATGCTACTTTCATTGGATCTGACACTGATTACTTTAGATTGCAGTTGTGGAGTTTGGTTGAGAAGAAAAATCATTAGGAGTAGGGATATTATTTTCAATGGAGGGGTTATGTACAAAGACCAACTACAAGATAAGAAGCTGGAAAAGTTTGAGTATATAGAACTTGATGAGATTAAACATAGATAAGTTCTCAAAGGACTAGAAAATCAACACGTTGGCATCAATCCTGACACAATCCATGTTGACTTTGTAGATCAAAATCAGCAAGAACAATAAGAGCCTCAAAATCCTAAAAACCTTGTAAGATGTTCTACTAGGGTAAGTAAACTTTTTGCACAGTTATCTTCGTATGAGCTTTACTATTGTTTATTGATAGATGGTGGAGAACCAAAAAGTTTTGAAGAAGAAATGTAGGTAGAAATAAAAAAAAAAGTGGGAGAATGTTATGGATGAGGAGAAGGACTCTTTGGATTACAACCAAACTTGGGATTCGGTTTGTTTTCCTGCAGGAAAGAGAGCGTTGCAGAATAAGTGGGTTTACCGTTTGAAGGAAGAAGAAGATGAAAAAAAGAGGTACAAGGAAAGACTTGTTATGAAGGGATTTGCAAAGGGAAAAGGTATAGAATTTGATGAAATTTTCTCTCATGTTGTTAAAATGACTTCTATTAGAATTGTTTTAAGTTTGGTAGCTGTGGAAGATTTACATCTTGAACAATTAGATGTAAAGACTACTTTTCTTCATGGTGATTTGGAGAAAGAAATATATATGGATTAGCCACAAAGATATGAAGTCAGGGGAAGAATAATTTGGTGTGTAGACTGAAGAAGAGCTTGTATGGCCTTAAGAAAGCTCCAAGGAAATGCTATTTGAGATTTGACAGGTTCATGATAGAACATGGTTACTCTAGATGTCATTCTGATCAGCCTGTTTATTTTAAGAGGGACTAGATAATTGCACCTATATTATCTTGTTGTTGTATGTGGATGACATGCCTGTGGTACGGTCAAACTTTCTGAATATAAAATGAACTAAAGATGTAGTTAGTGAATGCATTTTCCCTAAAGGATTTAGGTGCAGCAAAGAAAATTCTTGGTATGAGAATCAATAGAGACAGAAATATTAAAATATTGAATTTGTCTCAAGAATATTATGTGAAAAAATGTGTTAGACAGGTTTAGGATGCACGATACATAAATATTAAGTACACCATTAGTAGGGAACTTCAAGTTGAGTAAAGAGCAGTGTCCCAAAACATATGAAGACATTAAATATATGTCTAGGAGTTCCATATGCTTCAGTATTTGGAAGTTTGATGTATGTTATGGTATGCACAAGACCATACATCTCCCATGTAGTGGGAGTTTGTCAGTAGATACATGAGTAATCCATGAAAGGAGCGCTGGAATGCAATCCAGTGGATTCTCACATACTTGAGAGGAACCAGTAGTAGGAAGTTATGCTATGGAGGGTCAGTGGTTTCTTTACATGGATATGTTGATGTAGACATGGTTGGAGATTGGGATGGTTAGGAGTAGCACCACAGGTTTTGTATTCAATATTGGTGGCACAACAGTTAATTGGATTTCTAAACTCCAGAAGATAGTTGCCTTGTCTACTACAGAGGAAGAGTATGTTGCTACTACATAAGCAAGCAAAGAGATGATATGGATGTAGCGATTCATGGAAGAGTTAGGAAAGAAGGAGGATTACATGTTATTCAATGATAACCAAAGTGCAATCCATCTTGTGAAGAACTCAACATTCCATTCGAGAACTAAACATATATAACTCAAGTATCACTTCATTAGATCAGTTTTGTAGAATGGACAATTGATGTTGGAGAAGGAGCCATAAAAGTCAAAATCCTACTGATATGTTGACAAAGGTGGTGAAAAAAGAGAAGCTGGAAGGTATTCGGATTCGATAGGTCTTAAATAGTTATCTTGAAGAAGAGAAATGAGTTAGATAAGAGTCCGAGGATGAGATGTAATAGTAGGTTGTAGCAGTTAGTCTCCAAGTGGGATATTGTTTGAGATGTAGAGTCTAACTGTAAGATGAAATGACAGTTTTTTTTTTCCTTGAGGAAAGCATGGCCATGGATAAAAATAACATTGTCTTATTAATAGATGGGATTTTCTATTTTTATGTTTGTAAAAATAGCATTATCTTATTAATATACGAGATTTGTTATTTTTATGTTTATAAAAAATAACATTTTCTTATTAATAGATGGCAGTTGTTATTTTTAAGTTTATCTTATTTATATGCATGTCTTATTTAGAAACATGCTATATTTAGGTTGCTTGTGGTTGAAGCAATTTTTTTCCAAGAGGTGCACAAGTTATATATATGTGCATGGATTTACTCTTGAGAATATGAAAAAGAGAGAATTTTATCGTACTCCTCTGGGACTGAATAAAGGAGAAGGTTGGCTTGTTTATTGTGGATGTATCCCACATTGGGTGAACCACATTAAATATTGGGTTTATCTTGTGATTTCATGCTTATATTATTTCTATTTTAATTCCGTTTTATTTATCATATATGTTTTGATCCTAACATGATGAAGGCTTGCACTGAATTTGAAAGAATCAATCATGTGATAAGAAGGTAATATCTTTGTTAATGTTGTTTTAGTTTTTATTTGACCTCTTTATGTATTTCCCACAACTTTATTTTAGTAAATCATTGAATCAGTACTCAAGCAGGGAATATGGCTTTAGCTTTGATCTAGCTCATTGAGATATCATTACTACTCACCATTTAAGATATATCCCACTTTACATGATAAGGACTTGTTAAAATTTGTCTTCAAACCTGTTAGCTCAGCATTTAATCTCATCTGGGGTTCATGAGGTTTGGTTAGTTTCTATTTGAGCATCCTTGGCATGTGTTTTTTAACACGAATTTCAACTAGTTAGCTCAGACTAGAGTTTTTTTCTTTATATGTATGACTTGATATATGTATTCTTACATTAAATCAAAAGGAACTTGTGGACTCCATTCTTGTATTTTCAGTTTTTATCCTTTTTCCCTTGCATCTTCATTGTGCTCTATTTTTGTGGACTTGGATTTGTGTTTGTATTCTGAGATCGACACTCTCATTTGGTAACAACTCGCAAGTTGTGTTTTTTTATTTTATGGCATTGGTCGATCCGGTAGATGGAGATGAGAGTTTTGTAGTTTAGAGATTGGTTTATCTATGTTTGATCATTTTTTCTTGTTTATAAAAACTTGTTATGTGAGAAAAGTAAGTCTTTGTTATTTTCACTAGCTCATGTTTGCATTTGATTCTAGGTGTATATACTTGGTACAAAGTTAATCTTGTCATTTATTTTATGCGTAGCTCGATTGTTTGATGAAAATCAGAAATCACTCATTTTTAGATGTTCAATCTATGTTCTTATTTGTCAGCTTTGTGACATGATCTCAACGTGAGTTGTGTGAGCATAATTTTGTGCCTTGGTTGTTTTATAAATATACTTGTCAAATCGCTCATTTGGTGATGCACCCTTTTTAATAGAATGGAGAAAACCTATATGATGGAATGTAACCCTTTTGGTGCACACGTTTGAACCTCTAGAAATTTGTAATTTTTTTAAGATTATTTAGATTTTAACAACCATATTTGCAGATGAATCTTCATTAATCACAAGTTTAATCTCTACTTTTAAACATACATTACAATTTACTGTGCAAACATGGAAGAGATTTTGGATATATTTGATGCTTGTAATCTCTTTCCAATTATGGGAAGTTATATTCTTGTTTTCTCTTCAATGTGCACGTAGAATGATATATGCCCATAATTTTCATATATGTTTGATGAATAAAAACTTCTCATTCAAATGCCCTTCATAACACCTACTACTTCATTAATTTCAATATTCTCCTTATTTAGGATCTAAACATTTGAACCTTTTTAAATTTGGAAAAATCAGTAATTGCTTAAAATCTCTAGATTTGTCATTTAATCCTTATTCATCATTGCAAAGAATAATCCTATTTGAGCTTCGAAAGTTTCTATCTCTTGAACTCGTTACTACTCTAAAAACAATTGTATGCATGTCGGGGATGATTCTGGATGTAATTTTTTTCTTGAAATTGATTAGTATTATGATCCTCTCTCTTTGATAATGATCTATTTCACAATTTTTAAATTTGTTACCTTTTCACTCACATTTTGCAACCTGTGGATATTAGATTTTTTTTTACACTTTGAAATTTTTATGGCTAGTTGGTTCTTTCCTTTAATCATAGATTTGAGATGAAACTTTTGTCATTTCCTTGCTTTGAGAACCATTAAAAAAATGAAATGTGATTTATCAACTTCCTACTCTATGAATATCTAACATCCTTTTGCAAATATAACCCTTTTACATACTTCTTGAACTTGCTATTGATATAACATGATAATTTGCAACTATCGTTTTAGATCTCAAATATTTATTTGATTGTGTCTCTTGTTCTTAGTTCATTAATGAGAATTAACAATTGTAATCTCTTGCTTATTTCTTTCCTGTTGTTTAGAATGTATCTATTTTGAAGCTAAAAATATAACGAGATAAATAAAACCCTGAGCTCTAACCCTTATCATCTTCTTTTTTCGGGAATCTACAGCAGTTTGATGGAGATAATGGAGCACAATACTCAAGGAGGTGAGCTCATCTTCGATAGGGAATTGTGTTTTCTTTAACTCATTACAATTCTAGTTTCGCATTTACAAGCATTATTTTCTTAGTCATTTCCCACGGCTTATGTGGGATCAATATGCTCTTTCCTTTTGAATGAATGAAAATTTCTTAATGTGATGAGTTGTACATGTTTCCTTTGAATTTATTTTCTTTAAGATGATTTGAAATAAACCTTTTACAACTCAACACACTAAGATAATTTCACATAATCATAAGTAATGAATTAATTAATTGTACCTTCTTCTTATTGTCCTGAACACAAGTAAACACAATTGATGCATGATGTACTTAAATTTAACTCTAGAAATCTGAAACTGGATTTTCTACTTCATAATTTATTTTATGATATATGTTTCCCTTCCTACATCCATCAAAGTATTGAAACATTATTTCATGGCTTCTGCATGGTCTTGATGATGATGATATGTTGGAATGGATGCATATCTGAGGTATTACATTTTTGAACAACACATAAAGTTGTTGATTTTCCTGCATATCATCTCCTAACCTGTTCAAAAGTGAGCAGCCAAAATATTTTGTACCTATCTCTAATGATTGACCAAAATGGTCACAAATTTGTGCATCTAGACGTAATGCATATATGCATGATATTCTATCTAATGGTGTTCACTATCATGAGAATATCTATATAGGTGATAATTTAGTCATCATGTTTGAATGTTTTAACACTTTTAAGTTATTAAATGAAACCTTTAAGAATTTTTTATTTCTTCTTAAGTTAAAGAATTTTTTTTTTCATTATTCTCAATTAACCAAAGAAAACTATAAAGTTTTCTTATTGAGTGATAAATGGTATGTTAAAAATGATCTTGCTAAAGTTATTGTTATTGGTTTACAAAAAATTGTTTAGATTTTTTGTTGAATCTTGTTTTGGTTTTCCTCTTATGACGTTATTCAATTGTGGCATGAAAAGAATCGACATGTAAAATTTGAGAATTTGTATGAAATGTGATGCATTAACCTTGTATTAGGTATTTCTAAGATAAAATCAAACCATGGAAATTGTGAAAGTTACTTGAATGGTAAAAAACATATTCAATGATTTGAAAAACCTCATGATTCCAAATCTTATTGCTTGATTTAGTTGGTTCATAGTGATGTAATGGGATCTTTGTAAGTTCCTTCTCTATGTGGATGATTTCTCGATAATGACTTGGTCTTATTACGTTAAGAAAATGTATGAACTCTTATATAATTTTCAAGAACTTAAAGCCTTGGTTGAGAATGTGGATAATATGAAAATTAAAAGAATCATAATTCATAATGGGGGTGATTATGTTGATAAAAGGTTTGACTAGTTTTGTTTGTTAATTAAAATTCAAATGGAGCTAACAACTCCTCATTCTCCTTAGTAAAATGGTATAGCTGAATGGAAGAATAGAACCATCATAGAAATTGCGAGGAATAGGCTTCATGTCTCTAATGAATCTAAGTTTCTATGGGATAAAGCTATGAAAATTATTTCTTATATCCTTAATATAAATCCTATAAAATATTTGTATCAAAGCACACCTCATGAAGTATGGACTAAGTAAAAACATGATATATCTCATTTAAAGATATTTGAGATCTTGCTTCTTTTCTCATTCCTAAAGTTAAAAGATAAAAAAATGATCTTACTTAGGACACTCTGGAATTTTTGTTAGGTTAAGTGGTCAAATAATAGGATTAAGAGTATATGATCTAGTTAATAATGTTATTATAGAAAATAAGAATTTTTATGTTCTTGAGAAACCTTTTTGTAAATTTTTCTTTGTTCCCTCTTATGTCTTTCCCAAATGTGAAAATATCAATTACGATAATCTTTCCTTGGATAATACGAAATGTTATTTGCAATTGAAGTATAATCCTTATTTTAACATGATCCATATATACATTAAGGTGGCATCTTCTCAATATTTATCTCAATGAAAAGTTCCTAAATGAGATAAAAATATGGTTTCATATTCTTAGATTAATGATTTTAGAAAGATGACCAGTAGTCAACATTCTTGTTATGCCTTGTCAACTATTTATGAGGTTGAAAATCAATATTTCAAAGAATCCATCTTTCATATTATATGAAAAATGAATTGTAGCCATGGAAGATGAGAACAATGCTCTAATAACTAATCAAATTTGTGAATCAGTCCCTCTTCATCCAGAAAAAATCATTCTAAATTAGTTATTATTATATAGAATAAAATATATCTCTGGTGGTAATATTTAAAAATTTAACGGTATTTTATTTGTTAGAGGTTTTACTCAAAAATATGGTTTATATTATGATGAATCATTTTCCCCTTTTTCAAAAATTAACATTGTTATAATTATTCTACCTATTCTCTAGCTTCTCAACATGGTTTGGAGATTCACCAAATTGAATGTCAAAAAAAAAAATTTAATGGTGAATTTAAATAAGAAATTTATACGCATCAACTTAAATGATATGAAGAACCTAGAAAATAATTATATGTTTGTAAAGTTAAGAAATATTTTTATAATCATAAACAAGATTTTATATCTTGATAAGCTAAGATAAATAGTTTCTTTCAAGAGCTTAGTTTCAATAAATATTTTTTTGATAAGGATTTATTAATTAAAACTTCAAATAGTCATGTTATCATCAATCTATTGCATGTTGATGATCTTTGATTACTAGTAGTGATAAGAATTTAAATTTTTTTAAAAAGAGAAATTAAGATAAGGCCAAAATTCACCCCTCAAGGTAATTTTGATAACATGCAAGCAGTTATATTGATTCAGGGCGAAAAGTCATGTTTCTAGGGTCCCCTCATATTTGTCTAACTCCCCTGTCCAAGAGGAAGAGAGTAAGTCTTGAGAAAATGTGAAAAAGGGGTTGCAGAAGGAAAATAGGTTGATCCAGAAAAAATCATGAAAATTGGCTAAGTCCTGCTCAAGGTCGCCTCTGGGACGTGTGGGACAGAAAAGCGCGAATCGGCCGAACCGGGTGAAATCAGCACAAACAGTCTGAAACGCAGTAGGGACAAATGGGAAAAAAGTACGCAGTGGGTGCGAAATGCTGGTTTGACAGAGGGAAAAATTCGACTAATTGCTGAGGACAGTCTGGGACGTTTGGGTCAAAAATACCCGAATCGGCCGGTTCAGCCGAAATCAGTCAAGGCAGTCCAAAACAAAGTGGACCAAGTGGAACAAATGGACCCGAACCGGCCGGTTTGGCCAAAATGGGAACAAATGGTCTGAAAGCAAATGGGACATTTGGGCCAAAAAAGCGCGAACCGGCCGAACCGGGCGAAGAGAGTCGAGGCAGCCCGGAAGGCAAATGGAACGCATGGGACAAAAAGGCAAACCGGCCGGTTCAGCCGAAATCAACACAAAGAGCACTGTACCAAATGGGACAAAGGGACGCGTGGGCAGGAAAACCCGAAGGAGCCGAGGACCAATCAAATCATGACACGTGTCACAGGAGGAAAAGTCAATGTTTGGCCCGAAAACTTCAAACGGCCATAACTTTTGACTCCGAGCTCCGATTTTGATAAAATTGGACTTTCTGGAACGGGCACGACATCGTCTATGCCACAGAAACTGGATTTATTAATTTTAATGAGGATAGATATATTTAAATAAAGGAAATGTGTTCGGCTCCAGTCAGTAAATGCTCTTTCCTGTCAAATGACAGAAAACGCCTGCCAGGCCCAAAACAGCTGCCCGCACTCAGAAGGCCATAACTTTTGCATTTCTCAACGAAATCACACAAAATTGGTACCGTTGGAATTGTGGGTTTCCAAGCCCAATTCACAGCAATCATTAAATTCTAGATTAAATGAGAGATTGATGAATATTTTTTTAGAAAACGTGGCTGGGTTCATAACAGTGTTTTATTTGGTGGTTGGGAGTGCAATTAAGAGGCATGGTCATCATTCTTTCTCTGCTGCAGCACTTGGGACAGTATGGGGAGCCTTTTGCAAGTAATATACAATCATTTCACTCCATTTAATGCCTCTTACAGGTGGTTGAAGGACAGATTTTTGGGATTTCCATTTTCCCTCCTCTTCCCCTTCTCATTTTTTCTATAAATTGGAGTGTTGGGCTCATTGTAAAGGGGGAGAGTTTTTAGATAGCAAAGCTCTGTCAAAATTTCTTTGTGAAGCCAATGTGTTGTAGGCCCTTGTAGTGGACTCCTTGCATGGTGATCCAGGCCCTTATCTTGTAATAGATTGAACTGTGCATATCATGAAGCAATAAAATATCAGTTTGTGGATGTATCTTCCCCTACTGTGTTTTCTTGCATTCTTCTTGCCCCTTTAATCTTTCTACAAGAATATTTTGTTGTCTATATATTATGTTCTTGAGGGATTTTTCATTATCATTGTGTATGCTTGTGAAATATTGTTGTAATGCATTTTTACTAGATTATGGAGAACTGTCATCACCTCTTCTAGTGTGCATTTGCATGTCTGGAGGTCTGATTTCACACATTTGGATACTCTCACACCTCCTTTTGTCTGGTGTATCACCACTTTAGTGTAGGCTTTTGCATTCTCTACATCCCTTGGTTTTCTTGGAAATTACATAGAGATTAGAAATAGTTAGCATTATAGAGGCCCTAATTCATTAGAGTAGATTGTGGCAGGTAGTTTAGGAGCAAGAACCAGCTTTCTCTGGAGGTCTATCTCAACTAACATAAGACAACTGGTGTGAGATATGTTATTGATTTACCTGGTGGAGCTCAGTAGTAACAATGCATTTGTAGAAAACGTCTTCAAATTCTAGTTAATTTTATATGCATCTGTTGCGGGCAGCATGTTCATATTCAAGCTTGAAGGGGAATAAGGTCTAAGTGATTTATAAACTTAAATATGGAAAAAAATATGGGTGTTTTTCATTATTTAATTATTTTTATCCAATCCTTGAGTTGGGATTCAATATTTGGAAGGCACTGAAAGAAGAAGAAAACCATATGTAACGTTCCCTCCAATTGTCGCAGGTCCTCAATTTTTTCTAACATTTTTTATTTAAGCATCTGGTTGCACAGATCTCGACTATCATGAATGTGGAATACAATTTAAGATCAGAGTTCGACGTACAATTACTCTCATCTTGATTAGAAGGTATACACCCAAAATCGCCACGTGATTTTCATTTCAAAAATATCAATCAGGTGTTTGGAATATTTACTTCACTTTGGAAGATCAATTTAGCTTCCACATTTTCATGTTGTCTTCATGATCTTCACATGAGTGTGAATGCAAGCATCATAATTTTCAAGAACCTATTAAATAATGATTAATAATTCCACACAGTAATCTATGACAGCAATATTCAAGGATCCTCAGTTATGCATGCCTCAAAATCCCTATTGGAAGTAAAATCACAGTGTAGCTCATTCAAGGTAAAAACTTCTGATCTATGTGAAGGGATCCAAAATAGTTGTTTTCTCACTATGTAAGAAATCGTATGTGCTAGTTTCATTGAGAGTCACCAAATTTTAGAACTTTTGAAACCACTATCCCAAGGTTCGTGTCTTTCACTTACATAAGTCTTGAGTCTAAATGTCAGAAATTATTACCTAGTATGAAGTAGTTCTAAGTTCCTGATCACTTGGTAGATGTTAGATAGTCGATGGTTTTGCATAATTGTCTTATGAGATTGGTTTTCTTAAAGTTCAATTAAAATTTTCTCTTTCAATTGTGTAGTATATGTCGATTTAATAATATTTGAGCATAAATCCTAATTTTAACTGGAAATTGTTTTAGTCGTCAAAAGTACCAAGTCAGTATTGTTGAGTCAATTAGTTTTTATCAAAATCAAGTCAAAATGTTAAAAAAAGTTCGTAGTATTGGATCAAGAATCTAAGTTTTCATTTTGTGTCAATATATCCGTAATTCTAAATCGAGTCCTCATCATATTTTGTCGATGTTTGAAGAAATTTTTCAAAGTATAGTCTTCTTGTGGAGTCAAAATTTGTTAAAAAAAATAAAAAATAAAAATCCTATTTATATATATATATATACATATTATATAATAGCCATATGCCTCACTTTTCAATAATCATACGTATTTTCGGTGTTACCTGACGTCCAAATGAGGTATTGAAAAGTTGAGCTCACATGTTCAAATTCAACTGAGTTAGCAGTTTCACAATGGAGGATGTGTACTGGAGGTTGGAGGTCAATCAACAACCTCTCTTCAGTCACTAACAATGGGGTACCGCATATTAAATGTGGTGACAATGTGTCTACAGTGTACTGAAGGGAACCTTTCTTTCAAGATTTCCAGTGTGCATTGGAATCAGATTTTAGTGTTCTTGTTTGGTTTGCAAAATAAAGGTATGAAATTTCACATTTTAGGGGGGAACAAAGTGACACCAATGATTCCATTTCCTGTTCTCTGTTTACGTAGCAGTATTTAGTAGACTTTCCTATGTTATTCCCTTGAGTGAAATATGACGAGGGCTGATAATAGTACTTGGTAATCGTGATGTGGTTGTAGGTCCAATTGAACATTAACTTCATTTTTGGTTTGTGGTACTCCAGTTGTAAAACCACCATTTTTGGTTCAACAAGTCAACCATTTGGAAATCATGTTTTTATACAATTTATCATTAAAATCATAATCATGAAAGAGGTGCTAGTACAAAGATAGGTTTTCCCTAAAATGTTCATGCTAAGGGGGGTAATGTTAGGAACCTTGTTTCAATCAGTGATGCTCACTGTATGGATGCATATATATTCTTGTGAAAGTAGATTTACAATAATAAATCATGTTGTGTATTATGTAACTGAGTAAAATTTGAACAACTCACATATATGGAAAATTTGAGGTGATTTTTTGTAATCACCTCTCTATCTTTTAAGGTTGTTTTAAGTATGATCACCTTAGCTATATAATAGCCATGGGTTGAAGGCGTAATTTACGAACAAGAAGAATTATTAATTTGTTTCCTATGCAAAATTTTTGTTGTTCCACTTTATCTTGTTTCAATTTGTATTTAATTCTTGGAAGCAGGTCGAATACATTTGAAAGTGAGTGCCTATAGCCATCTTAATCTTAATACTGACATATTAAAATGTAATTTTGGGTTTTATGAGGCCTCCAATAATAGTGATTCCACCTCAAGGTTCCCATCTTTAGGAATGAATCATGATAATTCAATTTGTTGAAATATTGGTTAAAGACTGATTCTTGAAGAGCCTATTTAAGGAAATTTTAATAAATGAGACCATCAATAAAAGGCTAAGATGCTTTATAAAAATCACACGGAAAGCCATCTAAACCTGATTGATTCATCAGCAAGAAAAAGAAGGGAACCATGGAGCTATTTGACAAATAGAGAAGCATCAAATTCTGACTATCATGATCACTCAATGCTTTCATGAAACCCTTAAATCAATGCATTGTTAGGAGAAACATTGTCTTGAGTGAAGATTCTCTCGCTTGAAAAAATACATGTAGTGTTCCAAATAGCTGAAGTAATGTCCTGGAGGGTGGTGATATGAGTGAACCAGTTGAAATTCACTTGATTTTCTTCCTAACATGACTGGATCTAAGAAATTTGAAGAAGCTTTAAGATGCTATGAGCACCAATTCTTACAGTAGTGAAGTTAGAAGTGAGCAAATCTACATAGCCTTTGGATCTGTGAAACATTTTTTCATCAAATGACAGTAAACTTTGAGTTGGTATATGTAGCTGTAGAATCCATCTAAAATTCACATTAGTCAATAGATTTAGGACATGCATGAAAAAGGTAAATTATTTGAAATTCCTATTGAATTATCTACATTTTGCTAACGGAAGGCTTCAACCAGGATGTTTGCCAAAATGGTGGAATGAAACTTGGTATCCCTGAATAACTTAATTTCATTTCCAAGAAATCCAATTGTTTCATGGATTCAAAGATACGGACATGATAAATTCCAGACCTGAGTCTACTCAATATTTTTTTCTCAGATGACTCAGCACAGAGATTTTCATTGATAATAAACACTACAAGGCTTTTTAAATGAACCTTGAAGATTTGTGTTAAGTCCAATGTTAGTGTAATAGAGATGAGGAGAATAAGTTTGATCAACAGATTTATCAAACCAAGTTGTCAGTTGAGAATAACCGTGACATGCTCTCAAAATGATTTTCTATGCTAAGAGAGATAATGACATGATATCCTCAGATGTATCAGAACACGCATCGATAAAAAATGGGTCATAGAAAATTATTTAAACCAATTTTGAAAGTTAATTAGGTTCTTCACCACTTTTTATTTAACCATTTCCTGAAGTTCAATTATAAAGTACTATGAAGTTGTGTAAAAATGTAATTAGCACCAAATGACTTCAATCTCTAACGCACCACCATTGAAGGAATAATCACCCATCTTGTAGCTCGGGATGGCTCAAACCATATTTAAAAAAGAAAATTATGACTATCAAACAATAGAGTAATCTATTGAAGCTAATGTAACGTCATTGTTAGAGTAGGTATTTATCCTTAGCTCATTTCAAACCTGAGGTAATTTACACAGGGGGTTCACCTAAGTAAAATATATGGTATTAGCACGTTCGATCTTTATAACATAATTAGAATAGTTCCTTAATGTTAAGTTTTTAATCAACTCCAATTATATCAATTGAGATCATATCCAGTCCCATTAGATTATTAAAATGAAAATACCCATTTTTCTCTATGGTACTTTACTTACCCATTTTCCCATGAGAATTTTAGATTACCCCTTCTTTAGTAGAACTAATAAATCAAATAGACTATACAATATTTTTTATTTTACCCTAATATTAAAATATAAAATATTGACATGAAAGTGCACTCAATTGTTATTTTGCTTAATGTAGTCTTGATTCATTATTGCCCTGAAATTTCTCACAATACCATTTTATAATTAAAATTATGGTTAAGATGTAAACTGTTAATCGTTTATCAATACTTATTCGAATAATTGATGTCAAATTGATATCATTTTCATTGAAAAGTGTTTTACTACATAAGATTCCTAGTTTTCTACAATATAATTATTTTAGGATTTATAAAAATCTCCTAACATATAATATTTTCTATTCAAAATAGATTAAAATTTCATGAAAATACTCATTCTAACAATTTTAAGGTATTCCCAACTTTTAAAAACTAAGGGTTAAATATTTTAGGTGTAATATTAAGAAAAAATTACAAGAACCGGTTTTTTACCCAGGTTAAGACAACCTACCCCCAATATGATAACTTCAAATTATATTATTGAATCAAACATTTTCACCCCCTAAGGCTATACTGATATATTGGCCAAGAGATTTTTGATCAATTTCAATTATCAATATGAACATGTTAGAGTAGGTATTTACCTTAGCTCATGTTCACCTAGGTAATTTATTTACCTTTATTGTATTTATCCTCACCCACTTATGTGTGTGGATATTTCTTTTATCTTATTTAGATATTAGAAGATATTATCTAGTTGTTAGGTATAGTTCTTTCCTTGATCTATGGTATTGACTAGATCCTTGATGTCTAGTTCTCTCCTAAATCTATGGTCTTGACTAGTTCTTTGATGACTAGTTATTTCCTTGATTTATGGCTTGATCTACGACCTTGACTGGTTCTTAGATTGTTATTCCTTGCCTATATAAGCAAGGCCCATTCTCAATGTATTGCATTGAGTTCCATAATAATATATGATATTGCTTCTCATTTGTTTGCAAAGGTTTATGTAAAGTTATTTTGGTGAATTTCTTTCATCTTATTGATCGTGGTGTTTGATTAGCATCTGTGTTCTTGGCTTGGTACGATCTGGTTATCATTCCTTTTATGGTATTAGAGTAGGAGATTTCTATTGCTATCCATTCTTTGTATATTCATATATTTGCAGATTTGGTTGTATTTTTTTGTTGCGTGAGGTTTTATGCAAAATAGAGGCTTCCATTAGATCCAGAAGTTGGCAAATCCCTAAGATGGACTGTAAACTCAACCATTTTTGGAGGCAGTCGTGTTTTTGGTGTTTTGATTAGTGCAGATAAATGTGTTGGTTCACCTTGAGATTCGTGTCAGACAAGAAGAAAACCCAGCAAATCATTTTCTGGGCTTTTCATATTTTTGAGATCTGATCTAGGTTTTTGTCCTCTGTGAGTGCAACATTCTTGGTTGGTGTGTAGAAGGTAGTTTCCAGAAATATGTTTCTTCCCTTTTTTGGCAGGAGTCTACAAGTGACTGTGCATGAATTGCTATTTCGAGAAATTTTGTAGACTACTATTTTGGGAAGAAAAGAAGAAGCAGTTGGATGTGACTTTCTCGAAAACACACCCATTAAAATCCTTAGCCCTTGGTCATATGGTATGGTCATATGAGGGCTTAAAGCTTGTGATTCCTACTAGTAGGTGCTTAACTTCAGCCCCCTTTAATTTTATTTGTGTGGTGAAGGTAACAACAATTTATTTTGTTTTAGTGGCAACTAAAATAAATAACAGAGCAAAATATTTAAAAAAACTTGTATCTTTTGATCGGTAACTCGGTTTTGAGTGTCGTTTTTTGCAAAAGTGCTTGTTTTTTCGTGCTCTTTCCATTGGAGTTATTTATTTTGAGACTTGCACTATAATTATAAAGTTCCAAATATGGAGGAGTGTTGTAATCAATTGTGGATGTAATTTCGGTTGAGCCCGACGTCCTAAATTTTTGGGAGTTGCATTTTGTATCTATCATGGATTCTGAGAATGATATGCTTTTCTCTGAAGTATGTGGACTTCAAGAGGATATTGTAAAATTTGTGGAAGAAAATAGATCGCTCAAGAAGCGAAATTATCTTCTACAATCACTCATTCACGATAAGGATACAATAATACACTCCTTGCAGAACAAACTTGCTAGCCTACAACATCACCATCATATTGTGGACAGCCATATCCATGCTCCTAGTCCACTTGTAGTTGTTGCTCTTGTACCCACTGACATTGATCTACCCAGTCTTTGAGCCTGAACCTGCTTTTGATGCTTCTAAACCTATGAGGCTTGTTACTGCATGCTCTTCCACATATGTGCCTATTACAGTACCACATGTTGTGTATCCTACTTCTGCTCAGCTGCATGGCTTTTTTGAGAAGCATACCACTGCATTCAGTTCTCACATGCTCCGTTCTATGGGTCTCACTAGCGGAGTCATTGGCAGACATTCACAGGGTATTGTTTCCTCTATTCCACATGTTAAGTGGAATTCTTGTCATGACATTGGTTTTCGAGTAGATACTTCATTGGGATCACACATTGACAAAGCTCCTTTTTTTTGTTCGCTCGACTCTTTCTGAGGATCATGAGCAACACATGAGTTCTACACCTTCACTCAGGCTTGAGAAACCTGAAATTTTGATTGTCAGACATGATCAACCTGACACACATTCTGATGTTCTTTTGCATGCACCCATTGTGCATTTTGCACCAAGTCATATGCAGGCATCTTCTTCATCCATCCGTGTTGATTTGGGGTGGATATCTGATCACTCATGGAGGTGACATAGGCATTCGTTGAGAGGACTCTACAGGCATGGCTCCTCCACCATTCGACCTCTTTCTCCACTTTCTATACCTTATGCATTGTGATGCTTCTTGTTTTGAGCATTTTTCTTTAGCAGGTGTAGTGTATCTCTCTTGTTTGTTGAGAGATTTTGTATCTGTATTTTTGACACTTTTGGCATGTTGACAATATCTCTTGTGGGGGATCTATTTTGGTGAAGTCCAGTGTTATTTTGTCAGTGTTCGAGTAGTTGATTTTGGGCAACTCATACAGATTTGTAGCATCACTCCACCCATTCAATAGTATGGGAGGGTGTGGTGTTGATCCTGCTTCTTTAGGTTTTGTGTCCTTGCCTTGTTACCTTGGCTTTTCTTGGATCATGACACTCTGGAGTTTGTGTCCTTGCCTTGTTGCTTTGGTTATTAATCTTGGATCATGGCACACCTATTTGCAGCAATTGATTGAATTATGTTTGGTTTTTTTTTTACACTTTTGACATCACTCCGTTGACAGTATCCTTGTATGGAGCTATTCTAGTAGAGCCCAGTGTCAGTTGTTTTTGAGTTTTGTGATCGAGTAGTGGATTTAGACCACAGTGCACACCAAAATTCTTCAGCATTGTACGAGTTTTTTGAGCCAAGCTTCTTGGGATGCCTTAGAGTGGGTTTTTACTCTCTTTACTTTGTTGTTACTGGTTTTGGGTACCTTGCGGTGTCCCTTTTTTCCCAGTTATTGTACATGAGTACCTCATCAGGCCTAGTTGTCGGGACTCATACTGTGGACATGCCACTTCTATTTTGGCCCCTAGCTTCACTTGAGGGGGGGTGTTAGAGTAGGTATTTACCTTAGCTCATGTTCACCTAGGTACTTTATTTACCTTTATTGTATTTATCCTCACCCACTTATGTGTGTGGATATTTCTTTTTATCTTATTTAGATATTAGGAGATATTAGCTAGTTGTCTAGGTATAGTTCTTTCCTTGATCTATGGTATTGACTAGATCCTTGATGTCTAGTTCTCTCCTAAATCTATGGTCTTGACTAGTTCTTTGATGACTAGTTATTTCCTTGATTTATGGCTTGATCTACGACCTTGACTGGTTCTTAGATTGTTATTCCTTGCCTATTTAAGCAAGGCCCATTCTCAATGTATTGCATTGAGTTCCATAATAATATATGATATTGTTTCTCATTTGTTTGCAAAGGTTTTATGTAAAGTTATTCTGGTGAATTGCTTTCATCTTATTGATCGTGGTGTTTGATTAGCATCTGTGTTCTTGGCTTGGTATGATATGGTTATCTTTCCTTTCAAATGCTTTCTTGTATAGCAAATATTCTGTCATACATCATGCAACCTCTGCCCTAATAGTTGTGACAACAAAATGTTTAGTATCATGAGCATCAATAAACTCTCTTTTGCACGTCTCCTTCCTCCACACTTTTATCACAATCAACAATTATCACTCCATGTCGCAACAGACTGAACAAAGTTGTCCATGTCCCGCGAGTCTGCAGCCTCCAAACTGAACTCTTGTCACATTCTATAGCCTTTTCCCTCCTATCACACATTTACTATCTTGATAATACATATGCCCCTAGGTGGTATGAGTGATCTATCCTAGTTTTCTACCTGGTGAATAATCTAGGATTATATAGGGGATAGTTTCAAGGGTAAGCGAATCCGACCCCTAAAAAAAATTAAACTGTACTATTTTTAGGTGAATAGGTCACTGACCCGTGCCAAAAAATTGTTGTCACCTAAGATTCAAATTTTTCAAAAATGGAATATTCACCATATAACGAAACATTCACCGCTAAAATTAACCCTATTTATCATGAATTGGCATTTTATGTACATAAAAAATATTAGTTATCTGAAAAACAAGAAACTAACCATAATTCTAGGAAATATAAATAGTGTAGATTTGAGAGCATAACATTGAATAACATATTTACAATTTACTATAAGATCGGAATATTTAACATCTCTATCCATAAGATAAATTTACAATATGTCAGCTCAAAGCCAATAGAATTATATTATTTTTAATGACTAGTATTCTGACAAACACCCTATGGTCCATCACCTATATTCATACATTTACAAGAAACATACTAACAAGTTATAAATTTTTTAAAATAATAACTTAAGGTTTTGAATCAAGTAAATACATATTACATGTATTTTCAAATTCAGTATAATTAATTTTCAATCAAATTTTATTGTGGGTAATTATTTACAACATGTATTTCTTTAGTAGGATGGGGAAAAATTGCTCTTGTGTTGGCTCTAAAAAAACTTGTCATGTACTAACTTCATGAGGTGTATAACACAGTTGTTTGAATTAGCTTAAAAGTTGTGTTTTTCAACTTATGTTGTAAAGTTCAGCTCTACTTCTAAGTCTTCAATTAGTGAGAGTTATTCACCACTAATCTAGGTGGTTGTAGCTGCATTTTCCTCCTACTCTTTGTATACCAATGACTTTGATTGAAAAATAGCCATATGAGGCCAATTTTAGTCAATTTACATGGCAACTTTTAGCTAGGTTGTGGTAATTTTATTCTAAACTGGAGTTATACTTGAGATGAGAAGCATTGACTTGCTTCAACATGGTATCAATTGTTTGAATTCAATCTAAGCCATTTCTCAATTTTGTAAATCATTTACAGGTTTTATTGAATTATCATCCTCAACTCAGGTTGAAACTTTTATGCTTCACAAGTGATATTACACAATTATTCGAAACGAAGATTGGTGTTGTATGTGGCTCATTTTGTGATCTTGGAAGTTCCTTGATTTGCATGAGAGGATTGTCCTTTGCAAGATAAAGGTCTGTTACAACATTAAATTGCGATTGGGACTTTTACATTTGCATGCCATATGATTTCTTGGTCTATGTTTTTTTTAGCAAAATGGAAGCAATCTAACTTCTCATAAAACATGCATTATGGCTTAGTGGTTATTTTTGATTTGTACCCAAAATATAGACTTCCATTTAAGTTGTCACAATAGTTTAATAATTTTTCATGTTTAAAAATTGTAAGTCTGCAACGATTTCGACAACTATGTTGGATGTCTAAATCAATCCCTAATTTAGCTCTAGATTTTTGACCATCATCCCTTCAGATCCTTCCACCTATAAATCTACCCTACCTGATGGTCAAACAGCCATCTTGACAGACTCCCTATTTTGTAGTTAACGTGGTTTTTTTTTCTTATCTAAATTGTTTGAGGGGTTGGCGATTTGTGGCTTTGCATCCAAAATATCATATTTGTATGCATCTCAATACTTGACTGAATCTAATTCAATTAACTCATCTAATACCAGGAATATTAAACGTTTATTCATCACTCTCATGTATGATAAAAACAATGGGGGGTAGTAAATGGAATCTAGTTGACAAGATTTATGGGAATGGTAAATCATGTGGAAGGTCAAATAATTCCGATTTGTCATTAACCTTGTCATAGAAATAATAGACTGAATTTATAGATATCTAGCTATTTTCCATAACCCACATTAACATTTGTAAAAATAAAACATACCCATATGTAGATCATTTTTGGATAGTGCAACATAGAGGAGAATGGTTACCTCATGAATAGTCTGATTAAAAAAATCATTTTAACAAATAGGTTTGAACTCCTAATCTTTACCCTCCTCTGCACTCCTATTGTATTGCCATTAAAATTGAGCTTTGAGAGATATCTTCTATGGATTTCCATAAAAGCTTTAAAAAATCATGGAAAATTCTATCTGCAAACGTTGCACCCAGTTTCAAACTCACAAAGGACTTGTATCTCTTGTATGTCATGGAAATCATGGAATCTACATGAATATTGAGGATGAAATTTTTTTGATAGAATGTCATAAAACAAACTACTTTGTTTAAATCTAGATACTGGAAAAAATTGACTGTTGGATATTGGGAAACTCATAGTTGCCTAAAAAGGTAAATTTATTAAAAAAATGATTTATGAATAATTAGTGGGATTCAATGGGCAAATTAGAATAATCATGCATTCTCATTAAAATTTTGTTCTCATTCTTATGAAAACTTTATGTGAATTGCAATTGTTCTTTAAAATTATAAATTTCAATTAAACCTAAATGTAATGAATATTCTAACCATTAAGAAGGTACATGTCTGTTGGATTAAGCTTCTACCTGGTCTGTTATCTTTTACAATGTAATTCAGTGCATTTTCCATACTTCATGTTGTTTGAGTATGATATTAGATGGGTAACCTAATGTTATTCTATTGTGTGAGTCAATGGTTCATTGTTTATGTAAGTGTCTTATACGTTGCTGAAGCTTTCTCTACTTGGAAACCATAGGGGTTGGTGTTGTGTAGTCAGTCCAGAATATGTAACTAAAAAAATCAATTAGCATTCCGGTCTTTTTATTGTTGTATTTTTGCATGTAAAATATGGGCATTACAGTTCTCACTGCTCCGTTTTATGCATTTCATTGGCAGGAGGTCTGATAGAAGACATTCACATGGTATTAATTTCCTATTCCACATTAATTGTACTAACATGTAATTAGTTTTAGAGAAGGTATGTCAATGAGACTCACACATTTACAAAGCTCTTTATTTTTGCTCACCTCGACTATTTCAAAGGATCATGATTGCACATGAAGCTCTGCACCTTAATTCAGGCTTTAGAAACATGAGATTTAACCTGTCAAACATGATCCACATACACATTTCACACTGAATACAATGTAGAAATTATTCATCCATCCCTTTTGATCGGGTTGGCATATGTTTGAATCATTCGTGAGGCCACATAAAAATCGTATTGAAAGGACTCTTTACAGGCATGGCTATTCCACCATTCATCCTTTTCATACCAATGATTATAATCGTATGCATTGTCAATGGCTTGTTGTTTTGAAATAATTTTTATGGTTAGTAGGTCTACCCGATATCTATCTTGGGGAGTTTTTGACCATATTTTGATCAGTATTTTCGACACTTTTATGAATGGATGACATTGTTTCTAGATATTCGACGTACTACAAATTTTTCAACACATATATTTTTAGTTACCAAAAAGTTTCTAATAAATTAAAATATGGAATATGAATTGTAGCTCATCCCTAGTTTAACATGTTTTCATTATGGTCTTTTACAATTACTTAGATCATGGATAGACCACAATTTATTAACTTTATAACTCATCTAAAATTTTTTAATTGTATATTGTCTACAATTTTTCATGAACTGTAGCTTTCCTACCATTTTTATTTTTGTTAGTTTTACAGAGAGATTTTTGTTAAAATTGTAGTTTGTCTATATATTTCCATCTTTGTAATTACTTTACAATTTACAAATTTGGATCATTCATCAATGTGATATATGTGGAATTTGTTAAAATATTTTTCTACAATGAAGATTACCACAACCATTATAACTATGTTTGAAGCTACAATTTGATTTCCACAATATATTATTTGTGATATATCTCTTAAAAATATGTAGAAACATATACAATTATTATTCTCGTAATTTTAAATTCCTTTCGAGAATTTTGTATGTTGCTTGTCTACAATTACAAGAGACAATTTATAAATTCATTCAATTTTTTAAATTAATTTTTTCATTCAGAAATCATTATAAAGAAAAGTAAGGATTTAAAATTATTATCACTAAAGAGGTATATCCAAATATAAAATATTTTTTGTAATTTTTCATCATTAGTTATCGTTAAATATTATAAATATATGGATTCAAAGAACAAAAATTTCCTAAAAATCAAGAATGAATGTTTCTTAAAATAAACGGGCCATTGGTTATGCCAAATAAACTCCCGCGGTTTACTAGCATACCTATATTTTATACATATATGTAAAATATGCCAAGAGGTATATATTACATATATTTATATATTACTAAAATATATAGGTGCCTCGTGGACTTCACCTCTAGGCATATTTTACATACACATAAAAACATAAACCAAAACATGATATGTAAAATATGTCGAGAGGTGAAGTTCACAAGGCACCTATTATTTATATAATATATAAATATACGTAATATATATCTCTCAACATATATTACATATATTTATAAAATATAGGTATACTAGTAGCAATCCCAGGTTGTTGCCTTATACATAATACAATACCAAAAATAAAGTATTTCATAAAAAGAGACTATGGGGAATTTAGTTCATGTATGAAACATAAAATAATATGTATTTATAATTTAATATTATAATTATATATTATCAAAACATAGTCACTTATATGTAATTTTCTTATGTAATTATATATAGTCCCTTTCAAAAAACTATTTGCCAATAATAAAAAAAGAACTATACCTCATAGCTTCTTTGACCATCAACATCATGAGAGGTCATGCGATCTATTGCACAAGTTCATTAGAGCTCGAGTGTTTCTACACTCGTACTATAGGACAAAATTTGAGTAATCAAATGTCCTTATCTTACAAAGTCTTTGTGCCACTTGAGGATTCCAAGACTTCATAGGTAATGACTGTTTTTTGTGGGAAATTAATGCATTCTATGCATTAGTTTATTCCAAGGACATAAGTCTTTTTTCCATTAGTTTTCCATTTTGAAAGTACGCTTAGAATATCCTTTCCTTAGTTAGGTCCCTCAACGAGATAAGACATAGGTGAAAACACCCCAAACTATTCCCACAAGGACTAGATTACACACTAAAGTGTTAAGGACAATACACACCTAAGCATAACAAATTTCCCATGAGGTGATTAGATTTACGACACCTAGAAATGATGGTCACTCTTACCCCACGTATGATAGGGCACTCTTAATAGCCATTTCCTTACACAAGGTTATTTAAATTCAGGAAATGGTACTTGCAGGACTTGTATGAGATGTAAAACAAGAAGGCGCTTAATGAGTATGTAGAGTATTTTATCTAACATGATCCGATTTTATAGTCTAAAACCAAGGATCAATTGGGAGGCGATAGTACACTAAGGATTATAAGCTGCATTTTTCTATTTTGTTAGTTTGACTGACGTAAGATTCTACGGGAGACAAATAAATAATTTACATAGTCCAAAGATTGGATTTAATCTCTTGCATAACATTAGGTACAATAATGAGTACAACTTCTCATCCATTTCAGACCTACCATAAAATATAGCCACATCGATGCAATGTTTCAGGTTTTCAAAATATACAAAGAACATTTGTTTTGTACAACACCGCATATCATTTTTCTATGGTAATACACATATTGACAAGATGAATATGATTTACAACAACAACTCTATAAATACAACAAATCACATCCTGAATTCCTCTTGTTTAGAGTACCTATCAACCAATGTAGGGTTAGTCCTATGACTGGTATGGAAAGTTCCTACACTCAAGCATAAAATCCATGTATCCATCATTCTCCTAGCAATCGAAGCAGAAAGTACCTTATCCAGAGATATAGAGAGAGAAAGTTAGTTTATTCACACATTCAACAGCTTCCGCATTCTATTGATTTTTTTCTAGTGAAAAGAGTAAGGAAAAGAGAGAGAAAATCTAGGATTCCATTTTCTTTTCAAATCACCATATCATAACCACATCATGTCTCGTAACTAATTTTCTTTTCAAGTTCTAACTCATATACATTTGAACCCATTTACAGTTTCGAAAACCATTCCATAGTTACTTCTAGAGAGAGAGAGAAATTCTAAAAATTCATTTTCTTTTCCAATCACTATAAATCCCTCCAACCACATACCATCGTGTATCCAAAGTTGTGAATGGATTTTGTTTCAAACACCAATATACATTTTTAACCCATTTACATTAGTCAAAACCAATCAGAGTTTTCATAATTATTTCTAGAGAGATACATCATAATTTCCTGAAAAAACCATTCATACAAGAATTTTCATCAATTCATACTTCCTATGAAGTATCATGAGAAAGATATGTTCCAAGGTTTCACAGTTAGTTAGGAGTGTCATTATGAAACCCTTAGAAGGTGTGTTTACCTATAATTGCAATTATGTGCTAAAGATGGCATGAAACCAACCCATTATCTTTCAGTTGCTTACAAATTGCGCCTTGAAAACACTCATTGTGTATTCTTAGAACACTAGGTTTGATGATTCCTACTTACTCCGCCATATACAAATATCTCTCCTTCCCATCATGTCAATTTCGGAAGTTCATTACAATGATTTGAGCTCAAGTTAGAAGGGCAACTCATGAGGGCCGGTTATGTTCATAATTATATCGACAACATCTTGATTGCATTTCGACTAGTGGGCCCCAAAACCCACTTGAAAAACTAGTCTCCGAAAGTGTTTTGCATTGAAAAGAATGTTGGTTACAATTCTCTTGTTGGTAGTATCAGAGGTAGGTGGCATTGGTTTTCATCTCTCTCTCAAATCTAAACAACAACTGTAAGCCAGAACCGATCATGTTTTATTAAAATGTGCAACGTCACTACAAGTGAATGATAAGCTAAATGGGCTTTGCAACTTCAAGAATTTAATAATACGTAAACTGAGTTTAAGCAACTTTGTTAAGGTTCCCCATGGTGTCCTATGTTACCAGAGATCATGCTATGAGTTTTGGATTTATGAGACAGATTTGGGTGTGGCGCGCCATGCGCATGACTCTTGGGTTTGGAATTTAAAAAAAAAAATCTTTTGGTAGTTTCGGTCGAGGTACAATTTGCATCATTTGTTGGAATTACATCTCCTACTATTCAAAAATTAATTTCGAAAAGCTGGAAATGATGAAAGTGAAATTTAGTGCATGAGGAAATGGGGAAGACCATAAATTTCACACAAAACTCGTGATAACCAAATTCGACGAGACCGCATCATCTTCAGGTATCATGGTAACAATTTCCGAGAAACCAAAATTCCTCCATTTACATCGATATATCATTTTAAAGCTCCCAAAACATTTTACACAGGTGGGTAGAATGCTCATAAAGCTTGTGGAATTCATACTTAACAATTTACAGTGACTATGGCTTATTTGAATTGGTTTCCTCGTTGTCTACAAATTATGTTCTTCTATGAATTGATTATGGATCATTGCACGGGGGATGGGTGTCCAACTAGCAAGAAGAATCTCTTGACGAAGGACATAAAAGAGAGTACCTAGATGCAATTAGATTAATGGCCATAAAAACTATGCATTCTTTTGTGCAAAAGATCAGATCACACCACAACACGGAAGATATATGCAAATTTGGAAAAATTTCCAAATTGTTAGATGACATGCAAAAAGGTATTTTTTCCAGATTCCAAGTATGTAGGCTCTCTAAATGAAATGTCAACATGGAGGAGAGAGATATATATCCCCTACCACCATAACAAGACATTGGTAAACCATTTGGAATGAGGAAGGACAACCAAAGTGTTTCACGTAGAGGGTAGATTGAAAGATTCAAATCTTACAGAGAACATAAGTGGGATGGTAGGAAAGGCACTCCTAATGTCTTAACCATGAAACAACAAATTACCTTGTAATAAAATTGATAAGGATCCCAAGGAAAAATGAAGTGGTAGCTGACGTCTACCTGAGAATGACACTTGTAAAGGTTGACTACACGTAGCACAGGTGGTCAGAAGCAGAAGAAGGAAGATAGATGTAGCTAGACCATATGATTCCATGCACATGAAGTGAACCTCTATGCAATATTCATATCTACACAACGACAAACATTAACTTTCATTCCTTTAGGCAATAAATCCTTTCAGAGACATTGAACGTGCCTCAGACAGGTAGATATAGATCCAGATCGACCAATATATGTATAAGGTAAAATCGAGGAGATATTTGGTTCACAAATTTATCTTTGCGTGTAAGGATGATTTATAATGGGACTAGTGTTAGGACAACTATTAAAGATCCCCATTTAGCATCAGTTCCCTGTCATGATCATGCTTATGCAATTATTAGAGTGCAACACCTTGCACATGCTGCAACCATCTGATGCACATGCTAAACTTGCCACGTTAACTTGGGACATTTCATCATGGTTAATACCTCAGGTTCTCAAATAAAGTGCTTGTATCTATTATGCAAGGAAATGACAAGACTAAATTGGCATTTAGGATGTGTCGCTCTCTATGTCACATCTCGTTTGATGGGTGAATATACGCCACTCCAGTCCCGATTAACTGTCAAAAAACTAGTACACCCCCTTTTGTGACAAATGTCTATGTTGTCAGGTCAGGGGCACTACAGAATTGGGGCATGTCGACCAAACTAGTGATTCCTATATCGAAATAAATGTTTTATAAATTCATGGAGATGTACTTGTTTTAATCGTGGTTCTAGGAAATCACATTTTCTATCAGGAAACTAAGTAGCGAATGCCATATCAAGTAATGCTAGTGTCACATACTCATTTATAGGAGATGTTCCTATCCCTGACCAATCAATCAGTGCTCCGAGGTCCGCATGAGGGTTATTTACCCATGCATGAATTAATTCCACCTCCCTTGGGGCATTAGGTAGTTTAGAGGTCATTGATGTTGTGTGACTAATGATATTTCATTCATCTATCTCCATGGTAAAACTTGCAAATACAATTTCATTCATGTCAGAATCAAACTCCATATGGATAGAGTTTAACTGGTCAAATACATTTTTATCAGAATGAGGTGGAAGTTCATTTAGAGCATTTTCATCAATCTAAACATCTAAATAGAACTTATCATGTTCTATTTTATATTTTAGTGCATTATAAACTCACTCTCTATTAACTGTAAAGTTAAAATTTGTTCCTTGTCGATCTCTCCTTCAAACAATAATCATTGAAAAATCTTTCAATCTATGTGGAAAAATACTAGAAATTTCTTGTACTTCTTGAGGAAAATTTACTATGTGTCCTTTATATTTATATTGACCTCCAGTTGCATGTGTTACTTGTAGGATTGGGTTGACATGAGCTATCAACATTTTTTCAACTTGAGTTAAGTTTGCAAGTTCCGGCGGTTGTGGCCCGGGATCCATATTATTCGATGCTGAAAAATCGGTGATGACCTTTCTCTTGTCGACATCTAGTGCACACAGGTCCTTAAGGTGTTTGAGAAAATTTTATTCCAAGGTAGCATTCTTGACAAATATAACGCATGATCGACGATTTAAGGTTATCAAGACTGTGTTGAAAAATCATTTGGATGGTATTAAAATCTCTCCCAAGTATTCCATTGGGATCAAATATGTTTTGTTCTCTCTCAATTTTGCGAGTCTTGCATTTTCTTCTTCTTCTAGGTTTGATTGTTGACTCCTCTTGTAAATCATAATTTTGCATTCTTCTTCTTCTCGTTGTTCATATTGATTGTAATGTTTTCTCCTGTTGCACACTATCATTCTCTAAATTATTTGCAACATCTACATTAATTATATCTTGAGCCAATTTTTTTGGCGTTTCGAGCATGCGATTCATTGATGTTGAATTTCTTGCCCCAGAATTAAACTTCAACATTACTAGCCATTCTACGATAAATTCTCTATGATGCTTCAAGGTAAAGTTCTTGTTTATGTAGTCTTTCCTCCTCTTACAACTAACCTGAACGAATCTATCTTTGTAACCTTTCTCTTGATACATGGGAGTCATCTTGAGATGATCGTTCACGAATTATAGTCATGTTATTTGCATGTTGTTGTCATTCTACATCTAATTCTTCATTTTTTGATTCAACACTCCATTCTATGAACCTTTTTCTATCATTATCATTTCAAAGTTTTATTTGTTCCTCTCGTTGTGCATCTATCATTTCTTATTGTCTCCTTCTGATACTTTCGATATTTTCTTTGATATGCTCTTCTTCCATCTCCATTTTTAAAATTTAATCATGGTCAAGCCACACCTATAAAGTATTTTCAACAAATTTTGTAATTATTTATATAACTAAAAAATCCATGCACATGTAATATAAATCAATCATATATTATCCAGTTTGTAACAATTAACAAGGCTTATCAAAGAATGATATGAATTTAAGAGAATAGGATATTAGAAAAAGAATTTCCATTTCCATATCTATGACCTTTTGTTTATTTTTTAATAGTTTTTTTCACCAACACACTCAAAACACTATGCAATTTATAAAATCTTTTATATAAATAATGCAAGTAAATCCTCACATTCTCGTCTTTCTTCCTCAGGAAACCGATCTATACGAATTTGTCCTTGTATCCTTATTCTTGATACATTTGATTCATCTTGAGATGATTGTGCATGAATTGTCATCATGTTATTTGCATGTTTTCATCTCTCTGCATCTATTTCTTCATTTGTCAATTCAACCCTCCATTCTGCAAATGCTCTTCTATCATTATCATTTCAACATTTCCTTTGTTCCTCTCATTGTGCATCTGTCATTTCTTGTTGTCTTCATCTTTGATATTCTCTTTGATATTATTTTATTTTCAATTCATTTTCAAAATTTAAAATTGGTGGAGCCAAGCCTATAAATTATTTTCAAAAAATCATCTAATTATTTATATTAGTTAAAACTTCAAGTGCATGTGATGGGAAATAATCATATAGTATAGAGAATCTTAAAATTATGAAGGACGCTCAAAATATGATATGAACTAAAGCGACACAAACTATCACATTTACAAATAAAAAACAATACCTCAATTCTCTATTAACAAAACAATTCTTCATCAACATCATTGTATAAATCGTTATTAAATAGGCAAGTTGTGACAATTCAACAATGTTCCTCTCATAAATAACACAATATCAAAGACAAAAATATAAAACAAACAATTATCAATTGTGTATTCAAAAATCAACTATATCCATGTACTTCAATGAAATAAACACACACCACCTTGTAAAGAAATGTTCAAATGCACATACCCAAGTTAATCATTGCTCGAAAAAACACAACATACAAATGTCAATAAAATAACATGTCATCCACTCACAAAAATGAAAAACATTATGATGGTACCATAGTTCCTAAGAATTTGTATTAAAATATTTTTCTAAGCATACACAAAAATATGATTTCAACAGTTTCGCTATAGAAATATAAAATATGCATACACAAAATATGATTTCACGGTTTTGCTATAGAAATATAAAAAGATTTATATAAGAGATTTAATATAGAAAAATTGCATTATCGAAAGATGCATATGTCATACATACATGGGGATGTCCCTTGTTACATCGCTTTAAAAACATTTTCGAGATCATAGGATGACATCTAAATTAGGACGTGCTAGGAGAGCATAACAGGAAACATCGCATTTGCAAATCCTAGCTCCTAGTATCGAAAAAGGCGCGTGCCATGATAGATTTCGAGTTGGACAAATATCCACAAATGTTCCCCAAAGAAAATAATGTAAGGATATATATACACATACAAAAATTTCTCATAAAGATCACATTCTTTTTTTTTCAGAAATTTAATATTAGTCAATGTCTTAAAATTATAAATATACAAATATTGAATTTCTAAATACACAATGCACACTAAGATGTTAAAACTTGTCTATATAACAAAAGCAAAATCTTAATAATTGAACTATTTAAAAATTGTCTATATAACAAAAGTAAAATCTTAACAATTTAAATATTTAACAAGTTTCTATAATTTTTAGTTGATATTGCTAATACATCTCTATTGTAATGTTTCCAATTGTCTTTTTAAAAGAAAAGTTTGTAGAGAGACTATCACATCTTACTCTAAGTTACTACTATTATAAATTACATATCACTTTGAATAATAACTATTTAAAAACTTTATTTAAATAAATTGTTAAGACCCAAAAATTCACACACGAACAACACAGGATAATTTTTTTTTGACTTGCTTGACACATAACACGACACAACTTGTCATCACCAAGGTTACAACTAACTCTGGGAACCACTTATTAAGAGGATGACCACAAGGTCAACACGGAAATGTTCACACCCAAAAGGATAATACACTTTTCTTTTTGACAGAACAACATAGAAGTCCAACCACATGACACTCTCACAGCTAGGGCAAACCACAGTAAGAATTGATTGAAGGTTATTTATTTTGATAAAACACCCTTTTACTCATGACTTATGTTTTCAGAGAGATTCAATATATGATTCGCACAAATTCATCTTACCAACTGAGTTATTTTCTTATACACAGTAGAGTAGTTCACTTAAAGTCTTCTCCTTTATGACAATTAATTGTTTAATTCCATTATTTAATAAAGGAGATAATTTAATTCCACAAGGCCATCTATCCATACTTACGTCACTAAAATTCGCTCAAAACCTTGTTACCACATGGATTCGTGTTCAACATAATTAAGAGGAAATTACAAAGCACCTTGGGCAAAAGTTAAGAGAAGGAGGTCAAGTTGAATTCCTCCTTAAGACGTCATTAGTTATTACCAAGATTTAATTAGAGCTTGAGGTTTTATCCATAATTATTAACGATTTTACTTAGGCTTCCCTGAAAGAGCTTTACAAAAGGAGATTATTTACTTTCCAAAAGGCTGAGAGATAAATTGAGTGGTTTCTAAATTTTCTTCTCCTACTTGCTAAATCTTATTATCTTCCAGAAACTAACCATTGTTTTCCCTTAAGCTTGTTTAAGAGTTCACCCAAAAGGGGTAGTGTTCACTAGTTTAGCTAGGGATATCAAATTATAAAATTTTACTTTACAAGGATAGTTTCACCTTTGATTACTTCAGGAATCTCTTGTTCTCAAGTAAGTCATCTCTACATTATTTTATCTGAATATATATATTTTAGTTAACTTCTATAAGGGTCAACCACTCCATTTAATTTTACTTATATCACATCATTACAAGGTGTCAGAGAGTTTTGACTTAACACTTTATTCTCAAAATCAAGGTTTTACAATACTTATGCCAATGTAATGATTGAATATCATTTCTCACCAAGGTAAGTTACTAGTCTAACAACAAGAAGGACAAGACAACTTCATCACGTAGTTTCCCGAACATTCCAAGGCAAGAGATCTTTTAAACTCTTTTGCAAGCAATGTTACAAAATTTACAACACATTGAACATTTTTTTTTTACAAGGAACTTCATAAATTGAACTGATGAAACTTTTACACTCTTTTCTTTAATCTACTCGCATAATCCATCTGCACAAATATTAACTAGAGTCAGTTCGCTAGAACTGAGCATGATAAGATATAAACCACACCTAATAATTTATGCCATCTAGCATTTAAATAAATGAAAGTTTGCAATACTCCCTATCAAATAATTTCTAACATACATTCAAAACTTAACTGCACATCTCATGATAATACATTTCATACTCATTAATGTTCACTTCCTTTAGATCTGCTTACATAAGAACACAATTCCAAGTGACTAGATATACAACCTTAACCATGCAATTAATCATACTTAAATTACAGTAATAATAATATCGCTCACTTTATACCTTCAATCTACTTCTCCCACATATGTATCCAATAATATTATCTTTTAATTAAATAACAACACCAACGACGTTAAGTTCTATAATAAATACAAGTATCAATCTTATATTATTCATCGATATTACTCAAGCATCAAACCTTCATAGATAATCAATGATTATATGTAAGTATAATTTTGATATTTACCTCACAATTTTAAGAATATACTTATGTTAACAAATATTCCGCCAATCCATGAGTTCATATATTATTTAGGTATCCTTTTGGTTGCTTATTACCATGTCTTTATATGTTTCTATTAGTATAAGAGTCCAACTCATTGGAATGAGTTACGATCAACAATATTGTCATATTTTGCTAATATGTCAAAGATACATTTGACTAACTAAGATATGTAAGCGTGGTCCAAGCCACTATAAATACAAGTATCAACATTATCTCAACTCCCAATTGAGATGCAAGTATCAATTTTTAGCTAACATAATAATCATCGTAAATGCCAGAAAATATTCCACTCGTTAACCAAGTATTGAGATAACATATTTATCCTTACTGGTTACCTGATAACATAATATATCATGTTATATAATTCAACCTCCACTTGCATACCCCAATATATGGGTATTAATTATTGTTCTATATAATGAAGTTAAAAAATTTCAGGTCAACTTCTATCCTTACTGTCATACATGGTATGTACAGTCCCATTATGGCAGTTGTCACCTTTACTTAAGGTTGTGCATGAATCCATTTTAGGGTAGTTCTCATAACTTCCCTATTCATCTGTTTTCCTACCAAAAAGCATTTCAACAAGCTTATAAGTCAAAGTATAGGATAAATTTATAATTTCATATTTCAAGCATTGCCTGAATTCATATGCCTGAGGGCCATCACATGTCAATCAAACTTGAAGAATGTACACATTCATGAGAGTTCGATGTATCCAATATTACTTCAACTGATTCGAAAATCCAAGTAGTGCCTCAACTTAAGCCATATAATTATCCACACAAGCTAACGTCTTGAGTGCTTACCGTATTCAAAAAGATCACAAAAACAACCCCATCAACACATGCTTCAGGAGCGTTCCCATCTAAAAAAAATAAGCTCATAGTACTAATAATAATAACAGAGGGCCTGGTGAGGGGTTTACAATAATCCCCAAGGTAAACGGTAATCAAAAGAGTCAGATGGTATCTAGAAAGACCAGTAAAACCAGTACGACTCTCCCCAAATAGAAGCCCCCAATTCTAAAGGGGTTTATATCATTATCAAACCACATTAAAAGACAAACATAGTCTTCCAAGAAAATTCCCGTTTTCAAGCCATGTTCTACAAATAAAAACAATACAAGGAATATTCTAAATCTCATTCACACACCACAATATTTTCTACAGAAACCACTGTTCACAGGAATAATCATGGAAAAAAGATAAACCAACTCTATAAGATCGATAAGCGAGAATCACTGGAGAGATTTCTTCTTGTCAAATAGTAATTAAGATAAACTGGAAAGGGGAGAGAGATCAGCTCATGCAATTATGATTAAAAGTCATTTGAAACCCATCTCTTTCTGGGCATCTCTTTCAAGAAAGAGTCAATATATGTAAATACATGTTATATAATATCCAGAGTCCAAACGCTATTTACTTAGTAAAACAAAAACACATCAACATTCCAAAAGAAACCCACATCTACAGCATTCGAACAAAATTGCAAAGATTGATTTACCCAAATACTAAAGGGGATAAATCATTAAGAGAGAGGGTTAGTCTTATCATGCCTGTTTTAAATGCATCCACCAGCAACACATCCAGCAGGGACTGCATAAGCCACACGTCCCACTGATCCACTTCTTTTAGCTTTGAAAAACACCACTCCAGGCTCCCCTTAAGACGGCACAGCCAGGAGGAAAGCAAAGGAGAAAATGCCGTTGTCTAACCCCTGCTAACTGCACTGGGTGCTGAGCTCCAATGGTTTCAAAATCCCCAACAACATCCTCCCAAACTCACGTGGCCAGAGGCAAGGAAGGGACAGATTAGAACAAAAAACAAGGTAGATTCCACAATTCACCTGTTTGAGAGTGGTCAGCCAGCAAAAGAAAATAGCGGTTTCATTCCCAAAATCCTCGCACCAAGAAAACGTGCCAGCAAGACTACCTAAACGCATCAGGAAACAACATAAAACCATGTCCATATTTTGTGTTATCAGGCCCTCATCTACGGGGCAGAGTAGAAGTAAATGGCACGCGTGGAAGGAAAGATTGGATTCACGTTTGGTACAGGAAAGAGGGGGGGTAGGAATACGCAGCAAGGCAATTTGTGCTTCATGAATATTCTGATATGAAACAGATCCACCTCTATGAGATTCTCTTCCATGAGTTACATCGTAAAACAAGTAAGGTCTCAATAGAGAATCTTTGCAATAAATTTTGTCAGGTCTCCTGGTAACACTCTTACCGTCACTTAATCGATTTTGATAAAAATATCTTGAAGGAGAATCCCGAATTTGAGGATGCATTCGATACTGAACAGATAACAACATAGTTGGACATCCTGCTTGTTGGAAGCGCTCAAAAAGGCTTCTACTATACTGCAACATGCCTGCCGCCTGGCTAATTCCTGTTGCAGGTCGTTGCTGTGGATCCCCGACAAGAACACACCTCGCAGCACCCAAAGAAAGTGGAGGTAACACGCCTACTTCACTAGCTTGTAGCTTCATCTATAACCACCATATCAAACCCATGGAAGAAGGAGGATAAAGTAAACCATGGAAGAGTCAGGTCATAAAACTGTAGAGCAACATCCACCTGTGCGCGGCTAGGGTAGAATAACATAGCAGGCAGACCACAAAAAGGCAGAAGAAAACCCATCAAAAAAGAGACCTCCATCTGCAATCCCACAAGGCCAGCAACAAAGCAAGAGCAGGTAAAAGACAAACACAAGGAAGATCAATAATAAAATCTGATTTTGAAAGATAAGCGGCCTGCAGGGAGGAAGACATACGGTGGGTGGGTAATAAAATTAGTTTCATTAATTCTCACCAACCATATGCCAAACAAGGCACCAAAAGAAATAAAAAAAGAATATGGCAGGAGGCCATACACTCTACCACGCACCCCTCTTGCCAGAAAACAAGGAAACCCTCCACCCCACGCCAAACAGAAGGAATATGAACCATAAAGGCAGGTCGGTGGTTGAAGGCACACTTCCATAATTATGAAATAAGTATGCGTGGATGCCTGAAAAGGCTTAGTTTATTCGACATAAAATTTTATTAATTATTCACACAATTAAAGTATAATTGATATCGATTCATTTATTATCTATTCTTATTACGCTTTAAAAAGTCATGACACCTAAACGGGGTTCGAATAATCGCTTAGGACCTAACACGATAGTGACAAAAATAAAATAATTTGATCGAGGGGTCGAGCACAAGAGCGATCAACACTACGGTTAAATATCTTGCAATTAATTAATACAATATTGCTAAAAGAAATGACACTAACATAAATAATCGCAAATTGACAAAATAATTTAAAATGTTATTTTTATCATTATTTTTATGATAGATTTTTTTTTTTGCACGACTTTTATTAAAAACATAAAATTATTAATCATATTACTAGCAACCAACAGTTAAACTCGACAAGGCGAAAACACTAACGTTTCAAAAGAAACGCAACAACGTTCAACTCTAAGAAGCACGGTCGTTGGTTTTCTATATCAGGGAATATGGAAACCTATATTAAACATGAAATATATTGTGTTAGGAAATTTTTTATTCAATATATGGGTTGATAAAAATACAAACATTATTAAAATTGTAATTTTCTTGCACACATAGAAATGTTGTTTTAATAATACATCTCAACTAGAATCATTTCCTAAACAATTCAACTTACAATGTCTACATTTTTTTTAAAATTACTCAAAATTTCAAGTACATTTTTTCTTTCAAAATTAATAAATTTTACCAAGATAGAAATTTAAATAGGATATAAATTTTATAAAGTAATTTTTAATAATACATCTCAACTGGATTTTTTCCTTTCATTCAAAATTATTAAATGTTATAATGATATAAATTTAAATATTTATAAATTCATAAAGTAACTTTTAAAAATACATATCAAACCTAAACATCAAAGTGAAAAAGACACTGAATATATTTTCTAATCATATTTTTTTTTATAAATTTCATACCTATATCATATTAACGACTAATCCTGGAGTGTGTGCAAGTTATGTGAACTACAATTAATCATTTCTGTTTCTCCATTTCCTGCAATGTCATGTGAGGTAAGAATTTGATCACATAATCCCAAAAATATAATTGAAATATATAAAGTAGACACTATAAATACCATATTGAAATTAATGACTAATCCTGGAGTGTGTTGAAGTTATGTGAACTACAATTAATCATGTCTCCATTTTCTGCAATGTCATGTAAGTAAAAATTTAACATAATCCCAAAAATAAAATTGAAATATATATAAACACTGTAAATACATATTGAATTTTTTTTTAAGTAAAGGTTGGGGGATTGGTTTTTAATCTGAATTCCATGCATAAATTTTAATATTGAGAAATGTTCTATCTAAAAAAAGAATTATACTGAAATGAAACTAAAAGAATAAGATCTTACCATCAAGTTATTAAATCTGTCACAATTTTCAATCCGGGTTTGTTTGTAAGGAACAAATTAAATTATACATAAATTTTAATAGTGAGCAATGTTCTATAAAAAAAGGAATTATACTAAAATGAAACCAAAAGAATAAGATCTTACTATCAAGTTATTTAGCCTGTCACAATTTCCAATACGGGTTTTGTTTGTAAGGAACAAATTAAATTATGCATAAATTTTAATAGTGAGCAATGTTCTATCTAAAAAAGGAATTATACTGAAATGAAACCAAAAGAATAAGATCTTACTATCAAGTTATTTAACTTGTCACAATTTCCAATCTAGCTTTGTTTATAAGGAACAAATTGAATTATTATAATGCGTGGGGAAGTTATGTAACTTATTTATTACTTCAAATTATTTACCTAATAATATATTACATATTTAAACTTATTTATTGATTTAAACATTATAGTTTTTACATTAACACATTAAATTACTAAAGTATGTTTTACTTGTTTAAAAAAATTATTTACTTTAATTTTTTAAATATAATTCACTTCCCCACACCCATATTTAAAAAATTAGTTTACTAAATTATTTTTTACCTTTTAATTATTTGGAACCTTTAAATTATTTACCTCCCGACACCCTCTTTACTTTAATTTGTGTAATTTCTCCAAGAATTAAATTAAATTAGTAAATTACTAAAGTGAAATTAAATTAGTAAATTACTAAAGAGTGTTTAAAAAAAATTATTTATTTAAACATTATAGTTTTTTAAATTAACACATTAAATTACTAAAGTATTATTTACTTGTTTAAACAATTTTATTTACTTTAATTTTTAAATATAATTCACTTCCCCCACACCCGAGAATTTAAAAAAATTAAATTATTTACTTCCCCACACCGAGAATTTAACAAATTAAATTAGTAAAGTGTTTTGTAACTTCCCAACACAATTTTTTAGAAATTAAAATTAAAATTAAATATCACGGACAAATTTCACAAGCACGACATCAAACTCCTCCACTCATATATATATATATATATATATATATATATATATATATATATATGAGAATGCCTCTCGGCATAAAAAAAACATACAATTAATTTAACAATTAAAATAAAATAAATTAAAAGTGTTTCTTTAATTTAATATTTTTTTTGGTGTGGTTCAAACATGAAGCTTTTGGAAAAAATAATAATTCTACTCATCTAATTCGTGAAAAGCCAAAGAGCTTTTCTAAAAAGATATTACTTATTAACAAAATTTTGCCACAGTCTAAAATAAAGTAAACATTTGATATACAAATTCAATATAAATAATTCAATGAAATTATAATAAATGTAACTATTTCGAAATAATTCAAAACATATTTAACCTATTATTATTTTTTTACTTGAATTTACCATCATTAAAAGGACATTTAAGACAGCCACTATAATTCAATAGAGATCTGAATACATGATTATAGATCCTAACAGTTTGCAAGTTGGGCATCCTACAACCGACGATGTGTAGCGACCCACAAATTCACACACAAACAACACAGTAAAAGACAGGATTTTTTTTTTTTTTGACTCGCTTGAAGATAATACGACACTACACAAGTTCTCTAGGAAATACAACCAACTAAAGACATGCTTTCCACAACACGGACCCACACTGGTTATAGATAAACATGAGGCACACACTAAGGACACACTGGTTCATCTAAAGTAAGCAGTCTTACAACAAGGTCTTCCCACAGAAGGTTTCTTTAGATTCATGTTTTAGCTGTAAGTGTTTTTACATTCTTTACTTTTCGTAGAGGAATCATGACAGGAGAATCTGAAATTCATGTCTCCTTTGAAGAATTTTCCCCTACCTTGTTAATGTTAATATACAGTGTAAACCAATTATTGGATGGTAAGAGGTTGCTTCATTAACTTGATTAACTTGTTCATTGGTTAGGAGGCAATTAGTTTATCAAGGCTCTTAACTTCATCAAACTGTTTTCAACGTTGTGCTTTTAAACATATATGTTTTACCCCTTTTAAGCAGTCATATTTTTATTTTATTTTATTTTTACAGTACATGACTGTCTAAGACTTGGATTCATCATTAAGATCTTATTAGTGGTTAAAAAGGATTTCATTGGGGCAAGAGTCTAACCAGAATTATTAAAGGTTTCACTTGGGCTTCACTTGAAGAGATAGACATAAGTATACTGTTTACTTTTTCAACGGGCAAGATAGGTCGAAGAGTTTCTTAGTCAAGTTCCTTCTATTTATTATAATCTTATTATCTTCCAAGAATTCAATCATTGATTTCACCTTAAGACCGTTCTGAGGATTTACCACAATAAGAGATTGTTGATTAGTTTAAGTGGGATCACCGGGTATATTTGTTTCTCTTGTTTTCTTTTTGCTAGGTTCAAACATAGTCCTCTACCAAACGACACATGACCAAAGGTAACCAAAGTGATGCAAGTTGATTCATGTTTTAGATAATTATAATTAGGCTGACAATTCAAGGATAAATCATATTCTGAAAAGTGAAAATTCAACGAAGGATACACATGTCAAAACAAGTTCATTTAATCTTATTGACAATAATATTTCTCAAATTGACTTTCAAACGATAACAACCTACATGAGAACAATACAAAATTATAACACAATGCCTTCTATATAGTCTTCACAATTTCCATACCAATGTTTTAAAGCAAGAGGAAAACATTCGTACAACAGCAGTTCCTAAGAAGGCTGGAAACCACTCTCTACACGTGTTTCTTTTTCTCTCTCTTTTTTTTTTCTTTTCTACTCAGGATATCCTCCTGCACATTTGTTAGCACATGTCAGTTCGCAAGAACTGAGCACGATAAAAGCTATAACATTAAGACAATATGTTGTTATCTAACTGTTTCAAGGAAGAAGAAAACACCGTTGATTATGAAAAATAATCTAAGAATCTAAACAAGAGCAATTAAAGAGTTGTCCAATAGCATAAAATGTCTAAATAAAATGGAACGGCACTAACTCTATTTAATTATCATTTCTCATAGGAGCAATTAATAAACATCATAGTGAATTACACTCATATCACAATAATGACCATCATTTTAACAAGATAACATTTCGAAACAAAAACAATTACAAGAAGAGAATTAATTTCAAACGTGATCTGTCCCTATTTGTTTAAGTTAGTTCACCAAGCCAAGGATTCACTATGCCACTGGAAGATCCCAAACAATCAATCGATATGAGAATATCTAACCCAACATGACTCATTCATATTAAGGTGATGTGCCTAAAACAGTTAATTTTATGTTAGTACAGAATAAATAAATTGAAAAGGAAAGGAATGAAACGCACAAATGACCCCGTATGGGCCACATCCTATCCTAACAATCCTTCTATTAAACTTTCTTCTAATCAAGAGGATGTCTTAAGAAAAAGGACAAACTTGACAAGACCAAACATAACCATTATAAATCTTACAGGAGGGTTACTCAATCATTCCGAAGAACACAACACAGGATACATAGCTTCCAAAGGATCTGTCGTCAACAACAAGTTGACTTTAACCTTTCTGGTCAACATGTAACCATTCTACTACAATGACAGCAAGGAGGTCGTATCACAACGATCATCACAAAAACCAGTCAACCAATGAGTTTCCAAACACACCAACCTCTAAGTCACAGGAGAATGAAATTTAAACATCTTTACGGAGCAAAACATAGGGTAATTTCTTATGCATAAAACCAACATCCCAATTTTAAGATTTGAAAATTTCCTCAATAATGATCCAGTAGGTCTCGTATCCTCCAACATGTGTGAAACAAAATCAAGGTACAAAAAAGAGTATTTCCTCTGACATTTTAAGCTATCCAAAAGAAATGTGAGTAACGTCTAAAGAAGACATTCCATAGGATCAGCTACATTCCTCAAACATACTACAGTCACCAAGGGAGAGAAGGTGATTCCAAAGAAAACAATCTCCAAACGGTGAACATGAATTGATATCAAATTATGAAGATCAACCATGACGCTTGAAGAATAAAAGTATTTCTTTGAGCGATTTAAAAAAAAATAACAAAAGCAACTAACCTAGTTGAGAGTAATATCAACTTGGCTCAATTCGAAAATCAGTCAAGCTAAGCACACACCAAGCCAACCAGGAAGGATTACTAGAACCTAAAACGACTAAAAGAAAAGGATAGAGACAGGAAAAGCATCATTCACCTATACACAATGCACTCGCAGTACTCAATCCCTAATTCGCAAATACCCGACATAACCCAGAACTACAGATCTCGAACCGAAACAAGAATAAGAACAAAACAGGAACTATAAGGTTGAGTCCAATAACAATGTTTGATAAAACATTCAAATCGTGAGACCAACACAAGGAACTAGGGGGTGTTCATTACAGGACCCCCACCTCTTTTGTTTTATTAGACTTAAGAACAAGGTTCACCCAACTAATATTTATTAAAATCCAGAAAACAATATAAAGGCTTCAACCAGCGCAATCATTTCTAACGCCAAAAAGGAATACAAACGAGCAAGGGAAGTGGAAACCAAACAGCATACCATCACACGAGACATTTATATGAAGAGTAGAGTTATTTAATGAATCAGTTAAATAACAGCATAAGAATCAATGGTATAGAGAATATCGTGCCTGATTAAGCTCCCGCAGTCGATAACAAGATGGACAGGGCCTGTAACAGCAACCCAACTAGCGCAACTTCTCTTCATCGGCCTGCTGAAGGTCCAAACTCTGTTAACGGCCATGCTCTTGACTTCATAACATCAATTGTATAGAGCTCCTTTCTTAAACACATAACAGTCTCAGTTATAGGTCCCACAAATCTCCGCCCATAAAAATATGACATTGGCAAAATAAACCATTCGACAGTGACACCACATCCTCCTTGGATGGATGGAACGAGAAAATATGGAAGAAGCCAAATCTCTTGAGGCAATGGATTGTTTCCAGACCAATCAAATACTCCAAGCGCCAGAAGCCACATTTTTTTTCCCATGAAGGTATAGCAGTAGCACTGCCATGGTCCAAAATCCATACACGACCTTTTTCCACTGCTTCTTTATCTCCTCCATCAGACCCTTGGCCAAGAAGTCTCAAAGTTACATAGTTTAGCACTGTCCCAAACATTGTGCTAGAGCCATGATCCTGGAGATTGACCTTTAACTGCTTTTGGAAGGCTGTATTTTTCTAGGTGCTGTAGGACAGCCTTGAGAGCCCTCAATAGCCTGTGATTTGTTGCTTCCTTGAGAGAGGAGTCTGTATGCCTTTCTAATAGAATCCCCATACCAGCATCCACATATTCATCTGATAATGCACAAGCAAGAGAAGTTGCCACATGATCTTCAAAAGAACTAGGAAAGAGTGTGACATCATGAGATTTAGACAGGCTTGAATGTTCATTCGACCCAAGGCTTTGGTAAAGTGAGGATATCCGACATAAAGAAGCAACATCCACATGAAGCACACTAGCAGATAATTCACAAAGCTCTAAAAGAAAGGCGCAAGAGGCCACCAAAACATTATTTTCAAAATGCATAAAAGCGAGTGGCATTACTGAGATAAGAAGCTTCTCTTCACTTTGTGTCAGCTGTGAAAGCAACACCTGAATCTCAGAAGATGCTTGTGATTGACATTGTGAAGATTGTCCCATTTGTTCTTGGACACACCCCAGTGAATTCAATCTATGTGCTCGATTTCCAATGAGACAATTGAAAGCTGCAAGTACACGTCCCCTGTGCAAGTGATGTTCAATTCCAAAGATCACCCTCCTTGGCCTCTGTTTCTGTGTCTACCCTGCGCAATTAATGGCCGCTCAACCGCTCTCAGCTCATGATAACGTGCCGCCTCCATTTTTTTCTCTGTTTTCTAATCTGAAAAAAATGCACACAGTGGCCACAAATAGAAATACCAGCACAGAAAACAAGAACAATATACATATGAAAGAACAGGCACATTCACACCATCTTCAATAGCAGTATCCAACCCAGAAAGGAGGTCTCAAAAGAGAATCATTGCAAAGGAATTTCTTCAGGTCTCTTGGTAACACTCTCACTGTCACATGGTCGATTTTGGTAGGAACAAGTCAGTACAAGATTTGCATCTGAAAAAATATCCTGCTACCTTCATCTCCTAAGACATTTTCTCCAACATTGAAAAGATCCATGTGCCCATGGGTGCGATCTGTCACCAAAACTGGGACAAGCTCATGGTAGAAACAAATAAAATACAAGCACAGAACGCAGCCTCAAGATTGATCGAGCTTCTTCCATGTTAGATTCACCACCTGGACAGAAGTGACTTTCCAAAATGAAAAGGCAAGACAACTCAACTAAAACTTTATCCCGTCCTTCTACTACGGCTGCAAGATTTGCAACCACTGATCACGACTGTGGTCGCATGCAACCAGAACAACAAGTTCGGCACCAACGGTTCCTTGGGATCACCCTGCAGCAGCTGTCGCACTTCCTCTCCCTGGAGGCCACTGATTTTCAGAGGTAAGTTTACCTCTCGACCCTGTAGCTGTTGCATACCGCCAAAAAACTTTCTCATGACACTTTCCTAGGAGGATTTCGGTTCTACGCTCCACTAAGACTGCCTGCACAACATGATTTTGAGGATCCAAACCCTCTCACGCAACACCAGGGCGACAGACCTTCATTTCACCATCAACGAATCCACTGTCTAGAACACGCTGAAGCAATTCATCTGTTTCAGCATTTGATGGAGTGCAAAACAAGCATACGTGGTTTGGGCAGAAAACAACAGGCACCAGCAGGTTGCAAGTCAAAAGAATTAATGACTGGGGCATGTGCGGCCACCAACCAGGAAGAAAAACTGAACACGCCAAGAAAAGGGTGCAGGGCTCTTTAATGCCATGGCGGGAGGGAGACAAACACAAGGAAGGTCAAATAAAAATCTGATTCCATCACGTCGCACAATAAAAGCTCCACCTTCCATGCTAGGGAGATGAAGCTGACCGAGCCTAGGTAGGTTAGGGGGGGGCATTACATTCTCCTCCCCTTAAGAAAGCATCGTCCTCGATGCGACATTAGACAGAGGAAAGGAAATGGTATGCAACAAGGGATAGATACCGAAGAAAACACACCCTATGGTTTGAAATTTTGGTTGATTAAAGCACGGTCACAAGGTAGCCTTAGGAACATTTGGTAGAATTTTTAACTTTCAATGTTCTGTGAAGATTGGCAGTTCTTTCTTGTTTATTATTTTCATTAGTCACTTTCCGTTAACATTATTTCTACTTTTAGTTTCTTTTAAAAAAATATCATCATTGAAGGGTTTTGATTTATTCCTTATTGTGGGTGCCCAACATGAACTGCTAACACAACACCCTATCAGGTTCACAAGACCCTACAGATTCACAAGCACACAAGTATATACTTCAAGACTGTATTACACCACAAAAGGTTACAAAATTACGGAATATAATAGGCACACTCCACATAACGTAGTACTCGGCACACATCAATGACTGACATACCAAAATACTTAACCAAAATAGTACTACAATCCACTAGACATTTCCTCAATTTGCATCAATGAAAAACTCACATAACACCAAACAAATGCCACAGGTACATAGTGCCCACAAGGGAATCAATGACATAACCACAACATCACAACACATATCCATCTGACATGAGTAACACATACATCAAAAGACCACTACCAAACATCACAATAACTCAACATATATCTTGAAACATCAACCATACAGACAATTATCATAAGCTTCCCTCAAACTCTTATGCCTCCCTCAAGTCTCTTATGCCTCCCTCAAACTCTTATGCCTCCCTCAATTCTCTTATGCCTCCCTCAAACTCTTATGCCTCCCTAAAAATCTTATGCCTCCCTCAAGGAGGCCGGTTGTCCCTATGGTCCATGACACATAGAGTTCGAACACTCCTAACCCAAGTGACATAATAACGCGTGGTTCAACAACCCGCTAGTTATATGTACCCCTTGGGGCGTACCACCATACAACGAAGCGGGTCCATAGGTCCAACCAATCCATGGTGCATCCTATAACCCTATTCCACACATCACGACAATAGAACCAGCACAACAATCCAATCAAAGTGCCAAGTGGCAAAGTACAAGCCTTGGGCAGGGTGGTAAAAATTCCAAATTAAAAAGAAGACCCAAAATCAAGCAAAAATAAATGACCAAATGGCCATAGTTAGTATCAAAATCCCCATGTTAGTGCCACAAACCAAGGAAATGCCCAAAATTGTAAAGCATTGCAATCAAGAAAAGCTGCTGGTCCTTACAAAATAAGGAAAAAAATCAATTATGAATAAAATCAACTTATAATAATGTCACATTACGATAACTATGTGGCCTTATCTAGCCACCAAAGGGGTACTCAACGAGTTGCTAGCACTCAGAACATCGAGCCTCAGCTTGTAAAATACATATCAATAATACAACTATCATCACCTCCATCTGAATCATCCCGCCACCACTTCGACAAGGCTAAACATAGTCATAGATACACTAAGGTTGCATACATACAACCACATAGGGAGAAAGGAAAGAATCACATGTTATCTACTAAACCGAGTTTTAGCTCGAGTTATTAACCCATGGTACACCATTCCTCACTCTCAACATACACTTCTACCGATTTCCCTCAGGATCGGTTAGCGTAAGGTTCACAACATAACATACAACAACATCACTAACATAACGGTGGCACCACACGTAACTACCATAACGTCTCACGTATGGTATGCATATAGGGTAGATCATAATCATACATCCACAGGGCGTAATACATCACTTTACCACATTCTGCACCCAAAGTGCAATCACCATACGATAGGGTTCATACATTCACCGTATGACCCAAAATCACAACATGAAGCATTACCTATTTGCACAGTCATACATACGATGAACATAGTACATCACAACATAACATCCATTGCAACATAGCAAGGTGGTACACACATTTCTTCAGAACATGGTAAAAACATCAAGATACAACTCATTTCTTTTAACATGAATCTAGTCATACAACACATTAATACACCTACATATCACAATATGTCACAATGCTCTAACACTACGTCATCCACATTGGAATTATTTTCACACATCACAAGCAACAATTCACACATGAAATCTTCATAGAATCCACAAGAAGGAGAGAGAATACTCCCATCCCCAACACATCAACATGATCACAAACACGCACAAGGTGACACACCCATCATGTCTGTTCACAATATCACAATTACGACATGGATCACATCACGCTTAAAGCACATTACTCTTCCAATATCTACCACCATCATGCAACATCATCATCATCATCATGTAGTATCATCATGTAACACCAATCTGGCCCATAGACTCGAGAGCATGAACCTATGCTCTGATACCAAGTGTAGCGACCCACAAATTGACACACAAACAACACAGTAAAAGACAGGATATTTTTTTTTGACTCGCTTGAAGATAATACGACACTACACAAGTTCTCTAGGAAATACAACCAACTAACGACATGCTTTCCACAACACGGACCCACACTGGTTACAGATAAACATGAGGCACACACTAAGGACACACTGGTTCATCTAAAGTAAGTAGTCTTACAACAAGGTCTTCCCACAGAAGGTTTCTTTAGATTCATGTTTTAGCTGTAAGTGTTTTTACATTCTTTACTTTTCGCAGAGGAATCATGATAGGAGAATCTGAAAGTCATGTCTCCTTTGAAGAATTTTCCCCTACCTTGATAATGTTAATATACAGTGTAAACCAATTATTGGATGGTAAGAGGTTGCTTCATTAACTTGATTAACTTGTTCATTGGTTAGGAGGCAGTTAGTTTATCAAGGCTCTTAACTTCATCAATGCTGTTTTCAACGTTTGTGCTTTTAAACATATATGTTTTACCCCCTTTTAAGCGGTCATATTTTTATTTTATTTTATTTTTACATTACATGACTGTCTAAGACTTGGATTCATCATTAAGATCTTATTAGTGGTTAAAAAGGATTTCATTGGGGCAAGAGTCTAACCAGAATTATTAAAGGTTTCACTTGGGCTTCACATGAAGAGATAGACATAAGTATATTGTTTACTTTTTTCAACGGGAAAGATAGGTCGAAGAGTTTCTTAGTCAAGTTCCTCCTATTTATTATAATATTATTATCTTCCAAGAATTCAATCATTGATTTCACCTTAAGACCGTTCTGAGGATTTACCACAATAAGAGATTGTTGATTAGTTTAAGTGGGATCACCGGGTATATTTGTTTCTCTTGTTTTCTTTTTGCTAGGTTCAAACATAGTCCTCTACCAAACGACACATGACGAAAGGTAAGCAAAGTGATGCAAGTTGATTCATGTTTTAGATAATTATAATTAGGCTGACAATTCAAGGATAAATCATATACTGAAAAGTGAAAATTCAACGAAGGATACACATGTCAAAACAAGTTCATTAAATCTTATTGATAATAGTATTTCTCAAATTGACTTTCAAATGATAACAACCTACATGAGAACAACAGAAAATTATAACACAATGCCTTCTATATAGTCTTCACAATTTCCATACCAATGTTTTAAAGCAAAGGAAAACATTCGTACACAGCAATTCCTAAGAAGGCTGGAAACCACTCTCTACACGTGTTTCTTTTTCTCTCTCTGTTTTCTTTTCTTTTCTACTCAGGATATCCTCCTGCACATTTTTTAGCACATGTCAGTTCACAAGAACTGAGCATGATAAAAGCTATAACATTAAGATGATACGTTGTTATCTAACTGTTTCAAGGAAGAAGAAAAAAACCGTTGATTATGAAAAATAATATAAAAATCTAAACAAGAGCAATTAAATAGTTGTCCAATAGCATAAAATGTCTAAATAAAATGGAACGGCACCAACTCTATTTAATTATCATTTCTCATAGGAGTAATTAATAAACATCATAGTGAATTACACTCATATCACAATAATGACCGTCATTTTAACAAGATAACATTTCGAAACCAAAAAAAATTACAAGAAGAGAATTAATTTCAAACGTGATCTATCCCTATTTGTTTAAGTTAGTTCACCAAGCCAAGGATTCACTATGCCACTGGAAGATCCCAAACAATCAATCGATATGAGAATATCTAACCCAACATGACTCATTCATATTAAGGTGATATGCCTAAAACAGTTTATTTTATGTTAGTACAGAATAAATAAATTGAAAAGGAAAGGAATGAAACGCACAAATGACCCCATATGGGCCACATCCTATCCTAACAATCCTTCTATTAAAATTTCTTATAATCAAGAGGATGTCTTAAGAAAAAGGACAAACTTGACAAGACCAAACATAACCATTATAAATCTTACAGGAGGGTTACTCGATCATTCCGAAGAACACAATACAGGATACATAGCTTCCAAAGGTTCCGTCGTCAACAACAAGTTGACTTTAACCTTTCTGGTCAACATGTAACCATTCTACTACAATGACAGCAAGGAGGTCGTATCACAACGATCATCACAAAAACCAGTCAACCAATGAGTTTCCAAACACACCAACCTCTAAGTCACAGGAGAATGAAATTTAAACATCTTTACGGAGAAAAACGTAGGGTAATTTCTTATGCATAAAACCAACATCCCAATTTTAAGATTTGAAAATTTCCTCAATAATGATCCAGTAGGTCTCGTATCCTCCAACATGTGTGAAACAAAATCAAGGTACAAAAAAGAGTATTTCCTCTGACATTTTAAGCTATCCAAAAGAAATGTGAGTAACGTCTAAAGAAGACATTCCATAGGATCAGCTACATTCCTCAAACATACTACAGTCACCAAGGGAGAGAAGGTGATTCCAAAGAAAACAATCTCCAAATGGTGAACATGAATTGATATCAAATTATGAAGATCAACCATGACGCTTGAAGAATAAAAGTATTTCTTCGAGCGATTTAAAAAAAATAACAAAAGCAACTAACCTAGTTGAGAGTAATATCAACTTGGCTCAATTCAAAAATCAGTCAAGCTAAGCACACACCAAGCCAACCAGGAAGGATTACTAGAACCTAAAACGACTAAAAGAAAAGGATAGAGACAGGAAAAGCATCATTCACCTATACACAATGCACTCGCAGTACTCAATCCCTAATTCGCAAATACCCAACATAACCCAGAACTACAGATCTCGAACCGAAACAAGAATAAGAACAAAACAAGAACTATAAGGTTGAGTCCAACAACAATGTTTGATAAAACATTCAAATCATGAGACCAACACAAGGAACTAGGTGGTGTTCATTACAGAACCCCCACCTCTTTTGTTTTATTAGACTTAAGAACAAGGTTCACCCAACTAATATTTATTAAAATCCAGAAAATGATATAAAGTCTTCAAGCAACGCAATCATTTCTAATGCCAAAAAGGAATACAAACGAGCAAGGGAAGTGGAAACCAAATAGCATACCATCACACGAGACATTTATATGAAGAGTAGAGTTATTTAATGAACCAGTTAAATAACAGTATAAGAATCAATGGTATAGAGAATATCATGCCTGATTAAGCTCCCGCAGTCGATAACAAGATGGACAGGGCCTGCAACAACAACCCAACCAGCGCAACTTCTCTTCCTCGGCTTGCTGAAGGTCCAAACTCTGTTAACGGCCATGCTCTTGACTTCATAACATCAATTGTATAGAGCTCCTTTCTTAAACACATAACAGTCTCAGTTATAGGTCCCACAAATCTCCACCCATAAAAATATGACATTGGCAAAATAAACCATGGATGGAACGAAAATATGGAAGAAGCCAAATCTCTGGAGGCAATGGATTGTTTCCAGACCAATCAAATACTCCAAGCGCCGGAAGCCACATTTTTCCCCATGAAGGTATAGCAGTAGCACTGCCATGGTCCAAAATCCATACACGACCTTTTTCCATTGCTTCTTTATCTCCTCCATCAGACCCTTGGCCAAGAAGTCTCAAAGTTACATAGTTTAGCACTGTCCCAAACATTGTGCTGGAGCCATGATCTTGGAGATTGACCTTTAACTGCTTCTGGAAGGCTGGATTTTTCTAGGTGCTGTAGGACAGCCTTGAGAGCCCTCAATAGCCTGTGATTTGTTGCTTCCTTGAGAGAGGAGTCTGTATGCCTTTCTAATAGAATCCCCATACCAGCATCCACATATTCATCTGATAATGCACGAGCAAGAGAAGTTGCCACATGATCTTCAAAAGAACTAGGAAAGAGTGTGACATCATGAGATTTAGACAGGCTCGAATGTTCATTCGACCCAAGGCTTTGGTAAAGTGAGGATATCCGACGTAAAGAAGCAACATCCACACGAAGCACACTAGCAGATAATCCACAAAGCTCTAAAAGAAAGGTGCAAGAGGCCACCAAAACATTATTTTCAAAATGCATAAAAGCGAGTGGCATTACTGAGATAAGAAGCTTCTCTTCACTTTGTGTCAACTGTGAAAGCAACTCCTGAATCTCAGAGGAGGCTTGTGATTGACCTCGTGAAGACTGTGCCATTTGTTCTTAGACACACCCCAGTGAATTCAATCTCTGTGCTTGATTTCCAATGAGACAATTGAAAGATGCAAGTGCACGTCCCCTATGCAAGTGGTGTTCGATTCCAAAGTCACCCTCCTTGGCCTCTGTTTCTGTGTCTACCCTGTGCAATTAATGGCCGCTCAACCGCTCTCAGCGCAAGATAACGTGCCGCCTCCATTTGTTTTCTCTGTTTTCTAATTTGAAAAAAAATGCACACAGTGGCCATAAACAGAAATACCAGCACAGAAAACAAGCACAATATAGATATGAAAGAACGGGCACATTCACACCATCTTCAATTAGCATTATCCAATGCAGAAAGGAGGTCTCAAAAGAGAATCATTGCAAAGGAATTTCTTCAGGTCTCCTGGTAACACTCTCACTATCACATGGTCGATTTTGGCAGAGAACAACTCATGGTACAAGATTTGGATCTGAAAAATATCCTGCTACCTTCATCTCCCAAGACATTTTCTCCAACATTGAAAATATCCCTATGCCCGTGGGTGCGATTATGTCACCAAAACTGGGACAAGCTCATGGTAGAAAACAAATAAAATACAAGCATAGAATGCAGCCTCAAGATTGGTCAAGCTTCTTCCATGTTAGATTCACCACCTGGACAGAAACGACTTTCCAAAATGAAAAGAGCAAGACAACTCAACTAAAACTTTATCCCCGTCCCTTCTACTACGGCTGCAAGATTTGCAACCACTGATCACGACTGTGGTCACGTGCAACCAGAAAATCAAGTATATGGCATCAACGTTCCTTGTGATCATCCAACATTAGCTGGGCAAACGGACTATAATCTCCCTGGAGGCCACTAATTTTAAAAAGTAAGTTTGCCTCATAGAATTTGTGAGTTGTTTAATACTGCCATAATAAATGTCCATTTTTTACAAAAATTAGTACTTTCCTAGAAGGACTTCGATTCTAGATGCTCCACTGATTCATATTAATACATAATTTTGTCTATGATTTTGTAGTGTATGTATTGCTAATACCCTCTCACGCAACACCAAGTTGATATTATGTTGTTATTTGCACCATATGATGTCCACGGATGACCACTTTATTTGTCCATCAACTTCCTGCAGCAATTACCCCCCTGTTTCAACATTTGGTGGAGTGTAAAACCAGCATACTCGGTTTGGGCAGAAAATAACAGTGCCACCTCCAGGTTGCAAGTCAAAAGAATTAATGACTGGGGCTATTTGTGGCCACCAACCAGAAAAAAAAACTGCACACAGTGGCCAAGAAAAGGGTGCAGGGCTCTTTAAATGCCATGGCGGGAGGGGGACAAGCACAAGGAAGGTACATATGAAAGAAATCGGATTCCATCACGTCGCACAATTAAAGCTCCACCTTCAACAGCAGTATCCAACGTAGGTTGGGGGGGGGGGGCATTACACGATGGATGCCTTTCAAATCAAAGAAAACATAACAAAGAGATGTAATCATGGATGCAAAATGCGTCGAAGAGAGAGGACATCAAATCGACCATTTCTTTAAAGACATGGCCTCAACCCAAATCGTCGTCAGAGTATGTTCTGCTGGAAAATGTTCTACATGTGATGTTTTTTGAGTGAGGCATGAAAATTTCTTTCCTGAGATCCACACAGTGTATGCCTCACCCGCTTTGCTCCCAAATGGAGCAGACCATGGCCGATGTCTCTATCTCCCTCATTAATCAGAAATATTCAAATCTCTTAGCTATGAGTGAATCGAAAGTGCACAGCTTTCTCATTTTACTCTAATACCCTCCTAATGTAAAATAAGCCATGTATTTATGATTGTAGAAGAGATACTTCCCCAAACCACAATTTGGTCTCTTGGTGAAGACTAAATCATGTATTTTTAGGAACTCTTTCTCCATCGAAGGAAAGACATGATGATTTTCTAAGGTAAGTTTGCCTCTAGACCTTGTAGTTGTTGCATACCACCAAAAAACTTCCTCACAGCACTTTCCTAGGAGGATTTCGGTTCTGCACTCCACTGAGACTGCCTGCACAGCACGATTTTGAGGATCCAAACCCTCTCCCGTAACACCAAGGTGACAGACCTTCATTTCACCATCAACGAATCCACTTTCCATAACACGCTGAAGCAATTCATCTGTTTCAGCATTTGGTGGAGTGCAAAACAAGCATACGCGGTTTGGGCAGAAAACAACAGGCACCAGCAGGTTGCAAGTCAAAAGAATTAATGACTGGGGCATGTGCGGCCACCATACCAGGAAGATTTTAACTGGAAACACGCCATTTCAAAGGGATGCAGGGCTAATTTAATGCCATGGTGGGAGGGAGAGAAACACAAGGATAGGTGGGAAATATTTATGAAGGGGATACCAAAAAATCATGCCAAGATTTATGCACCGAAATATTAAAAAAATTAGCAAAATATTTACCGATGATAATTACCTATAAATCATGCAAAGACTTGTCCATGGACTAATAAATACCCATAAATTATAATTAAATTTTATTTGACATTATTAGATACATTTATCTATAATAAAATAAGTAATAATATTTATTTTCAAATTAATCATGATAATATAAATAATAAAAATAAGTAAATGTAATTTTGAATATATTAATAATTGTATGTAAGATAAAAATGATTATTATTTAACCTTTTCATTATTACTTTTTTAATAATGATGATTATTACCGATTTCAGTTTTGTATTTTTAATATAGGAATATTTATTTTGGAATGATTATTTATTACATATATTATTTTAAATTAAATTATATAAAATGTTATAAATGTAAGTATGACATATATTATTTGTAATAAATTAATGTAATTTTATTGAGTTACATAAGTTTTAAAATATTATATTTTATTATAATATATTGTGATAAATATATATTTTTGGTAATGTCACATTTAGATAATTTTATGTTAATCATATTAATATATATAAAATAAACAAGTTTGTAAGTAAAGTGGAATTTTCATATTATTATTACTTTATGTTATTAAATTTTAAAAAAAGAAATAATTGCTTAGAAGTATAAATAGGTGGGTAATAATATATAAAAAAATATATTTATTTTGTGTTAAGAAGGGTGGGATATGTGAATTCTCTACAAATTATTATCACTATATTTAAATTGTGGCATCATATATAAAATTCTAAAAATGAATGAATTAAATATCCATAGAGAGATACCATAAGTATTCTACAATTCATTCAAATTATCCTTTTTTTGGAATAATCCTAAGAAAAAGGAAGTATTTGTTGTATAGGCGTATAAGTTAGATTCCATGGTAATTTATAGTTAATTTTATATAAGGCATTTTATAATATGTAAAAAAATCAAAGTTTTTGATAATGTGGCATTTCTATTAACTATTTAATGTCAAATTTCAGCATTTATTTATTAGTCTTCTTAAAATGTCTCGTAAGTAAATGTGTGATGGATAATTTAATAATAAAGTTTTGTTTAATTTTTTATGAATTGTGGATTTTCTATAAGACAAAGTTCGAGATGTGTTTTTTCTACAAATTACTTACACTATGTTTGAATTGTGGAACATCCACAATACTTAAGAAATGAAATATTAAATTGTAATGGAGATGCCACAAATATTCTAACAATTCTCTCAAATTATAGAAATTTTGTGGAATAATTGTGGGCTATAAAAGGGGAGTCTAAATTTGATGTCATGACCCTAAAGATGGAACAAGAACCCAAGTAGATTATCATGTATCTCTATCATGGAGGATTCAAGAAGATAATGCCTATGAACTCAAGTATCCTATATGATAATGACTCCAATAAACCTGGTCAAGATTAATACAACAACTAGCATCACATTTGGAATGCATCTCAATGAAATTCATAGTTTTGAGGGCATTCTTAGACGAGAGAAAAATGATTTTGTTGGTGGTTTATGACAATAGATCTACGGGATCTCTAATCATCTGAAGAAGCATATTGGTTATGGCACCAATCCACCATTTTCCAAATCTACAGATGAATTAGCATATAAAAACTTGATTGATTTTACAAAGAAAAAGGCTGTCAAAATATCCGTATCCAGATTGAAGGTCATGCTTTCAAGGTTTTAGGGGGTGGGTCCAGCTTCCAAATGCTATCCTAGACTCTACTTGCTTTGAAAGGAATAGGGAAGTTATACATTTTCAAAAAGTCACTGAATATACCTAACTCAAGGGGCTTGCAAAGGTGAGTTTGTTCAAGAATTTTAAGTCCCACTCGAAGAATTGTTATAATCTGCAAAGACCCATACTGAAGTGGAGGCTATTCCTTCATGTTTTTTTAATGCATCATTAAATTATTAGAAGACTTGTCTCACCGAAACTGGCTTGACCTCCATAGCATTCCAATGTGTCAAAGGCTTTATTGAAGAGTACATACCCCCAAGAGACTTAGATTACAAAATACAATTTATATCTAGGACTTGCATTCACAACAATCTCTTAGTATGATACCCTTTCCAAATAATGACAAGTAGTGGCTAGCTCCTTTCAAGTGCAAAACGAGGAACATGCAACTATAGTGCTTAGATTATCAAGTTTAAACAATGGAGTCAAATATGGATTACTATATGTATTTGTACAACATGACATAGTAATCAGATTGTAAAAGCTAATCTCTGAGAGAAACAATGTGGTGAAAAAATTAAATACTCCATTAGCATTCATGAGGGTTTTGGATCACCAAGTATCCTTTGCGTTCAAGTTAAAATTGGATTTAGACAAAAGAATTTCCTGAAAGTAGTTTTGCTACTAAAAAACGTCCTTTCCATGGGACCATTCACAAACATGTCCCTCTATTCTATAAATTGTACAAGGTATGGAAAATGCACATATGTGTAGATAATATCTCCTTTTCCTTGCAACCACTTCATAGCGTAATCAAAATTCTCCTCTAATGAGATGAAATATGTATTTTTTACTTGTTCAGCTCTCAAGGTTATGCTCCATCTTTTGTCTCATTATGTGTAAATGATGGAAGATATAGTTCTTGCTAGAAGTAGAAAGAAGAAAAATCCAATGCATTCACCATAATATGTTGGATCAAACACACCCATAGGATAGGATGTGAAAATATTTTAGGTATGAAAGAACTCTTAGTACAAAGCATTTGAAGTCATGTCCTCATATACTGTATTGTAGTGCCCACTTCCCTTTGACACCTTTTGATACTGATCATGAATACTGTTGACTATATTATGGACATTGATTATGGAGTTTGATTTAGTATGATGTTAGATGTTAGATCATGGATTATTGTTGACTTGATTCAGTTATGATGCATGATGATTATTAGAGACATTTTGGATATTGATGTTGATATACTGTTTGACATGGTTATATTATGGATGTTGTTCGGACTTGTGATATTTGGATATTGTGAGTAGACCTAGAAATGGAAATTATTAAAATTGATGATGATATAGTTGTGGATAAAATTATAAATGATACTTGCTGATTGCTTGATGTTGTTGTGATTCATATATATATGATGATTTTGAAATTATATTTATATTATTTTGGATGTTTTGATATGGCCACGAGGCCGAAGGAGGTATTTGTGTTTTGTAGGTTAAAATATCACAACAAACATCGGGGGATTGGAGACCAACCACATTTGGAATTCTAGATGAATTCAACAAGGTCACCATGGCAACTAGTATTTGTTTGTGTGTGTTTGATTTTGTTAGGGATTCCCATGGGGGATCACCTTTAATTGTGACCAAGATGTTGTATGTATTTCTTTTATTTTGGTCCCTTTTGTTTAATGTTTGCATGTGTTTATTTTGTGATGTGCTTTACCCCTTTCTTTATTTATTAAATGGTGTGTAATATTGTGAGTAATCATGTTGTTAAGTTAATTAATTAAATATGTCATAAGAAAGTAATTAATAGAGTTGTTGGCCTTGAAAGAATAAAGATGTTGTAAGAAATGTGTAAGTGATGTGTAAGGGATATGTAAGTTAACTTTGGAGTATGAAACACTTCACCTTCTTGGAAATTCGAATTTGTCCTTGGAGGCTGTTTATGGAGGCTTGTGGGACAAGTAAAACTTGTCTCATACCTCTTAAATTTATTTACCAACCATACCTATGGTTGGAGAGTTAAAATTAGAATTTTATAATGCAATTTGGGAAGACAAATTGTAATGTTTTAATTGCACTTTTCTTACATGATTTAATTTCAGTCCTTTTGGGGTGTGGGTTTGATTTGAGTGTGTAAGTAAATTGGTCATATTATTCACCCACTTATTTATTATGCATTGGAGAATGAAGTTGAATTTGGGGGTTGGGGTTGAGGATGTGTGATGTGGCATCCTACATGGATCCACCTCATCCTCTTCTCTTCCCTCTCTATATAAATTTGAATTCCTTTCCTTGTTTTGGGTTGCTTCACTTTTGGATACTTCTTTTGGGGTGAATTATTTTGTTGTTTTGAGCTCTTGCTTTGGAGAAGTTTTTGGAAGATTTTTGCATGCTTGTGTCTTCAGATGATCTTGGATTGCTTTGGCATTGGGATAAAGCTTTTGTTTGGAACTTGGAACAAACTCCATCATGGAGAGGTAGGAGCTTGGCTCTTGAAATGCTTCTTCTCTGTTTATGTCCAAATTGTTATTGTTGTGAATGTTTTGGCATGTTTGTGGGCTGTTGGGTAGATGGCCTAGGATGATGGTGTAGGAGAAGACTATGGGGTTCATTTTTTGGGAGGAAAAAAGTGTTTTGGGGAGGTATAAGTGTGGAGGGAGTTGGGATTTGGGTTCCACCTTACAAAGAAAAATCTTGCATTTATTTACTCGTTATGGGGTGGCCATATGAGGTTGGGGAGGCATAAGGAAATGTGAGGAATAAGGGGTACTTGGGGGAGGCATAAGGGCATGTCAAGGATTTATATATTATATTTTTGGTGGTTTTTCAATCAGGTGGTGATACCCATTTCCCCTTTCAGGAGGCATAAGTAGAATCGCCCTTAGTTTCTTGCTCCTTTGGCTTGCTTTAATGAAGCCTCAGTGTTGTTTGTCATGCTTTAATGTAGTTGTAAACTAAATTCTTTTTGGACTGTGTTTTAAATGTGAAAATTTTTCTTGTGTGTTTGTGGAAGCCTGTTGTTGCCATGAGTTGAATCACATCTTTTATTGCATTATGGTTGGGGTTCGGGGGCCAATGAAGAAGGATGGCTATTCTCCTTTTTATTGGATGTCTTGGTTGGGTGGAGAGAATTTCCTTTCCCCTACTCTTGTTGTGATTAGAATTGGGAGAATGATAAATTTACATGTTGTTGTTTTTTCCTAGCAAAGGAAAAAGAATAAGAAAGTTTAATAGTCCCTTATCTGAAATTTGGTGGGAAATCTTATTGTAAACTTTCCCACTTGAAGTGGATGAACTTGTATATGTTTTGTAATGGAAATATGTTGTCTTGAATATGAAATTCATATTTTGAAATGTAAAGGAGAGATAAAATTTGTTTTTTGATCTTGACTAGAGAAAGAGATGTATGAATGTGGGATTGCATTTGATGAAAATTTACCCCATTACAGCACTTAGAGACTTTTTTACAGATTGTGATTCTGATAATCAAGGAAAGAATCATGGCGAACACTGGTGCATTAAACATTTTTTTTCTTTTCCGGGAGATAGGAACTACTACTTGTTTAAAATCTGAGTTATGAAATGTATTTGCAAAATCTATTCATGTAAATGGTTGGGATGTTTTTGAGGAAAAGTCATAGAACTGATGTCTCTACGAAGAAAAAGCTTGACAGAGCCCATCCCTTTTGAGAATTCATCTAAGAAGCCTGTATATCTCTGGTTTGTATCAAATTCAGTCGTGTCAAGGTGGTTTAATCAAGTGTATAACCATTAGATTAGATTTGGAATTGTATTCTGGAATACTTTCCCCTGCTGATAAATGGCAAATCAGATCATTTAGTTATTTTATGATAATCTCTGAGTAAAGTGTATATATTTCATCTCTTAATGCATAGCAAGTAATTTTTTTTGTTTTTGTTGCACAGTATTGTACCTGTAATCTATGAAATAATCAAATGGGTATCATTCCTTGTGAAGTAGTTTAGTGGTATAATGCAATCTCATTCGGACAAAAGAGCACTTCATCTAATTTCTTGAGATAAACGATGTAGCAAAATCGGGCTCAACCCGTTCTACTTTCAGTTTTCATTGTCAAAAGTTTTTGTCTGTAAGCCTTTTGATGTATTTCAGGAGTGGTTCAAATTTGAATCTTGGTTCTTCCATGAGTTTTATGACTTAAGCCTTTGTGATATAAATTCTCCATAGGTCTAATGTGGAAGAGCTTTAAGTTGGGCCTCTATTGAGGCACAAGATTCTAGTTGAAGAGACATTTTTAACTTTTGTGGTATTTTGTTAGCTAAAATTCCTCCATTTTGCATAATCTCTCAAGGATTTGGTGAGTCAAGTTCATCCTATCTCCCCTCCCACCAAAATTTATTTAAAAAACATCCAATCCTATCCACACTACCCCTGTTTTTCTCTATATACCCACAAAAGAACAAAATCTATTTTCCAAAGTATGCAGGATAAATCAGGGTCTCAAATATCTTTAGTAACCTTTGCCTTGTTGTGAAAGTATCTCCATGATCTGGAAGTGACAACTCATGAGAGTCAGATCTGGTGTTTTGATCATATTTTCCCCAAGGTCTTCACTACAAAATTTATGCAAAAGAAGGGTACTTGTATCTCCTTTATGATAACAGAGGTTACAAAATAGGTTTTCTTACCTTGGTTGAAAGGCACAACCTAAAATAGTTAGGATAAGATCATATCCTTTTAAGGTGCTACCCATCTCTCCATAAATCCAAGCAATAAAGGAACATTCAGACCTCCTATCCAGCTACAAAATGACATATATTTATTATCTTGCCTTTTCATTTTGAGAAAATTTTGAGAAAATTTTGTACATTTTCCCCTAGGCCCCACTAGCCTGCAGCCAATCAGAAGTTTCCACATGGCATCACGAGGTGTTAGCGGAGGCGTGGGTGAATTTTACACTTTTTTCAACCCTTTAGGCGTTGAAATTATTTTATCCCCATTGCCATGATTTCCTAGCATTGGCTTAGGAGGTGGCACAGGTCCCTTGTGGACTCGCAGGAGTGTGGGTGCAAATGTGGCTTTTCGTCACATGCCGGAAATTTCAGAAACATCTCCCACGGCCCCGCTGACCCGCCCTTGGGAAAAAAATTCTCCCTGCCGTCCCGCCCTTGCGAATTACCTTCTTAACCTAATTGAACCTTCTAACCCTAAATTTTTGACCTTGTGACCTCTAATAATTGCTAAAAAAAAAAAAGAAAAGTATATTCTAGTAGATTAAAATTGATCTGGAACTTGTTACTTAAAACTCTTGTCTTGTAACCTGGTTGTGATACCCATTTTCCCCTTTCGGAGGCATAAGAAGCATCCCCCATAGTTTTTTTTCTCCTTTGGCTTGCTTGAGGAAGCCTTAGTATTGTTTTTCATGTTTTAATGTAGTTGTAGAACTACATTATATTTTGGATGGTGTTCTTATTGTGATTATGATGCTTGTGTTGTTGTGGAATCTTGTTGTTTCCATGAGTTGGATCATGTAGTGCCCACTTCCCTTCGACATCATTTTGTTTTGTTGTTTTCAAGACTGATTACTTCACTATGGATTTATTATGAATTCTTGACTTAGCATGTTAGTAGATATCACAGACATTTGACTATTATTGATTTGATCTTTATATGATGCATATCGTTTACTGGAGGACATTTGATGATGGTATTTGTATACTTTTGACAGGATTATTTATCTTTAATTATGACATGTGATATATTTAATCATTTTGAGTAGAACTTGATAATTTGACTAACGTGATGATCGTTTTGACATAAATGAATTATGAAATAGAAATTTGCTAGAAAGTGTAAGTGAGATCGTACTTTCATAGATGATAGTAAATCAGGTGTCATTTATTTTAAGATTATATTCTATATTTGGCATGAATATTTTAATGCGGCCAACAGGCCGAAGGAGGTATTCTCTGCTCTGCAGGTATACTATATTCACAACAATATTGGGGAGTGGAGACCAACCAAATCATAATTTGAGAAGAATCTAGCTAAGGTCACCATGGCAACAAGTAATTGTGTGTGTGTTAGAATTATCTGGTAAAGGGAAAATTGTGACCTAGGGGATCATGTGTTGTTTTGTTTTAATTCTTCCCTTTTATTATGTTAGTATGTGTTTCTCTTAGTAAGTGAAATTTTACTTGTCTTATTATTCATATTCTTTGGATTGGTGTTTACCCCTTTGTTAGCCATGGGTTGTAGTGGCTTAATTAAGCTAATTTGAATTTTTCCTGAAACTAATTAGAAGATGTGACCAAAGAGAGCTCATTTATTAGGATTTGATTTACTTAGGATTTTGTGTGGATTGATGGGTGTTTGTGTTTTGAGTGTAGCACACTCTACCCCACATGGGAAACTCGAATTTGGCCTTGGAGGCCAAATTTCAAAGCTTGTGGGACAATTCAAAATTTTCCCACACCTCTTAAAACCCCATGCCAACCCTAACTATGGGTATGGAAGGCAAAATTTAGGGTCTTTTAGGTGTTTTGGAGGGATAAAAGGGGTAAAATATTAATTGCACTTTCTTTCAAAATTTAATTTTGTCCTTTGGGGGAGTAGGCTTAGTTGGAGTGTGTAAGGTGCTTGCCCTTCTTTCAACCACCTATTAATGGTGCATTGGAATTTGATGTTGACCAAATGATGTGGAGTGGAGGGAAAAAGGAGGTGGCATCCTACTTGAAGCCACATCATCCCTCCCTCTCTTTTCTCTATTTATTTAATCCTCTTGTTTGTTTTGAGGTTTTTTTTTGGAAGTTTCATTTTTTTGTCTTTGGTATTTTGGAGAGGAGAGGAATTCGGAAAGAGTTTTGTGGATTTTTTGAGCTTGTTGATACTTGTGGGAATTGTTTTGAGAGCTTGTGGATGCTTGCTTGACCTTTGGAGGGATTTGAGACTTCATACTTGGAACAAGCTCTACCATGGAAAGGTAGGAGCTTCACCTTTGTTGTATTATGTTTTCTTCTTTTTGTTATATGAATGAGTACATATGTTGTGTTGAGTTTTTTTTGTTGCAATGCTTGTTGGGAATGGGTAGAATGCCTAAGTTGGGAGTGGGAGGAGACTATGGGGAGTTTAATTGAGGGAGGCATAAGATATCATGTTCTTGAGGAGGGAGTTTGGGTTGGGTGCCCACCTTGTAAGAGAAATGCTTGCATTTTCTTCTTGTTTTACTTTGAGTGAGCCATAAGAGTTGAGGGAGGAATAAGAGTGAATGGAGGGATAAGGAGTACTTGAGGGAGGCATAAGAGTTGTTAGGGGTATTGTGTTTTGCATTGGAGGCTTTTAGGTGGCACCCATTCCCATTGGGAGGAATAAGTGGCCTCCCCATATGTCTTACTCTTATAGCTTTTTTGGTAAGCCTTGTGAATTTGTTGTTTTGATGGTATTCCCCTCTTGTTGTGTTGTTGATTCTTTTGTTTTGAAGGATTATGTAATGCATGTGAAATGTTATGTTGTAGTTATGTGGAAGCTAGTAGTTGCCATGATTTGGATTTTTCTCCCATTGTGATGTGGTTGGGGCTCGGGGGCTAATGGAGAGGATGGCTTCTCTTCTCCATTGGGTATATTGGTTGGGAGGAAAGCGTTTCCTCTCCCCTTATTTTTTTATGAATCAAGAAAACTATGGAGGAGCCACCTTGTTGATATTTGGAGCATTGGAACCTTGTTGATGACAATGTGAAACCACCGTGTAATTTTACCCACCTTGAGTGGAGGAAAAATGTAATATAGCTTTGTATTTTAACTTCCAATGTTGCAAATTTGTTTCCACATGAAGTAGAAAATGTTGTAACAAGAGTTGAGGGAAAGACAATTTATTCATTCTCCTTCTCACTTGGCTTGGAACCCCTTATGAATAAGTTGATCTTATTGAAATGCTAGTAGTTCTTGCTTTAAAACTTAATGAAAATGTTGTTGAAAACTCTCTTGAGGAATCTTGGAAAGAAATTACAAAAGAAAATAGATATAAATTGAAATTCATTTTATTACTTGAAAGAGATGTATTGGAAAAAGGTTGGTAAAATTAGTGCATCATTATCTTCTTACATAGTTGATCGATAGACTTAAGTTTTTAGATGGCTTTTCATTATGCCAATGAAGCAATTTTAAGTTCTAGCTCTCATTATGTTTTTCCCCATTCATGAAATTCATTGTAAAATCCATTTACAAATTATTAAAGGGAAATAAAATCAAACCTATTCGGAATCCCGTACAATGCCTATTAAAATTTTCTAAGAAGATAAATTTTAATGCATTAATATTTTAAACTTATCAAGTTTAATATCCAGCATGTCCTTAATGTCTAATAAAGGTAATAAGGGGGGTAGTAATGAATATTGAACATTACTCATATTAAGGTATTACTTAAAACTAATGGTTTCGCTGTTATTAAATCCTATATTAATCTCAATACATTATTAAATACTTCCTTTTATATTAACAAAGTCTATTAACAAAAGCTATAGCCAAGAATTAATATTAATTATAAATATGCAACCAAACCCATGGCACGTATACGTGTCTACGGTCGCTTTCCAAGGTCTTGAAACTGCTGATACCAATGCCATATACAGAATCTGTACATTTAGAATACATATAAAATCAATACATACATGTAATATAATGACAAATTAGATGATGATGTAATCTCTATCCTAACCATTGTGTATTAAGACTGTCCAAAAGAAAAAATATACAGGCAGAAATGCGCTGAATAGTCCAATGTATTGCATGGCAGACTCGTGCTTCATGTGATATTCTGGTTATGAAACAGATCCGCCACCTTGAGATTCTCCTCCACGAGTTTACAGTGAAATACAATAGGTGAGGTCTTTGGATGAGAGATCGTGGAAATAAATTTCTTCAAGCCTTCTAGTGCAAAATACTCTCACTGTTCCTTCACTCGATTTTGGACAAAATCTCATGGAAGGGATTCCCTAAATTTGAAGATATATTCGATGCTGAATAGACAGCACCATAGTTAGACAACCTACTTGTTCTTAAGCGCTCAGGAGAAAAAAAAAGAGAGAAGGGGGGCTTTGTTTGGTTGCCACAACCTAGCTATCTTACTGATACAGGCCGCGGCCATGGATCCCGGCGTGAGACATCTGCGCTAGCACCAGATGACAACTGGAGGTCAACTACGCCTTCTTGATCCACGTGCCTGTAGCTTCTCACGCGGTTAGGAGCTTGGTTCCATACTACCCTGGTAGAACACCCAGAGAACAATAATGCATATTCCAGGGCCTGATCCAAACAGATCATCACGCCTTCCCTCTGGTAACAAATGGCTTGCATCTTACAACCACTCATAATGTCTTCACATGGCTAGGCACGAGTATCTCACGAATGACAGCTTCCCCTGTGCAGATATGGTATCTTGCACATCTTCAATAGTGACGCATACTTACACTACTATGCAGGCCAGTATTCCCCTGACAGATTGCATTCGCATGGAGAGGAGTTTTCCATTCCTCCTGGCTGTCGCACAAAATTGAGCCACCCAACGAGAACCATGTCTGAGTCCAACCTAGTAGTGTAATTATGTCTGTACACGTAGTGGCTGCGAAAAAGTGTGATCCTTTTTCTCACGCCTCGTAAAATCGGTCAATCCGGATCTTGTACTGGTATGCTTACCAGCCATATTAGTCGGTGCATGTTTAAATTGCGGCTAACCGTTGATCGTAATAAACCATAATGTGTGCCATGTGATATGTGGCCCCATTTTTCCTGTAGCATACGGAGAGTGGGTATCTCATCCAAAACAAGGCCAAGCTAAACAATCAAGATTCACTGCATGAATTTGTTCCATGCGAATGCAATGTAACTCGGTAAATAGCGACCCATCTGTAGCTTCATCTATAACTTTTTACATGGCCTCGGTCCACGCGTTTCAGGACAACATGTACAGCCAGGACGACTCTATAGAATATAGCTATGTGCATCCACTAACAAGTGGTAATAAATGACAAAAGAATTCAGGCGGCCCAGTTGGTGTTTTCCTTTTCTTGTAACGCTAAGGAATAGTAAATCTTGAATGAATACAATCCATTGTGGCATGTTCACATTCTGGCAGTGCCTAAAAGATGGATATTGGAACTTCTCGGATTAATTAGGAAATATGTATTTAGCTAGAATTATATTATATAGCCCGAGTCCCAAAGTGCTAGGCTATACCGAGTTGAATGTTATCTATGTTCCAAGTTAAAAATAATCATGATCCTAACACGACAAGATAGTGAACTACCTATGCCTATGCATATAATGGGAGGCATATATATCTCAAGTTTGAGATTTATAATATATGGCTTATAGCAATATTCATTATTCAACGTAAATATTAAACATAATACCCTCAATGATGCTAAAATATATACATTTATTGATGTCTGTCAACTACAGATACATATTTTCCACATTGTCTTGAAGGATTTTCATTTTGCAAATCGAGCAGCCATCATAAATTGTGATGGCAAGCCAACAATTGTTTTATGATGAGGCATTGAGGATTTGATGTTAAAGACGGTATTAACAAACCTATTCTCTTGCGATGAATGCATGACATGGAATCCCTGTAAAAGAAGTTAAATAATTTTAAAAAAAAAAATTGTCGCATTTTCGGGTTGCTTGGTTGTGGCGCGTCGTCATCGTCGTCGTGAGCGTCGTCTTTTTGCGGTGTTACAACATGTTTATGCAACTTGGTGAGAGATTAAAGGTGTTCCTTTTGGTCAAACAAATTTTGTTAGCTTTGTCATTTTTTTTAGTTGAACCTCTTTCAGAAATCTTGTGCTTCGGCTAGTTAGTCTAAATTACTAAACTAATAAGTTCACCTTTTTGAGAAGAATGCTTGAACCAAACATGAATCTTATAGATTGTTAAGGCAGGTATTGAAAAAAAACATTTTTGGTAAATGCATAACCTTATGGGATTGTATCTTGTGGAGTGTATCCAACTTTGACTATATATTGTGGTTGAGTTGTTTCATGGTGCCTTATCAAAAAGTAAAATGAAATGTCCTTAATGGGTCTTAGTGTTTTCCGCGCTGGCCATAAGGTCATTGTTGATTCAAGCTATTTGAAGAGTTAGCCATAACCTTTGTGACCACTTGTTGCATTGTTCTGTACATCAAACAAGTCAAAAAAAATTATCCTGTACATTTTTATGTTGGTCTTTGTGTCGTGAATTAGTGGGTGTTACACTTGGTATCGGAGTCATGGGTTCAAAAACTTGGACCTTAGGGCACACTAGAAAAACTTGAGACATGAACTGTAAACCTAGCACACTTTTAAATAGAGAAAACAACCTTGTTTGAAAATTGAAAAAAAAAAAGAAATACATGTGAAGAAAAATTATATTAGTATGTTCATTTGAACTACGAGAATTAAAATCATAATAAAATAACAAATTTTTATAGTTGTTATGCATGCTTAGTGGCATTTTGTTTAAACCTAGGTAACTAAGAATCTCAAATTAAATTGATGTTTATGAACTTCTAGTGTAGTGGAAACTTGGTTCCTCTTTGAAAATGTGTTGTTTTTACTAGTCCTAAATACTGATTTAATTGTATGATGTGTTAAGCCCTTTTGAGACCCTTCTTTATTAAATTTTTTAGAATGATAAGTTGTATGGTGTGACTCTTATGGTTGGAAAATAGTGGTTGTGTTCTAGGTCGGGAAGAGTTAATTCGAATCTATTTAGAGATTCCTTCCTTCACTGGTTAGGAAAGAGAGTTTGGTTGTCCTTTTTCCATTTTGTTACCCATATGGCAGAGTGGACATTAAGTCTACGTGTCGTTTAGGACCCCATTCTGCATATGTGTCATAGACCTAATCTCGAGGCAGATTACCCCTATTAGTGGCCATGAAGAGCTGCGGAGTGAATGTGGTGTAAAATTTTTTGTTTTACATTTGTAATATTGTGTTATTTTATCAAGGACCAATATCTTATTTTATGATTGATTTGAGAAGCTCTGAGACTCTTTCTTTTCTTTATTTTATTTTTTGTGAGAAATTTCAGACTTTGCAATATGGCTACTTAGCCACTTTCCTTGATTGTCGACATTTCTTAGATTTTATTTTGATTGGTGACTTAGATATTTTTGTATTGTGACATTTCATCGTATGCGGGTACACCCTTGGTGTCTTGAACATCCTCTTAGGTGATTAATGTTATGGCTTGGATTTGGATGCATAGAACCTTGAGGATGTCTAGGATATTTTAGTTATTTTTTTGTTGCTTGATTTTGCTAGATAGACAACTCATTGTGTTGAGCGTTGTAGTTGGCAGTCTATTAGCGGTGGTGGTGATTGTCTTACAGTTTGGTAAGAGCTTGAACGTCATCAGAGTAGAGGTGTTTAATCATGGGCTGATGAATTATGTTATGAACAGAATCCTTTTTGGCTGGCCCTGGATGTTAGCAGAAAAGTGTGTGTCTGGTAGTGGCTTCTTTTCGATCGCATTCTAAGTTTTATAAGGATTTCCTTATTTCATTATATAAAGTAGTGACTTGAGGATCGTATGCATCTTGATAATTATGGTTAGAATTAACCCCATTCAAGTATTATGTGTGTAAATTAAGTGTGTTTGGTTGCCCTCTTGACCTATAAATAAGTCTACCCTTTCCTTCAATTTTTTTGGTTACTATGAATAACACTATATGACCTATTAATTTTAAATTATGTGGAGACACTTATGGATGCCTTGAGTCTTTTAGACCATGCCACTAGTGATGTTAGTGTAATTAGACCTTGATGAATTAATCTCAATGGTATCTTATAATGGGATTCTCTTGTAAAACTCTAACTCTTGGTTGTAAAGCCATATTGAATAGATAGCTGATATACTTCTTACAATTGATGATTTCTAGTGAGTATGTGGTGTTCTTATAGTTACAATATTTCCTAGTCATTTTGATTGCTTCGTTGGTGGTATCCTGTGGTAATATGGGGTGTAGATTTGAAAAATTTCCTTATTTATCATGTGAGTAAAAATATTTTCACCAAAAACAACAAACATTGTTAAACCCTAGTAGATCAGTAAAATTAATTATGCTTCCTTAATGGGTCTTCCTTGTAACTTCCTTTGAGAGCTTGCAAAAACCCACTAGGAATGTTTTATGATACTTGTAATTCTTGGAAAAATCTCGAAATATTGTTGTGATCCATTTTGGTTAATTGTTTCCTAGTTCTTACAAATGAATAATGTGTTTTCTATGTTGAATGTCCCTTGTTTCCTTAACAACCCAAAAAAAATTCACATGGACAACAAAATAAAAGACAGGATTTTTTTTTTTGACTTGCTTCGACACAAAACACGACACAACATGTCGTCACAAGGTTACAACCAACTATGGGAACCACTTGTTACAGGGATGACCACAAGGTCAGCACGGAAACGTTCACACCCAAAAGGATAATATACTTTTTTTTTTCCTTTTTTTTTTTTTTTTGACAGAATAACATAGAAGCCCAACCACAAGACACTCTCACAGCTAGGGCAAGCCACAGTAAGAAATGATTGGAGGTTATTTATTTTGATAAGACACCCTTTAACTCATGACTTAAGTTTTCAGAAGGATTCAATATATGATTCGCACAAATCATCTTACCAACTGAGTTATGTTCTTACACACTGTAGAGTAGTTCACTTAAAGTCTTCTCCTTTATAACAATTATTTGTTTTATATATTTATTTGATAAAGATGGTAATTTAATTCCACAGGGCCATCTATTCACACTTACGTTACTAGAACTCGTTCATGCCCTTATGACAACATCGGTTCACGTTCAACAAACTTAAGAGAAAATTACAAGGTACCCTGGATAAAGTTAAAGGAAGAAGGTCAAATGAGTTCACCCTTAAGACGTCATTAGCTCTTACTAAGGTTTAATTGAAGCTTGAGGTTTTATACGTAGTTATTAGCGCTCTTACTTAGGCTTCACCGAAAGAGCTTATCAAGAGGAAGCTACTTACTTTTAAATAGGCTGAGAGATAAATTGAGTGGTTTCAAAATTTTCTTCTCTTACTTGTTAAATCTTATTAGAAACTAACCATTGTTTTCCTTTAAGCTTGTCTTTAGCGTTCTCCAAAAAGAGTAGTGTTTACTAGTTCAGTTAGGGATAACATGTTATATAAAATCACTTTGCAAGGATAGTCTCACTCTTGATTACTTAAGGCATTGTTTGTTTTCAAGGGGATCTAAACCACAACATATTTCTTTGAACAAAACTTTTAGGTAACTTCTGTAAGGAAAAGCCACCCCATTAAAACTTACATATAACCCATCAATACAAAGTCTTAGAAAGATTTAATTTAACACTTAATTCTCAAGATCAAAGTTTTACAATGCTTATGCCAGTGAAAGAGATTGAATAACATTTCTCACTAAGAAGAGTTACCAGCCAAATTACAAAAAAGGACAAAACTACTTCTTCACGTAATTCTCCGAACAATTCCAGGCAAGAGGTCATATAAACTCTCTTTGCAAGCAATGTTACACAATTTACAACACATTGGACATTTTCACAAGGAACTTCATAAATTGTACAGATGAACCTTTAACACTCTTTTCCTCTAGTCTACTCGCATAATCCATCTGCACAAATATTAACTAGAGTCAGTTCGCTAGAACTGAGCATGTTAAGACTACCCATTGCAACAGTAGGCTAACATTTTATAATATCATGAAAGTAAAAATTCTAAACTCAAGAATGGATCAAATCACAAACCACTAATCAATATGTTTCACAAGATGAAGAGATTTATACCAGCCAACAAGGAGGGATCCCAATATTCAAGTGAGAGAGATATTCCAAAGACAATCAAGGTGAGACCTTATTGGTGAAGACAACAAGACTGAGAGTATTGAGATTTCAGTCATGTAATCCTATGGATTACGTGATTGAAATCTAACACCCAAACATCATTCTAATATTATTAACCAAAAAAAGATAAGGATCAGACAAATGACTTAACATATTCAAAATTGCTTGGTAACAAGACTGCATTAACACACATCCTTGTTTTAGGAAGAATATAGGCCCCAACCATATATGAACACAAATCAGTCAAAGATTAAAGTTAACTTCACTCGACTGAATAAACCAACATACATATAATACTCACAACACAAAAACTGAATCTGAAGATTCAAAATACCAAGTAATTCTCACCGAACCTAATTATTTTTCTTCAAGAAGTTAAATAAATTAGATTCTATCCAACTAAATTACATTCAACAACTATAGTTGGATTACACAAGCAAGGATCAAGAAGAAGTCTTTTCACCAAAGGTTGTTATTATCTTACATCACATAAACAGTAATAAACCCGTAATCCACCACTCGTATGATTGTTGTAAGAGTTAAGGACTTAGCTCACTAAAATATGTAACTGAGTCGATTCCTACCTTTTCCATTTTCATACAAGTCTAACCCAATTCGAAGAAAGGTAACCATCCTATTTTCATACATGCCTCAGTCAACACTTACTCAGAAAGTCCCTACCTGAATTATTGAAGGTTTGCTAAGCTACAAAATGGATTTAATAGAAACCCATTTCATTCGATACTTGAATTTAAACAAGCAAGGGATAGTCTGTTGAAAATATAAGTGAATCGACACAAGATCCTCTACCGTGACCCAACTCGAGTCACCAATCACAAGGTTAACAGTCAGCGAAGGAGGAATACAAAGCAAAATACTCTTCCTACGAACTATGCCTTCTCTTCCGTCTCTAAAACAACATATGAATAGCTTGGGCATACCCATCTATTTCACGACTGTCTACTCGACCTATCCTCATAGTCGCTCCAAAGAAAACATCTGCTACTACAAAGTTCGATTGAACTCTTTTATCTTATGATACAGTGACTCACGTCATAGGATCTGTATTGAGCAATCGATATTCCACTCACGTAGGCCTCTAAGAAAACATCATGCTCACTATGCGAGGTCTACACACAGATTCAGCCCAAGAAAAGCTTTTACCAAGACAAAAACAACACTTAGCCTAAAACTGGCCATGAGTCGACAAATCTACAAATATCCACTAATGTTATTCATGGCTCAAGTTTATATCTGCTACTGCTGGTTTAGAAATCGAACCCAACGGCCATTGTTCACTATTGTCTCTAAACGTCACCCGAATTGAAGAATTAAGCAGGAAACACCTAGGTTAAAGATCTAACACCCACAGTATAAAACTTCAACCATTATTTTGCTATCACATAGCAGTTACTCTTTTATTTCGAAAAGAAAAAAAAACGAGGCAGAAAGGAATGTATACATGCTATCACAGTTGCTATCAGGGTAAGAAAAACAAACAACTCCCAACAGTCCTTCCTTTCCTTCAATCTGGGTCGATTCACAAGGAAAAAGCAGAAGCCCATTCTAAATGCCATAACAGATAAAAAAATAGAAGGACATTCAATTCATGACATAATAAAAGGGTAGCAGAAGATTGCAAGGGGTAGGTTTAACATGCCTGGTTTAAAACGCCATCTCAATATGCATCTGATTGTTTCAATGCAGCTGCTTGCCCTTAACCCAAAGTGCTTTGCAAGCTCGTGCTAGTGCCACATTCACGCGGTGAAAAATAGCTACAAGGCCAACCCCATGATTTGAAGCTCGGACACAAGACATAATGATTACATCACGCTCCTGGCTCTGAAAGGCATCTACCGTAATGATAAATAAACCTTTTCCTTCATCAGATTTGAGGACAACATCAAACTCTCGGTGCAAACATTACAGCTGTAGCTTGTAAGGTGTGATAATTCCAACAGGAAACTTTATGCCTGCCAACCTGGTGACTCGTTGAAGAAGCTCATATAATGGCAAAGCAAATTGTGTTTCATGAATATTCTGATATGAAACAGATCAGCCTCTATGAGGTTCTCTTCCATGAGTTACATCGTACAACAAGTAAGATCTCAATAGAGAATCTTTGTAAATAAATTTCATCAGGTCTGCTGGTAACACCCTCACTGTCACATAATCGATTTTGAAGATACAAACTCAGTACATGATCTGGATCTGAAAAAAATATCCTGCTACCTTCATCTCCCAAGACATTTTCTCCAACATTGCATAGATCTCCTGTGCCCGTGGGTGTGATCTGTCACCTTGAAGGAGAATCCCGAATTGAGGATGCAGTCGATACTGAACAGATAACATCATAGTTGGACAACCTGCTTGTTGGAGGCGCTCAAAAAGGCTTCTTCCTTACTGAAACGTGCCTGCAGCCTGGCTGAAAACTGTGGCAGGTCTCTGCTGTGGATCCCCGACAAGAACACACCTCACAGCATTTGCCCCAGGAAGTGGAGGTAATACGTCTACTTCACTAGCTTGCAGCTCCATACAAAAAAAAAACACCACCACTGTCTTGAAACAACCTAAGAAAATAGCAAGATTGTTCCATGCACACATTAAAATTCCATGAAGCCATAGACTTGAAAAGAGAACCACAGTTCCTAGCTAGACATTCCTTTCCATACAAAGTGGCCACTCGTTCCTCTTCTACTAGTCGAGAGAAGGAGCCGGTGGAGGATCCTGATAGTGAGGAGGGAAACCTCGTGACAGACCTTGGGCCTGAATACAGCCAACTTTCCATAGACGCTTTAGACGACAATGCCAAACAGCGTTTCACAGGGCGAGAGCTCCAGCTTGGTCCTTTCCTGCGTGTCGATGTAGAAGGAGTCCCAGTCCACTGCAAGGCTATACCAAACGTAATGTCCATCCTGCGGGCTTCTGCACCAATGAATCTTGAGCATGGACATCAACCCTGTTCGGGTCTTCTGAAATGCCATACTCTATGGATCCCATTAACATCACAATAATTGTCAAATGGCACTTCCATAGATCCCCATCAAAAAATCATCCTCCACACCAAGGAATGAGGCTAGGAAGAATTTATTTCTTAGAAAAAGAAAACAAAAACAGTCTATCCTCCAAAAAAAGTACAGATCCAAAAAAATCATTTTTGATCCAGCAAGGGGGGACGAAGTCCTAGGACGCAGAGAGGGAAGATCTATCCAACCACTATCCAACCACTCCTCACATTAACTCGGGTCAGATCGGATACGGCTTCTGGATCTTAAAAGATTGCTTGTATTCTCATGCAAGGAAAGAGTCAAGTCTGAAAGGGGCGTTGGGGTGGAGTTACCTCACACTCACAGCCAACAAAAGAATTATCTTCCAGTATTGCGTGGCAGGGAAGGAAGATACCCTTCTGCCCACCCACCGCAACATTTGCCAGGTCTACCCACCGCAACATGTAAATGTATGCATTTTAATAATATTCTATTTAATATATGTACATATATAAATATTGTCTTACTTGCTATTAAATTTTACTTTTGTTTAATAAACTATCTCCATTTATTTATTTGATTCGGTCAAGTTAAACAATATTTAATTAATCTATATATTTTGTTTGAATTTGTTTATTGATCTCCTCATTGCCATTATCCAACCAAAACAAAGAAAAGAAAAGAAAATTAAATAACTTCAGAAAAACTAGCGTCCATGAAGGTCGTCAACGCTTCAGTGAGATAAGACGACTTGGATCCGATACCTCTAGGGACATATGAGAAACTGGAGGAGTACACTCTTGCATCGAAAACCAGGTGCGAAGGCAGAATCCAAACTCCTTCTATTGAAAAATGAACTTTGAATGCTGAATTATGATTTGGACAAATGTTTGTGCACATGATCCCAAATGTAAATAAAGTACAAATATTATTGATAATTATCACATTGCATATTTTATACACAATAAAAACACATTAAATATTCAAAGAATGAAAATTAAATATAGAATGTCAAAAACAAATTTTTATTAAATTTTTCAAAATTAAAAATATCTAAATAACATGCATAACCCTTATCACTAAATATTTTACAATTAAAATTATATTTCATACTCACAAGTCATTCAATCTCAATTCATCCATTTTGTTTCTTATACCTTAAAATACTACTATTTTAAAACATTATCTTTACATACAACACCAATATAATAGTGATTTTTTTTACAATCTACATTCAAATTTAAAACATTACAATAATAGTTGTAACATTTCTCTAGGGAAATGGAATTTTACAAAAGATCTCTGGGGAGGCTATTGATTGGCTGATGGCTCAAACCCTATTGGAAAGATGCCTACTTCTCAAGGGATCTCTAGCATATCCTCCAAAGATGCCATGCAGGGATGCAAATCCATGACCCCTGTAGACACTACCGTAAGCATCACATTTGTGGAGGAAGTTTTGGATTCTGAATGATTTTACCAAGAGCATGCTCTAATTTTCTGCTTTAGGTGGTTATGGCTCAACTTACCAAATCTACATGAATAAAACTCTAAAAACTTGATTCTGCTTCTTACGAGTAAGCTAGATTTATATCCATGTGTTAAAGGTATTTTCATTTTTATTTTTTATTAAAAAACCTATAAAGTTGATATTGTGTGGAAAATATGGGTATGCAAATCATGATACCTCATATTAAAGCCCTAGTTTCCTTCTTTTAACCCACTCAAAGAATTGTTTAACTGCAAACCCATTTGGATCAAACTTCCTCACGTACCAATTAAATTGTATAGTACTGACTGCTTGACCTCACATACTCAATGTTTTGGGCACTACTCTTTTCATTGATTCCCAAAAAATAGATTACACCCATACAACATTTTCTAGGATCATTTTTGAAGTTGACACTTCCAAAAACCTTCATGCAAACATTGAGGTTAAAGTACAAAACCAAACATGGATGTGGCCACTTGATTATCAAGGTTTGTCCTTCATGTGTCAAATATGTTTCTCTCTTTATCACATAGCCTCAGATTACGGACTGGAAAAGCATAATACTGAGAGAAAAAATTGGTGGAAAAAAGCCTTTCTTGAGCATTTAGTGTTTTATACCAACGATGATTAGGTTTCAAATGTTGATTTAGATGTTCAGGTAGAATTAGTCTTGAAAAGTCCTACTAAATAAATTCATGTTGGTGGGACCACGGAGAATACAAAAACTACACTATCAAAGTGTAAAGTGGAAAACAAAAATATTACTCCTTCTCTTCCAGTAGAAAATAGAAAATCATCTACCGATTAAATCTACCGATTGAAGCTCTCAAGATTATTCTCCCTATCAAGGAGGTCTCTGACGGGTGGAAGACGGTGAACAAAAAGAAAAAAATCCAATGGCAAGAATATTGTTTCTCCCACCTAGCATGGATGTGCATCTATTTTACTATGGACTAGTTGTTTAGTAGTTGATGTATGTCGGTTTTGTACTTGTAGTGCCCGCTTCCCTTCGACACCTTGTGATATTGATCCTAATATTGCTGACTATATTATGGGATTTGTTATAGTTAATTTAGTATGATGTTAGATGTTAGATCATGGTTTATTGTGGACTTTGATTCAAATATGGTGCATGATGACTATTAGAGACATTTTACATATTGATGTGGATATATCGTTTAACATGGTTATATTATAGATGTTGACCGAACTTGTGATATTTGGATATTTTGAGTAGACCTAGAAAATGAGAATTGAATTAAAATTGATGATGAGATAGTTGTGGATGAAATTGTAAGTGATACTGCTGATTGTCTTGATGATTGTGGTGATTCACATATATGCTGATGATCTTGAAATTATATTTATATTCATTTGGATGTTTTAATATTGCCACGAGGCCGAAGGAGGTATTTTCATTTTGTAGGTTTAAAATATTACAACAAACATCAGGGGATTGGATACCAACCACATTGGAATTCTAGATGAATTCAACAAGGCAACCATGGCAACTCGTATTGTTCATTTGTGTGTGTGTGTTTGTGTTTGATTGTTGTTAGGGATTCCCATGGGTGGATCACCTTTAAATGTGACCAAGGGTTATGTCTATTTATTTATTGTGTTCCTTTTTTATTGATGTTTGTATGTGTTTATTTTGTGGTGCATTGACCCCTTTCATTATTTATTAAATGGTGTGTAATATTGTGAGTAATCATATTGTTAATATAATTAATTAAAATATGTCATAAGAAAGTAATTAATAGAGTTGTTGGCCTTAAATTAAAGTGTTGTAATAAATGTGTAAGATATATGTAAGTTGATTTTGGAGTATGAAACACCCCACCTTCTTTGAAATTCAAATTTGTCCTTGGAGGCTGATTTTGGAGGCTTGTGGGACAAGTTAAACTTGTCACATATCTCTTAAATTTGTATACAAACCTTACCTATGGTTGGAGAGTTAAATCTAGACCTTCTTATGTGCATTTTTGGAAGTCAAGATTGTATGTTTTAATTGCACTTTTCTTACATGTTTTAATTTCAGTCCTTATGGGGTGTGGGCTTAATTTGGAGTGTGTAAGTAAACTATCATATTATTCACCTACTTATTTATTGTTCCTTGGAGATTGAAGTTGACTTATGAGTGGTAGTTGAGGATGTGTGATGTGGCATCCCACTTGGATCCACCTCATCCTCTTCTCTTCCCTCTCTATATATTCAAATTCTTTAGCTTGTTTTTGGGGTTTGCTTCACTTTTGCATACTTAATTCGGGGTGAATTATTTTGTTGTTTTGAGCTCTTTCTTTTGGGGAAAGTTTGCAGACTTTTTATAGGCCCGTGTTTCATTGATCTTGGGTTGTTTTGCATTGGAAAGCTTGTTGTTTGGAACTTGGAACAAACTCCATTATGGAGAGGTAAGAGCTTGGATCTTGAAATTCTCTTCTTTTATTTGTGCAAATGTTATTGTTGTGAATGTTTTGGCATGTGTGTGGGTTGTTTGGGTAGATGGCCTAGGGATGGTGTAGGAGAAGACTATGGGGTATTTCTATGGGAGGTATAAGTGTTTTGGGGAGGTATAAGTGTGGAGGGAGTTGGGATTTGGGTTCCACCTTACAAAGAAATAACTTACATTTCTTTACTCGTTATGGGGTTCCATAAGAGGTTAGGGAGGCATAAGGAAATGTGAGGAATAAGGGGTACTTGGGGGAGGAAAAAGGGCATGTCAAGGATTTGAAATTATATATATATATATTGGCGGTTGTTCTTAGGTGGTGATACCCATTTCCCCTTGGGAGGCATAAGCAACATCCCCCATAGTTTCTTTCTTCTTTGGCTTACATGAGGAAGTCTGAGTGTTGTTTTCGTCTTTTATCTGTGGTTGCAAACTACAGTTTTGTTTTGGACTATGTTTTAAATGTGAAATTGCATGTGTGTTGTGCAAACCTATTGTTGCCATGAGTTGAAAAACATTTCTTATTACATTGTTGTCAGGGTTCGGAGGCCAATGAAGAGGGTGGCTTCCCCTTGTCATTGGATGTCTTGCTTGGTTGGAGAGCGTTGCCTTTCCCCCTATTCTGTTGTGATCAAATTGAAATAAAGAAAATGAAGGATATTCATGTTGCTATTTTGGAGCAAGGGAAAAAGACAAGTTTGAAAGTCCTTGTTGACATTATTATTTTTGTAACCCTTTTCCACTTGAAGTGGATGAAATTGTACATTATTGGTGATGGAAATATGTTTTGTAATGTCTATGAAAGTTACAATTCGAAATGTGAAAGAGATATACTATGTTTTCTGGTTTTGAATAAATGTGGAAGAAATTGTATTATGTACATTGTAATTGAGGAGGAAGACAGAGTTTTGACAGTCCCTTGTGAAACTTCTTGGGTAACCTTTCCCACTTGAAGTGGATGATCTTGTATATTATTGTGTTGGAAAGACTACTCTATTTTAGCTATGAAAGTGGTAATTGATTATGGAAGAATATATCTAGTCTTCAGTTCTGTGAACAGAAAAGAAAGATATGTATTTAGTATGTTATATTTCGAAAACAAATGGGAAAGAATTTGTAAGATATTCCTTTGAGATAATAAAAGTGTTTTGCCTTGTTCATATGATATTATTTCCATTGGAAATATGTGTTTAATATACAGTAGGAAATATTTGTTCTTTAAATGTACAAACTTCATTTCTACTTCTTCGTATACTTTACAGATTCATTTTTATCAAATTTCTGAAACAACCCTGAAATATATAAGAGACATAAAATATTCAATTGGAATTAATGAGATCAAAATGATCTCCAAAATAAACTAAAACACTCAAGAAAATTTTAAAGAACCCTTCAAATCAAATCAAGGCAAAATTACAGGTCTTCTGTTGTGTAAACATTGGTAATTTTTGAATGCAAATCAATCAAGAAAATTTAATCTTGTAATCTATCCTAAAAAATTCCAGGTAAAATCCTTCATACCTGTTTGGCAAGATGAAAAAGAATTAATGACAAATTAGAACAAAATTGATAAGTTAAAAATACCAGTTCACTTCTAAGTGAGAGAAAGATGTTTTCTCAAAATTTACCCTTTAAACTTTATCAAAATCAAGTTCTTAAGGTTTATGTGCAAAGAGGACGTCAAGATATTTCCAGAAAGTCCTCATTTTCTACAAACTAAGTTCCCTATCAAAAGTTATGGCCTTCTGAATTTTTTACTTCATTTCGGGTTCAAAATAATCTAATTGTCAAAATTAAATGAGTTAAAATATTCTTGGGCAGACTCGTGGGCTAAAACATTTTTTTTTTCTTTTGCCCAAAAATTGCAAAGTCATGAAGTTTTCCGCTGCTCTGCTAATCCGCAAGCCTTCATTTTGTCTAAAAATGATCTAAGTCCAAAATGTTAATTTGACAATTTTTTTTACTCCGCGGCCCCACCAGCTCGCAGCCAATCATTGATCGGCACGTGGCTTCATTGGGTGCCGATGGAGGCTCGGATCAATTTTAACCTTAAGCACTTCAAAAATAAATTTGGAAACATTTGTAAGTTTCCTCCACATCCCCATTGCCCTGCAGCCAATTAGGGGTTGCCACGTGGCTACATGAGGCGTTGGCAGAAGAGCGGATCTTTTTAAGCCTTAATGCTTCAGAACTTTTTTTGGCAAAATTTCCAAATTATCCCTAATGGCCCGCTAACCCGCAACCAATGATTGGTTGAAACGTGGCATCTTCTCACCTCGGTAGAGGCGCGGGTTCCTTTCGACCTTTTTTCCTTTCCTTTTGAAAAGTCAGATTTTTCCACATTCTCCCCACTGGCCCATTGACCCGCATCTAATAAGGAGCTGCCACATGGCCTCCCTGGGTGTCGGTGAGGGTGCGGGTGTAAAATTTGTTTTTTCCCCAAAGCGAAAAAATAGCTAAAGGCTTCCCCAGGCTCACAAGCCTGCTTGGGAAAAATTTCTCCCTTGGGCCCGCGGGCCCGCCCTTGGGAAAATTTTCCTTCCAAGGCCTGCCGGGCCATATCTCAAGAATTACAAGGAGTTATGAGGACTTATTTATATCAATGGAAAGGGGAGGAAATTTCCTATCTAATGGGAGTGTTTTCAGGAAATTTTAATTGCATTAATCATGGAAAAACTCAAATTTAATCTTTAACCAAATTCTGGGAGTGGGTAAATAAGAATTTACTTTGATAATTTTAAAAATGTATTCTTCCCCCCTCGTAATTAGACCTTTGTAACGCACCAAAAATTCCAACACAAGAACAACATAGTGAAATACAGGATAACTTTTTTTTTGACTTGCTTTGACTCAACACGACACAACATGTCGTCACAAGGTTACATCCAACACTTGGAACCACTTGTTACGGGGAAGACCACAAGGTCAGCACGGAAACGTTCACACTTATCAAGGACAATTTATTTTTCTATTTTGACGAGACAACATGGAAGTCCAACCACATGACACACTCACAGCGAGGGCAAGCCACAGTAAGAAATGGTTAGGGTTGATTTATTCTGGTAAGACACCCTTTAGCTCATGACTTAAGTTTTCAGAAGGAATCAATATATGGTTCGCACAAATTCATCTCACCAACTAAGTTAATTTCTTAAACACTGTAGAGTAGTTCACTTAAAGTCTTCTCCTACTTACTAAATCTTAATATCTTCCAGAAACTAACCATTGTTTTCCTTTAAGCTTGTATAAGAGTTCACCCCAAAGGGATAGTGTTCGTTAGTTTAGCTAGGGGGTATCAATTTATAAATGTTTTCTTCACAAAGGATGTTTTCATTTTGATCACTCATGGAAGTATTTGATTTCAAATAGATCACCTTTATATTTATTTGTTGAATATAAAATTATTATTTTTGTTTAGCTTCTTTAAGGGTTAACCGACTCATTTTACTTTACTTATAAAATATTGTCGCTAAGTCTTAGAAAGATATTAACTTAACAATTTATTCTCAAGATCAAAGTTTTACAATACTCATATCAATGTAAAGATTGGAAGCCATTTCTCACAAGGATAATTTCAAGCTTAACTACACAAGAACAAGACACTTTATTTCACCATTACCATACATTACAAGGCAAGAGGTCAAATCAACTCTCTTTACAAGCAATGTTACACAATTTACAACACATCGGACATTTTTACAAGGAACTTCATAATGGTACAGATGAAACTTTTACACTCTTTTCTTCTAGTCTACTCGCATAATCCATCTGCACAAATATTAACTAAAGTCAGTTCACAAGAACTGAGCATGTTAAGGCTACACAATGCAATAGTAAGCTAACAATTAACAATATCAAGAAAGGAATATTCTAAATTCAGAAATGGATTAAAACACAACTCACAACTCCAATATTAATCTCATGAGAGAGAAAAACTAAATCATCCAACAAGGAGAAAGTCCAAATACTAGTAAGAACAAAAGTACATAAATCAAGGCAAGACCTTATGGGTTGGGAACAAGAAAGTCAAGAGTGTTGATATCTCCTTCATGTAATCCTATGGGTTACGTGATTGGAATCCAAAATTTACTCCATCCGAACTAAAGGGGTCCAAGAGAAGACAAAAGCGTACTAATTATGATCGTAGGCGCGAAGCAAAAATGACGTTATCCAATTCTTCCAGGGGGGCTTCAAAGTAATATGGGTTTGATGCCCTTAAAAGAACACAACTATAGTTTCGGTTTTAACCAAGGAGTTTACCACTACCTCCTTATAGGATTTCTTAAAACGTAGTACTAGTTAACCAAAACATATCCACTTTTCCAAAAGCGTACGAAAGAGACACAGAAAGGGCCATTATTCTACCAACAAACCCTATCCTAATCGTCAACTTCTCTACATAATATAAGGGAAGACTAAACCCAAAAGTCGTTAATAATTTTTTTATATAATTCAGACAATGTCAATAAACATTAAAATAAAAAATTGATTTCCCTAACAAGGCCACAAAATGGGACCTTTTAGTAACCAAGTTTGAAGTATAAGGTATTCGAGTTCGAAAACAAAGGGATTCGATACGCAGAGGGAAAAACACCAACGATGCCCCAGACTCAAAAGACCTTACCACGAGTACAAGCACAAACCAAGAACCAACGCACATAACTATCAGGAAGGTTACGCAGTGCAGTCAGGCCTAGAAGTTCTATGAACTCCTTGCCAAAGGTAAAGAAGATGGAAAATTTTTACCCGATCCATGTGGGCTTATCGAGGAAAAGTCTTAGCAAATATCAAACAGATAAATATAACAGCCACCTATGAAATTATCACTGAAACCAGCTGTCATCTAACAGGAAGCGAGTTCACGAGTCCAGTACCATGGATTCACCTACAACTTTTGTTTCAGTCCAGCTAGTAATAGCTTGCTTGCGACCCTTAATAAAAATTGTAGAGATTTCATTCAGTTAAACTTACAATGTTTCCCCTTGCTTTAATCAAACAAGAGTTTACATCAAGAAATAGGTATAGTAATTCTCTCAACACGTGGAGGCCAAAATAGATGCCAGGTTATCCCTCATCTAGACTAGGTACAACAGTCAACCATGTATAGTTCTAAAACAAACCCCAAATGCCATTTTCTAATCAAACATAAAGTAAGGAATGCCCACAGGCTTAAACAAGTTTCAGAACACAACGTCACTATTAATGTACCTTTTAGCAAAACAGGAGAGCCCTAAACAGGGAATGCATATTTATTCAACCAAAAGAGGTATGTAGGCTTAACCTTCTATTTAGTAACCTTCAATTATATTTACAATCACATAATTCTTTTTAAAAGAAAGTCATATAAGCAAACAAAACTCAATAATGTTTCCTTCCCTACGAACTAGATTGCATCACTCAAAATTTGCAGTAACCCATTTAGACAAACATGAAATAGAGTAAGCTATAAGGGAGGAAAGAACATTCCAAGCAAAACCAGCAAAATTGGATCGAGATTTAAAGGAACAACCAACACAATCAAGCAGTGATACAAACAACCATGAAAACATTTGTCTAGGCGCTATTCAATAGGAAAGAAAATTCATTTCAAGATACTGAAAGAAGGTAGAGAACTATTACAAGGAGTAGATTTAACATGCCTGGTTTAAAACGCCATCTCCATATGCATATGATTGTTTCAATGCCGTTGCTTGCCTTTAACCCAAAGTGCTTTGCGAGCTTGAGCTATCGCCACATTCACGCGGTGAAAAACAGCTACAAAGCCAACCCCATGATTTGAAGCTCGGACAAAAGACATAATGATTACCACACACTCCTGGCTTTGAAAGGCATTTACCGTAATGATAAATAACCTTTTCCTCCATCAGGTTTGAGGACAACATCAAACTCTCGGTGCAAACATTCACTCTCAACTCTTGTATTTTCTATAATTCTCATGTCCAATTCTCAAACACCTTTCTTATCTATTTAATCCTGATTCCTCACAACACTAACTCACTCTTCAAAAGAACCTCGAGCCACCCCTTCAACTTCCTAAGTTGACCTTTCAATCTTGAAAACTCAAGAAGGTCAGTTCACCTTTCCTAGCAAGTTCAAGAGACAGGAATGTCAAAAGACAAGAACTGTCTTTTTGCACTTCTTCATCGAGCTAGGAGCATTTTGAGGGATTAGAGCTCAATAGAGACTCACCAGCTTCTCTAACAATGACCCAAGTTTGAATTTAGAAGCGTGAACAACATTTGCTTCCCATTATTGAGATATACCTGTCTTTAGTGTCTACCCGACTATGATTCGAAATTCAAGAAGATAATGTTGCCATTCTGCAAGATTCCAGAGCTTTAACGTCTTCCTTAAGCTGTTATAGACTCAACTTTTACCTATTTTCTTGAATAGCTGATACAGACTTCTGTTACTGGTTCTTTTTTTTTTTTTGTGTTTTGAAAGGCTTTGAGCACATCGAGGACCCCCTTCATGTTTGATTATGCATAATGATGGAAGAGCGGCCTTACTCAAACAGTTCCATTCTGGTTTGATTAACCAATTTGTTGAAAACCTCAAAACATAAACTCTGCACATAAAAAAAAGACAACTCATACTGCTTGCTCAACCACTGAGAAACGTATTTAACATCCTTTCCACTGAACTTCGAAAGTTTAGTTCCTTTTGTGATTTCAAAAATCCGGTGCAGCTTGAAAGATTACTCAAAACCCTAAAACTGTCTTCGAGTTTCCTTTTTGCATAAAAACAACTGTTACAGCTACTGACATGGAGATAGCTTACATTATGGTTACCAACAAATTTATTCAAACTCCCAGGAAGCACTTCAAAGTTTGTTTTCTCTGGGTCTGAGAAAATATCCTGCTATCTTCCTCTCCCAAGACATTTTCTCCAACATTGCATAGATCTCCTGTGCCCACGGGTGTGATCTGTCACCAACACATAAAGCAAGCGCCATAACTGCAAAAAAGCAAACGTGCTTCATGAATATTCTGATCTAAAATAGATCCGCCTCCAAGAGACCCTCTCCCATGAGCTACATCGCAAAACAGTGAGATCTCAAAAGAGAATCTCTGTAATAACTTTCATCGGGTCTCCTGGTAACACTCACACTGTCACTTAATCAATTTTGATACAAAAAATCTTGAAGGAGAATCCTGACTTTGAGGATGCAATCGAAACTAAACAGATAACAAGGTAGTTGGACAGCCTGCTCGTTGGAAGCGTTCAAAATGGCTTCTGCCTCACAGAAAAAAAAAACTCCTGCTGCCTGGAAATCTATTGTGCAGGTCGTTCGTTGTGGGTTCCAGACAAGAACACACCTTACAGCACTTAAGAAAAGGGAGGCAGCACGTCTGCTTTATTAGCTTGAAGCTCCGTCCAAACAAAATGAGCGTGCAGGACAGAACCAGGACAGAAAGACACCAAGAAAAAAAAACCTCTATTTGCTCCTCGTGATACAAACTACAGCGTTCAAACTGGAAAACGACCGCATGGTCAAGGTTGGGGAAGTTGAGGTAATGCACCTGCGACTGAAGCTTCATCTAAAAGTGCCATATCAAACCCACGCGGCCAGACCAAAAGAAAACCTGTGGGCAACTAAACAATCCTCCTTGTTCACGCGGCCGGGGGAAGACAGAAAAGGACGCGCCCAGGAGGAACGGAGGAAAACGTCTCATACATGCCTGCTACACTGGCTTGTAGCTTCATCTCACCATCATGTCAGACCCATGCGCATTGAATAGAGGATCAGAAAGAGATCATGGCAAGCAAAACGGGGCTCCTCCCACTGTCACACGCCACCCAGGAGATTACAGACATTTAAGAAGTGACATGATATGTCACTCATCTGCCAACTCAGAAGTAAATTGCAACGAGGCACTACACAGATCGTCGTCGGAGTATGTTGTACTGGAAAATGTTCTACATGTGATGTTTCGAGTGAGGCATGAAAATTTCTTCCTGAGATCCACACAGTGTACACCCCACCCGCTTTGCTCTCAAATGGAGCGGATCATGGCCGATGTCTCTTTCTCCCTCATTAATCAGAAATATTCAAATATCTTGGCTATGAGTGAATCGAAAGTGTAGAGCTTTCTCAGTTTACTCTAATACCCTCCTAATGCAAAATAAGCCATGTATTTATGATTGTAGAAGAGATACTTCCCCAGACCACAATTTGGTCTCTTCGCGAAGACTAAATCATGCATTTTGAGGAACTCTTTCTCCATGGAAGGAAAGACATGTATTTATGAGTGCTTGATTACCGAGCCCAAACATAGAATCAGAATGGCTCTGTATTTATTTGCGAGATATACGAGTGCTTGATAAGAGAGATTTCATAAGATGGGCCATGGGCATGGTCCTGGAAGTAAAATCCCCATGTGCTCCTTTGCACATACACAGTAATTTAATACCCTCACCCATCCATTCCATTACGGTAATGACAAGGGGTGAAACTCAATAATTCAAATCCCTCATTCACCTATAGGATCCTAATAAAAATATCTACCCTGTTGGAAATAGGTATTTAATATTCAGAAAATACAATGACAAAATAATTCTAAAATATATGGATTCTTGTCTGGCACGAGGACAATACTGCCTTCTACTAAATAGCTAATCTACCAGTTCACAAGAAAGTTGGGGGTGATAATATGCATGTATATAGCATTTTTATATTTTATTTTGCATGTGCATCCTTATGGGCTGCCTGAAATTTTCTCTCCATAAAAACTCAACAATTTATAAAGATATCAACCGTTAGCATGAATCATGGAAATATTTATGAAGGGGATACAAAAACTCATTACAAGATTTGTGGGCCTAAATACAAAAAAAATAGCAAAGATTTGCGAAGGGGATATAATAAATCACATGTAAAATTTTCCAATGATAAGTACCTATAACTCATGCAAAGACTTGACCATGGACTAGCAGAAAAAAAATACTCATAAATTACAAATAAACTATAGTTGATACTATTAATAAATATAAACAATAAAAAATTAAATGTAATTTTGAATATATTAATAATTATATGTAAGATAAAAAATTGATTATTATTTAGCCTTTTAATTATTAATTTTTAACAATGATTAAGATTTGTATTTTTAATATCAAAATACTTATTTTAGAATTACTATTTTTTAGATATATAATTTTAAATTAGATTATATAAAATGTTATAAATATAAGTATCGCATGTATTATTTGAAATATATTGATGTAATCTTTTCACATTATATAATGTAGCAAAAAAAATTCTATTTTTATTATATTTATATATATATGTATATATAAGTGGTAATGCCACATTTTGAAAATATGATACAATTGCAGAGAAGTATAAATAGGAGGGTAATTATATATAAAAATTTAATTTATAATCTAAAAATAATAATTTTATGTTAAGAAGGGTGAGATATGTGAATTCTCTACAAATTTTTATCATTATATTTAAATTGTAACATCATATAAAAATGATAAAAATGAATGAATAAGCCTCATGTATTCTATAATTCATTCAAATTATAGATTTTTTTGCAATAATCGTAAGAAAAATGAAGCATTTATTGTATTGGTGTAGCATTTGTTGTATTAGTATTTTAGATTTAATTTTATACAAGTCATTTTATAATATGTAAAAAGTCTAACTTTTTGAAAATGTGGCATTTTTGTTAACTATTTAATGTGGAATTTCAACATTGATTTATTAGTCCTCTTAAAATATTCCATAAATAAATGTGTGATGGATAATTTAATAATAATTTTTATTTTTTATTTTTTAAGAATTGTGGATTTTCTATAAGAAAAAGTTGGAGATATGTTTTTTTTTCTACAAATTACGTACCCTATGTTTGAATTGTGGAATGTCCAAAATATTTAAGAAAGGAAAAATTAAATTTTAATAGCGATGCCACAAATATTCTACAATTCTGTCAAATTGTGGAAATTTTGTTATAGTTTTGATTTACTATGATGATTAGATGTTAGAGCTGCATGATGATTATTAGAGATATTTATATATTGACGTTAATATATTGTCTGACTTGGTTACATGATAGATGTTGTTCAGAGATGTGATATTTGGATATTTTGAGTAGACCTAGAAAATGAAAATTGAATTAAAATTGATGATGATATAGTTGTTGATGAAATTTTAAGTGACATTGTTGTTTGGCTTGATGATTGTTGTGATTCACATATATATTGATGACTTTGGAAGTATATTATATTCATTTTGATAATTCTCCTCTGAATTTCATTCTGATTAATATTTCTATTAGTCTATGGAAATTCCCAATGAAGATACATAGGCAAAGCATGAACTGGATTCCACCGGTAAAAGGGAATGTGAAGATAAACTTTGGTGGAGCTTCCACAGGTAACTGTAAACATCTTCAGGTGCTGGCGGCATATCTAAAATAAAGTAAACATTTAATATACAAATTAAATATAAATAATTCAATCAAATTATAATAAATGTAACTATTTCAAAATATTTCAGAACATATTTAACCTTAGTATTATTTTTATACTTGAATTTACCATCATTGAAAGGACATTTGAGACACCCACTATAATTTCATAGATATCTAAATACATGATTATAGATCCTAACAGTTTACAAGTTGGGCATCCTACAGCCGATGACGAATGCCTTTCAAATCGAAACGTAACAAAGAGATGTAATCATGGATGCAAAAGGCGTCGAAGAGAGAGGACATCAAATAGACCATTTCTTTAAAGACATGGCCTCAACCCAGATCGTCGTCGGAGTATGTTGTACTGGAAAATGTGATGTTTCGAGTGAGGCATGAAAATTTCTTCCTGAGATCCACATAGTGGACGCCCCACCCGCTTTGCTCCCAAATGGAGCGGATCATGGCCGATGTCTCTTTCTCCCTCATTAATCAAAAATATTCAAATATCTTGGCTATGAGTGAACCGAAAGTGTAGAGCTTTCTCAGTTTACTCTAATACCCTCCTAATGCAAAATAAGCAATGTATTTATGATTGTAGAAGAGATACTTCCCTAGACCAAAATTTGGTCTCTTGGTGAAGACTAAATCATGCATTTTGAGGAACTCTTTCTCCATGGAAGGAAAGACATGTATTTATGAGTTCTTGATTACCGAGCCCAAACATAGAATCAGAATGGCTTTGTATTTATTTGCGAGATATATGAGTGCTTGATAAGATAGATTTCATAAGATGGGCCATGGGCATGGTCCTGGAAGTAAAATCCCCAATGTGCTCCTTTGCACATACACAGTAATTTAATACCCTCACCCATCCATTCCATTACGGTAATGACAAGGGGTGGAACTCAATAATTCAAATCCCTCATTCACCTATACGATCCTAATAAAAATATATACCCTGTCGGAAATAGGTATTTAATATTCAGAAAATACAATGACAAAATAATTCTAAAATATATGGATTCTTGTCTGGCACGGGGACAATATTGCCTTCCACTAGATAGCTAATCCACCAGTTCACAAGAAAGTTGGGTGATAATATACATGTATATTTTTATATTTTATTTTGCATGTGCATCCTTATGGGCTGCGTGAAATTTTCTCTCCATAAAACTCAACAATTTATAAAGATATCAACCGTTAGCATGAATCATGGAAATATTTATGAAGGGGATACAAAAACTCATTACAAGATTTGTGGGCCTAAATACAAAAAAAATAGCAAAGATTTGCGAAGGGGATATAATAAATCACATGTAAAATATTTTCCAATGATAAGTACCTATAAATCATGCAAAGACTTGTCCATGGACTAGCAGAAAAAAATACTCATAAATTACAAATAAACTATAGTTGATACTATTAGAAACATTTATTTACAATCAAATAATCATAATATAAACAATAAAAAATAAGTAAATGTAATTTTGAATATATTAATAATTATATGTAAGATAAAAAATTGATTATTATTTAGCCTTTTAATTATTAATTTTTAACAATGATTAAGATTTGTATTTTTAATATCAAAATACTTATTTTGGAATTACTACTTTTTAGATATATAATTTTAAATTAGATTAGATAAAATGTTATAAATATAAGTATCGCATATATTATTTAAAATATATTAATGTAATCTTTTCACATTATATAAATGTTAAAAATATTCTATTATATATATATATATATATAAGTGGTAATGCCACATTTTGATAATTTTATACTAATCATAGCAAAGAGGAATTTTCATATTATTATTATATTATGTTCTTAATTTTGAAAATATGATACAATTGTAGAAAAGTATAAATAGGTGGGTAATTATATATAAAAATTAAATTTATTATCTAAAAATAATAAATTTTATGTTAAGAAGGGTGAGATATGTGAATTCTCTACAAATTTTTATGATTATATTTAAATTGTACCATCATATAACAATGATAAAAATGAATGAATAAGCCTCATGTATTCTATAATTCATTCAAATTATAGATTTTTTGCAATAATCGTAAGAAAAATGAAGCATTTATTGTATTGGTGTAGCATTTGTTGTATTACTATTTTAGATTTAATTTTATACAAGTCATTTTATAATATGTAAAAAATCTATGTTTTTGAAAATGTGGCATTTTTGTTAACTATTTAATGTGGAATTTCAACATTGATTTATTAGTCCTCTTAAAATATTCCATAAATAAATGTGTCATGGATAATTTAATAATAATTTTTTGTTTTATTTTTTAAGAATTGTGGATTTTCTATAAGAAAAAGTTGGAGATGTGTTTTTTTTCTACAAATTACTTACACTATGTTTGAATTGTGGAATGTCCAAAATATTCAAGAAAGGAAAAATTAAATTGTAATAGCGATGCCACAAATATTCTACAATTCTGTCAAATTGTGGAAATTTTGTTATAGTATTGATTTACTGTGATGATTAGATGTTAGAGCATGGATTATTGTTAAACCTAATCCATATATGATGTATGATGATTATTAGAGATATTTATATATTGACGTTAATATATTGTCTGACATGGTTACATGATAGCTGTTGTTCAGACATGTGATATTTGGATATTTTGAGTAGACCTAGAAAATGAAAATTGAATTAAAATTGATGATGATATAGTTGTTGATGAAATTTTAAGTGACATTGTTGTTTGGCTTGATGATTGTTGTGATTCACATATATATTGATGACTTTGGAAGTATATTATATTCATTTTCATATTCTGATGCGGCCACGAGGCCAAAGGAGGTATTTATGTTTTGCAGGTTAAAATATCACAACACACATCGAGGGATTGGAGACCAATCACTTTAGAATTCTAGATGAATTCAACAAGGTCACCATGGTAACGTTATTTGTTTATGTGTGTTTGATTGTTGTTAGGGATTCCCATGGGTGTATCACCTTCAAATGTGACCGAGGGGTTTTATGCTTCTTTTATTTAGTTTCCTTGGTTTAATGTTGTATGTTTTTTATTTTTTGGTGCTTTGACCCCTTATTTATTAAATTGTGTGTTAATTAATGTGAGTAATCATATTGTTAAAAATTAATTAATCAAATTGGGAAATAAGAAAGTAATTATTAGGGTTGTTGGCCTAAAATTAAAGTGTTGTAAGAAATGTGTAAGTGACATGTAAGAGATGTGTAAGTTGATTTTGGAGTATAGAATACTCCATCTTCTTCGAAATTCAAAATTGTCATTGGAGGATGATTTTGGAGACTTGTGGGACAAGTTAATCTTATCCCACGCCTCTTAAATTTATATACCAACTTTATCTATGGTTAGAGATTTAAATTTAGCCTTTCTTTATTCAATTTTGTATGTCAAGTTGAATGTTTTTATTGCACTTTTCTTACATGTTTTAATTTTAGTCCTTATGGGGTATGGGCTTGTTTGAGTGTGTAAGTAAAATTGTCATATTATTCACCCACCTATTGATTATACATTGGAGAATGAAGTTGAATTTTTTTCTTTGAGTTGAGGATTTGTGATGCAGCATCCCACTTACATCCACCTCATCTGCTTCCCTTCCCTCTTCTATAAATTGGAATTATTTATCTTAGTTTTGGGTTCCTTCACTTTGTAGAATTCATTCTTGGGAGAATTCCTTGCTGTTTTGGAAGCTCTTGCTATTGGAGAAGTTTGAAGATTGTTTCATGATTGTTGTTTGGTGGATTTTGGGGATTGTTTTGTTGCAAACAACTATTGTTTGGAACTTGGGAAACTCCATCATGGAGAGGTAACAGCTTGGCCCTAGAAATGATCTTATTTTATGAATGTAAATGTTATTGTGTGAATGTTTTGGCATGTTTGTGGGATGTTGGGTAGATGACTTAGCAATGGTGTAGGAGAAGACTATGGGGTTTATTTTGTGGGAGACACCATTGTGTTTTAGGGAGGTATAAGGGCAGAGGGGGTTAGGATTTGGGTTCCACCTTACAAAGGAATAGCTTGCATTTCTTTACTAGTTATGGGGTGCCATAAGAGGTTGGGGAGGCATACGGAAATTGGAGGAATAAGGGGTACTTGAGGAGGCATAAGGAATGTCATTGTTTTGATATACTATATTTTGGTGGTTTGTAATTCAGGTGGTTATACCCATTTTCCATTTTGGGGGGCATAACAAGCATCCCCCATAGTTTCTTTCTCCTTTGGCTTGCTTGATGAAGCCTCAGTAATGTTTGTCATGCTTTAATGTAGTTGTAAACTACATTCTATTTTAGACTATGTTTTTATTGTGAAAATGTTGTTTGTGTGTTTGTGGAAATCTGTTATTTCCATGAGTTGAATCATAGCTTTTATTTTATTGTGGTTAGGGCTCGGGGGCCAATGAAAAAGGATGGCTTCTCCTATTTATTGGATGTCTTGGTTGGGTGGAGAGCGTTGTATTTCCCCTACTCTTATTGTAATCACAATTTGGAAGAATGATAAATATGCATGTTGTTGTCTTGGATCCGAGAAAAAGAATGTTTGATAGTTCCTTGTGAAATGAAAGCATATTTTAACCCTTCACACTTCAAGTGGTTGAAATTGTAAATGTTTTTAATGGAAATATGTTGTATTGATTTGAAATTTGTATATTGTGATGTGAAAGAGATAAAAATTGTTTTCAACGTTTGAAGGAATGTGAAAGAATAGTATTATGTATGAGGAATTGGAGGAATGAAAGAAAAATTGTAAACTTCTATTTGAAATCAATAAAGGATTGCACTACCTTCCTGAAATTGCATCATTGTATTGAATATGATCATGCTAAATGTGAGTTATAATCTTTGTTTTAAAGAAAGAAATGCTTATGAAGAAAATGTAATACTCTATTTTGTGAAGTGCACGATTTGAAAAGAATAAAAGTTGCATTCTTTTCTTTATCAGTTGATTTAAGGAATGAAATCTATTTGAAACTAGCATGAAATGAATTCATTTGTAAGGAAAGTAAAATAAAAACCAGTGAGTTAGTTTTGTTGTTTTTATTTTTGCTTCATTTTAAAATGTACAACTTTTAGCAGAAATGAACCGACATAAACCTGTAATCAAGAAATAACAATGAAACATTAAAATTGAACATGTTAGGCTATAAATGAATGTGATTAGACAAAATAACCTAAGGGAGAATACTTCAAACCTGTAATGACCCACCAATTCACACACATGAACAACATAGTAAAAGACAGGATAATTTTTTTTTTACTTACTTCCACACATAACATGACGCAACATGTCATCACTAAGGGTACAACTAACACTGTGAGCAACTTGATACAAGGATGGCCATAAAGGCAGCACGGAAACATTCACATCTTTCAAGGACAATTTACTTTTCTTTTAGACATGACAACATAGTAGTCCAACCACAACACACACTTACAGTTAGGGGCAACCACAAAGAGATATTCTTGGGGTTTATTTATTTTAAAAGGACATCTTGCAATTCTTAGCTTACGTTTTCAAGGAGGCTCAAGATATGATTCTTACAAATCATCTTTACCAAGCTAAGTTTATTCTTTTTACACTGAGTAATCATCTTTAAATCTTCTCTGTTTTGACATTTATTTGCTTAATTCATTATTTGGAAAAAGGGGGGGATTGTAAATTAATTTTACAAGGCCATCTAAAAACCCTTACGCTACTAGAACTTGTTCATGCCCATATGACAACATGGGTTTGCGTTTAACCTACTTAAGAGAAGAAAGACAAGGCACCTTGGAGAAAGGTTAGAGGGAGAAGGTTGAGTTGAAATCATCTTCAAGACCTCATTTGATATTACCAAGATTTAATTGAGGCTTGAGAACTTAACCAGAATTATTAAAGATTTTACTTAGGCTTGACTAATTGAGTTTTATAAAAAAAAAACAATTTACCATCCAATGGCTAAGAGATAGATTGTGTGATTTCAAAACTGATTCCTCCTACTTATTAAATCTTATTATCTTACAACAACTAACAATTTGTTTCACCTTAGGATCATTTTAAGAATTCACCAAGGAAAGGATAATGTTCACTAGTGTAGCTAGGGATATCAAGTTATATAATTTTTACTTCACAAAGGATGGTTTCATTTTGATCACTCATGGAATTATTTGATTTCAAATAGATCACCTCTACATTTATTTGTTGAATATAAAATTATTATTTTTGTTTAGCTTCTTTAAGGGTTAACTGACCCATTTGACTTTACTTATAATATATTGTCACTCAGTCTTAGAAAGATTTAACTTGACAATTTATTCTCAAGATCAAAGTTTTACAATACTCATATCAATGTAAAGATTGAATACCATTTCTTACAAAGGTAAGTTACCAATTTACCTACAGAAGGACAAGACAACATCATCACGAAATTTCAGAATATCCCAAGGCAAGAGGTCTTCTAAACTCCTTTGCAAGCACTATTACAAAATTTACCTCACATTGGACATTTTTACAAGGAACCTCATAAATTGCACTGATGAAAACTTTACAACTCTTTCCTTTAATCTACTCGCATAATCCATCTGCACAAATACTAGTTGGAATTAGTTCGCGAGAACTGAGCATGTTAAGGCTACACATTGCAACAATAAGCTAACATTTAACAATATCAAGAAAGGAAAGTTCTAATTCAAAAAAATGGATTAAAAACACAACCCACAACTCCAAACTTATTCGCATGAGAAAGAATTCTAAACCATCCAGCAAGGAGAAAGTCAAAACACCAGTAAGAACAAAATCACATAAATCAAGGCAAGACCTTATGGGTTAGGAACAAGAAGGTCAAGAGTGTTGATATCTCCTTCATGTAATCCTATGGATTACATGATTGGAATCCAAGACTTACTCCATCCATCTAAAGGGGGTCCAAGAGAAGACAAAACCTACTAATCATGATCGTAGGCGCGAAGCAAAATGACGTTATCCAATTATCACAAGGGGAGGCTTCATAGCAATAATTAGGGTTCGACGCCCTTAAAAGAAAAACAACTATAGTTTCAGTTTTAACCAAGGAGCTTTACCGCTACCTTCATGTAGGATTTCTTAAACATAGGACTAGTTAACCAAACAATTCCACTCTTTCAAAGTGTACAAAAGAGACACAAAAAGCGCCATTATTCTACCAACAACCTTATCCTAATCGTCAACCTCTCGACATAAAATAAGGGAAGGCTAAACCCAAAAGTCGTTAGTAATTTTTATATATTTCCGACAAGCCAAAAAGTATTTTAAAATAAAAAAATAAAAATTGATTTCCTTAACAAGGCCACAAAATGGGACTTTTAGTAACCAAGTTCGAAGCATAAGATATTCGAGTTCGAAAACAAAGGGATTCGATACACGGTGGGTAATACACCAGCGATGCCCTAGACTCAAAAGGCCTTACCACGAGTACAAGCACAAAATAAGAACCAACGCACAATCCATTAGGAAGGTTACGCAGGGCAGTCAGGCCTAGAAGTTCTATGAACTCCTTGCCAATGGTATAGAAGTTGGAAAATTTACCCAATCCATGTGGGCTTATCAAGGACATGTCTAGCAAATATCAAACAGATGAATATAGTAACCACCTATTATATTATCACTGTAAACAGCTATCATCCAACAGGAAACGAGTTCACAAGTACAATACCATGGATTCACCTACAACTTTTGTTTCGGTCCAGCTATTAATAGCTTGCTTGCGACCCTTAATAAAATTTGTAGAAATTTCATTCAATAAAACTTACAATGTTTCCCCCTTACTTCAATCAAACAAGAGTTTGAACCAGGTAGTAGGTATAGTAATTTTCTCAACACGTAGAGGCCAAAATAGATGTCAGGTTATTCCTCCTCTAGAACTAGGTACAAAATTCAACCATGTACAGTTCTAAAACAAGACCCTAATGCCATTTTCCAATTAAATAGAAAGTAAGGAATGCCCACAGGCTTAAACAAGTTTTAGAACACAACGTCACTATTAATGTACCTTTTAGCAAAACAGGACAGCCCTAAACAGGAAATACATATTTACTCAACCAGATAGAGATATGAAGGCTTAACCTTCCATATAGTAAGCCTTCTAATATAATTAGCATCACAAAATTCTTTTAAAAGAGGGTCATATAAGAAAATAAGACTCAATAATGTTTCCTTCCCTACGAACTAGACTGCATCACTCAATATTGCAGTAGCCCATTTAGACAAATATAAATAGAGTAATCTATAAGAGAGGAAAGAACATTCCAAGCAAAACTAGCAAAATTGGAACAAGATTTAAAGGAACAACTAACACATTCAGGCAGCGATTTAAACAACCACGAAAACATTTTGTCTAGGCACCATTCAAGAGGAAAGAATATTCATTTCAAGATACTGAAAGAAGGTAGAAAACTATTACAAGGAGTAGATTTAACATGCCTGATTATAATTCTTCCAACCAACAAGCACATCGACCAGGGCTCGAGCAACAACAACACAACCTGCGCAACTTCTCTTCCTTAGCCTGCTGAAGGTCCAAACTCTATTAACGGCCATGCCCTCGACTTCATGAAATCAATTGTATAGTCCGCAATGTGCATCTCTGCCCATATACTGATGGGGGTAAATGTTAAAGCCTCATTTTACAATATCATGGAGATGCCGTGACATTGAATTGTTTTCGAGAAACTTGTGCAAGTCTGGGATGATAAGTAGGGGGGGTTTTAGAGGAAAGGAAAAAGGAAAAAAAAGGAGTGGATTTTGGCCATGGGCATGAGAAGGCCCATGCTGGTGATCACTTAAACAAGTAAACATGTGAATAAAACACGTAGATGGCTCAGTAACTCGAGCTACAGGTGACTTGGAAGTTAATGCTAAAAGCAAGCTCAGGGCCATCGGCCCGGATCTATAGCAGGTCAAACCCAGCTAAATTCCTCTAATGAAACAGAGCCATACCAAATCTGGGTCAAGCTCATGGCTGAAACAATAAAATACAAGCACAAATAAATGGCGAGTTAAGAACTAAGACCAGGTCGAGCAACAGTTAGATTGGAACATAGAAAAGGGAGGTCATGAGCCTTTGACACGGTGGCAATAATGATATATTGCACCTAGTGCATCCCTAGTGTATGCTGCCAACACTGCCAACGGGTTATGAGCATTGTTGGTGGAGGGACAGAGCGCTACAGCTTGCATGGAATAATTAGCAGTAACAGTCCAAAACGATTACTTGCATTCTGCAATGCAAAGATCTCCTGGCTCTGAAAGGCATCTACCATATTGATGGATAAACATTTTTCCTTTAGCAGATTTGAGAGCAGCATCAAACACTCAGTGCAAACATTTCAGCTGTAGTTTGAAAGGTGTGATAATTCCAACAGAAACCTTTATGCCTGCCAACTTAGTGACTTGTAGAAGATGCTCATATAGTTGTAAGGCAAATTGTGCTTCATGAATATTCTGACATGATATAGATCCACGCCTAAGAGATTATCTTCCATGAGTTACAGCGTAAAACAAGTAAAGTCTCAAAAGAGAATCATTGCAATAATTTTCATCAGGTCTCTTGGTAACTCTCTCACTGTCACAAGGTCAATTTTGACAGGAATTTCTTGAAGGAGAGTCTCGACTCAGAGGATGCATTGATATTACACAGTAAACAACATAGTTGGACAACCTGCTCGCTTGAAATGCTCATATAGGATTTCACTAAACTGCCACCTACCTGCTGCTGCACTTCTTCCATACCGACTAGGAGGAGCCATGACATGCCATGGGGGGGGGGGTGTCTGCATTCACAAAGCGTGGGGAAAATGAAGCGACAGAGGGAGAAGAAGGGCCTGCGACTGGAACAGCGAACTTACTTCCCGTGTTTGATCCCACGCGCTCCTGAAGGGAGAGTTAAACAGGTCGCATCCTCTCTTAAACCTAGAAATCCACCAAAGGAATGGACAGAAGGCTGCACAGAATAGACTGCCATCATCCTGCTGCCTGGCTAAACACTGTTGCAAACGTCCCTGACCAGAACACACCACGCAGCGCCCAAGAGAATGGAGGTAACATGCCTGCTAGCCTGTAGCTTCATCTAAACCCACCAAATCAAACCCAACATTCACGCAGTCCAAGAAAAATTCGTCCAACACTCCACCTCCACGCATTCAAGAAGGAAATCAACAAAAAATATCATGGTGAAGAAAAAAATGACTCCACCGACTCCTCACGCAAGGACAGACATGACAGTCATAATCGTTGGCAGGTTGGGGTGGTTGGGAGGAGGCCAAGGTGGCAAAAATAGGATTCGATGCCCTATGGGGCATTACAAGTACACAGACTTGAATCATGTAATTTCATAACTAATGCCTCAAGGCCACTTTTAGGTGTTTAAGTGCATATGAAAAGTATATCAAGGAAGCTCTGCATTTCACTGCGTACCATAGACCCAAAAACCAATCCTTTTCTTTATTACTTTGCAAACTTAGGTGCCTCATAATGGTTTTCAAAAAGTAGATAAGGAAAGTAGGTTTATATTAACAATGCACTTACAATTAACCACATACGCTGCAATTCAGATCTAAACAGATATCAATCTGAAAAATCAGACCTAGTTGCATACAAGAATGCTCTTGAAGTAATAATACTTGTTAAGAAGAAAACTATTTGAATTTGTAAAAGCAAGAAATTTCTTTATTTCAAGAGCATCCCCATGGCAAAAGCAGAATTCAAGCACATAGAGAAGAGCAGCTAGTATTTATTTGCTACATTAATCAGAGGATTGAAGACACAAGGGTTGCATTACATTCTCCTCCCCTTAAGAAAGCATCATCCTCGATGCGACATTACACAGAGGAAAAGAAATGGTACACAACAAGGGGAGATAAAGAAGCAAACACACCCTATGGTTTAAAATTTTAGTCAATTTGAAGCACGGCCATAGGGTAGCCTTAGGAACATTTGGTAGAAATTTACTAATTTTCAAGGTTCTGTGAAGATTGGCAGTTCTTTCTTGTTCATCATTTCATTAATGTCTCTTATCCAATTATCATTATTTCATAGTAATTTAGGACGTTCGAGAGCTTTTAAAAATGAAAATAAAAATATAGTATCATCATTGAAAAGTTTTGATTTATTCCTTATTGTATCGGTGCCCAAAACATGAGCTGCTAACAAAACAACAACCCTAACAGGTTCCACAAGACCCTACAGATTCACAGAGTACACAGAAAGTATATACTTCAAGATTGTATTACATTTGTCAAAAGGTTACTCAACATACAGAATGGAATAGGCTTCCACAGTCCACATAACATTAGTACTCGACACACATTCAATGACTCACATACCAAAATATTTAACCAAAATAGTACTACAATACGCTAGACATTTCCTCAATTTGCATCAATGAAAAACTCACATAACACCAAACCATGCTATAGGTACATAGTGTCCACAAGGGAATCGCGGGTGACATAACCAAAACATCACAACACAAATCCATCTGACATGAGTAACCCATACATCAAAAGACCATTACCAAACAAGCACAATAACTCAACATATATCTTGAAACATCAACCATACAGACAAATATCATAAGCCTCCCTCAAACTCTTATGCCTCCCTCAAGTCTCTTATGCCTCCCTTAAACTCTTATGCCTCCCTCAAATCTCTTATGCCTCCCTCAAGTGGGCTTATGCCTCCCTCATGCTCTTATGCCTCCTTCAAGTCTCTTATGCCTCCCTCAAGTCTCTTATGCCTCCCTCAAACTCTTATGCCTCCCTCAGGGCAATCTCTTGTGCCTCCCTCAAGTCTCTTATGCCTCACCTCAAACTCTTTATGCCTCCCTCAAATATCTTATGCCTCCCTCAAGGAGGGCCGGTTGACCCTAACTTGTCCGAGACATATAGAGTTGGAACACTCCTAACCCAAGTGACATAATAATGCATGGTTCAACAACCCGCTAGTTATATGTACTCCTTGGGGCGTACCCCCATACAACAAAGCGGGTGATAGGTCCAACCAATCCATGGTGCATCCTATGACCCCTATTCCACACATCACGACAATAGAACCAACACAACAATCCAATTCAAAGTGCCAATTGGCAAAGTACAAGCCTTGGGCAAGGCGGTAAAAATTCCAAATTTAAAAGAATGACCCCAAATCAAGCTAAAATAAATGGCCAAATAGCCAAAGTTAGTATCAAAATCCCCCATGTTAGTGCTACAAACCAAGGAAATGCCCAAAACTGTAAAATGCATTGCAATCAAGAAAAGGTCTTCTAGTCCTTACAATGTATAAAGACCTGCCATGTAATCAATTAGGAATAAAATCAACTTATAATGATGTCACATTACGATAACTGTGTGGCATTATCTAGCCAACCAAAGGGCGTACTCAACGAGTTGCTAGCACTCGGAACCTCGAGCCTCAGCTCGTAAAATACATATCAATAATACCACTATCATCACCCTCCATCTGGGTATCATCCCGCCACCACTTCGACAAGGCTAAAATAGTCGAAAGTTGCACTTAGGTTGTGTAGGATACAACCACACATGGAGGCAGGAAAGAATCACATGTAAATCTACTAAAACGATTTTGTCTTGGCGTTATTGAAGAGGAAAGTACACCATTTCAAGATACTCAAAGATACAAAACTATTACAAGGAGTAGATCTCTAACAGGCCTCGGTTAGCGTAGGGTTCACAACATAACATACAACAACATCACTAACATAACGGTGGCACACACATAACTACCATAACGTCTGTACATATTATGTATATCAGGGTAGCAGTCCACAATCATACATCCACAGGGTGTAATACATCACTTTACCAATCATGATTCTGCAGCCCAAAGCATACAATCACCATACTGATAGGGTTCATACACTCACCGTATGACCTCAAAATCACAACATGAAGCATTTGTGGGACATTGCACAGTCTTACATACGATGAAATATTGTGCAACAGCATAACATCCATTGCAACATAGCAAGGTGGTACACACATTTCTTCAGAACATGGTAAAAACATCATGATAAACTCGTTTCTTTTAACCAAACTGGTCATACAACAGCATTGCTACACCCATAATATCACAATATGCCACAATGAATCCAACACTACGTCATCCACATATAGAATTCTTTTCACTCTACATCACAAAAAAGTTAATTCACACAGAAGCTCTTCCTATCATCCACAAGATCTTTGTAGAGAATACTCCCTAGATTTCTATCATATCAACATGATCCAAACACGCACAAAGTGACATACTTACATCATTGTGCAAGAACAATATCACAATTACGACAATAATCAATCACGTTTAAAGGGTGTATTACTCTTCCAATATCTACCACCATCATGCAACATCATCATCATCATGCAGGTATCATCATGTAACACCACCACCACCATTATAACATCATTGCAAACCTAGCTAAATTCCTCTAATGTTCGGCTCCCAGAGCACATACCGAATCTGGGTCATGAGCTCATCGGCTGGAACAATAAAATACAACCAGCAATTTGCAATGAACGAGTTAGCAGGAACTAAGACCAGGTCGAGCAACAGTGTAGATTGGAACATAGAAAAGGGAGGTCCTGAAACTTTGAGATCTTAGAGCACGGTGACAATAATGATGGATTGCACCTAGTGCATCCCTAGTGTATGCTGCCAATTTGCCAGGGGTTATGAGCATTGCCGGTGGAGGGACAAAGCAGCTACAGCTTGCATGCAATAATTCCAACAGAAACCTTTATGCCTGCCAACTTAGTGACTCGTAGAAGATGCTCATATAGTTGCAAGGAAAATTGTGCTTCATGAATATTCTGACATGATACAGATCCACGCCTAAGAGATTCTCTTCCATGAGTTACAGCGTAAAACAAGTAAAGTCTCAAAAGAGAATCCTTGCAATAATTTTCATCAGGTCTCTTGGTAACTCTCTCACTGTCATAAGGTTGAACAGGAATCTCTTGAAGGAGAAACTCGAAGAGGATATCATTGATATTGCACAGAAAACAACATGTTAGTTGGACAACCTGTTCATTGGAAATGCTCACATAGGCTTCCACTAAACTTCCACCTACCTGCCGCCGCACTTCTTCCATACCGACTAGGAGGAGCCATGACATGCCATGGGGGGGGGGGTTGTCTGCATTCACAAAGTGTGGGGGAAAACGAAGCGAACAGAGAGGGAAGAAGGGCCTACGACTGGAACAACGAACTTCCTTCCCGTGTTTGATCCCACGCGCTCCTGAAGGGAGATTTGCAACAGGTCGCATCCTCTCTGTAAACCATAGAAATCCAACCAAAAGAATGGACAGAAGGCTGCACAGAACAGACTGCCATCATCCTGCTACCTGGCTAAACACTATTGCAGGTCCATTGACAACGAACACACTGCACAGCGTAGCCATTATGAGAACTTGGAGGGGGACACGCCTGCTAGCCTGTAGCTTGCAGTCTAAACCAACAAATCAAACCCAACATTCACGACAGTCCAAGAAAAATGCGTCCAACACTCCACCTCCATTAGATTCAAGAAGGAAATCAACAAAAAATGATTGAGGTTGGTGACATTGAAAAAAATGACTCCACCGACTTCTCACGCAAGGATCAGACATGACAGTCATAATCGTTGGCAGGTTGGGGTGGTTTGGAGGAGGCCAAGGTTTTCTGCGAAAACAGGACTTCGATGCCCTGATGGGGCTATTACAAGTACACAGACTTGAATCATGCAATTTCATTAGTGTATGCCTCAAGGCCACTTTTAGGTGTTTAAGTGCATAGGAAAAGTATATCAAGGAAGTCTGCATTTCACATGCGTACCATAGACCCAGAAACATGTCCTTTTCTTTATTACATTGCAAACTTCGGTGCCTCATAATGGTTTTCAAAAAGTAGATAAGGACCGACTAGGTTTATATTAACAATGCACTTACAATTAAACCACATACGCTGCAATTGTAGATCTAAACAGATATCAATCTGAAAAATCAGACCTAGGATGCATACAAGAATGCTCTTGAACCTAATAATACTTGTTAAGAAGAAAACTATTTGAATTTGTAAAAGCAAGAAATTTCTTTATTTCAAGAGCATCCCCATGGCAAAAGCAGAATTCAAGCACATAGAGAATGAGATAGCTATGTATTTATTTGCTACATTAAGAAGAGGATTGAAGACACAAGGGTTGCATTACTGTTTCACCTTGCAAAAATGGGCTCAACCCTGAATACAGTCATTTTGTTGTCAAGAGATGTAGATTTTCAAATTGCAAATCAATTAGACCAATTGAGTCTTGAAATTATTCTTAAATCTATCTATGAAAAATTCCCCATGTCTACTTGACATGTTGAGAGAGGAAGAAGATCAAATTGAGAAAAAATTTTAAGTTAAAATTTATCAGTTTGCACTGTAAAGTCTGCAGATCATTTTCTTGAAATTGACTCCTTAAAATTTTTCAAAATATAAATTTAGTGAATTTTGTGTAAAGAGGATGTCGAGAGCTTTCCAAAAAGTCCTATTTTTCCCAAAACCGAGCTCTATTTCAAAATTTATGGCCTTCTGAAGTTTTTCTTCATTTGGTGTCAAAAAAAAAAATCTAACTTAAAAAAAAAATCTAGGAAATTTTAATAAATTTTCCTTGCTACCCCACAGCCAATAAGAGGCTGTCACATGGCACCACGAGGCATTGACAGAGGGGAAAATCGTTTATTTAACTTAGCGCTTTAAAAAAAATTGTAAAATTTTCTAAATTTTCCCCTCCGCCCCACCGGCCTGCAGCCAATCAAGGGTTGCCACGTGGCATCATGAGGCATTGGCGGGGAAGTAGGGTCCTTTCTTCCCTTTACATTTTCAGAAAATTTTGGGAAATTTTTTAACATTTTCCCCTCCGCCCCACTGGCCCGCAGCCAATTAGAAGCTGCCACGTGGCATTGTGAGGTGTCGACCGAGGCGCGGGTGAATTTTACACTTTTCACCCCTCTGGGCATTGAAATTATTTTATCCCCACTACCACGCTTTCCCTGTGTTGGCTTAGGAGGTATCACATGTCTTTTGTGCACTCGCAAGAGCATGGGTGCAAAGGTGGCTTTTCGTCGCACGCGGGAAATTTCTAAAACGTCTCCTGTGGCCCCGCCGACCCGCCCTTGGGGAAACATTTCTCCCCATCACCTGCAAACCTACCCATGGGGGAAGTTTTCTCCCCACACACCACCGACCCGCCCCTGGTGAAAAATTTGTCCCCTAGGCCCATAGGCCCTCTCTTGGGGAAAATTTTCACCCTAAGGCCTGCCTGCCCATAACTTTTGAAATATAGGGTGTTCGGTGGACTTATTTATATCATTGGAAAGGTGAGGAAATTTCCTATCCAATGGTAATGGTTAAGGGAAATTTTGAATGTGTTAATTTTGAGAAAAATCAAGTTAAATATTTAATCTTGTTACAGAGTGGGTATGCTGAGGAATTACCCTCTTAACCTAATTGAACCTTCTAACCCTAAATTTTGGACCTTGTGACCTCTAATAATTGTTAAAAAAAGAAAATTATATTCGAGTAGATTAGAATTGATATGGAACCTATTAGTGAAAACTGTTGTCTTGTAACCTGGTTGTAGACTCTTTTTTTTTTTAAATCCATAATTTTTCCTAACTAATCCTAGGTAGGTCTTGGGTCTCAAGTGGGTTGTTTTAGAGGGTGTCACATTTTTGATAACTATTGTAATGGAACTCCACTTCAGTTGGAGCTTATGCTCATCGCTTGTGCAATGGAGGTCCAGATCAATATTTTTAGCTCAGGCATGTTTATGCAACCTGTTGAGAGATGAAAGGTGTCCCTTTTGGTAAAACGAATTTTGTTAGCTTTGTCAGTCTTTAGTTGAACCTCTTTCAAAAATCTTTTGCTTCAACTAGTTAGTCTAAATTACCAAAGTAATAAGTTCACCTTTGTGAGAAGAATTCTCGAACAAAACATGAATCTTGTAGATTGTTAAGGAATGTCTTGAAAAAGAATATTTTTGGTAAATACATAACCTTAAGGGATTGTAAACTATGGAGTGTATCTAACTGTGACTGTATATTGTGGTTGTGTTGTTTCATGGTGCCTTGTCAAAAAGTAAAATGAAATGTCCTTAATGGGTATTAGTTTTTTCCACGCTGGCCATAAGGTCATCGTTGAGTCAAGTTGTTTGAAGAGTTAGCCATAACCTTTGTGACCAATTGTTGCATCGTTTTGTACATCAAACAAGTCAAAAAAAATTATCCTATACCTTTTTATGTTGGTCTTTGTGTCGTGAATTAGTGGGTGTTACACTTGGTATCAGATCCGTGGGTTAAAAATCTTGGACCTTTGGGCACACTAGAAAACTTGAGACATGAACTATAAACGTAGTACACTTTTAAATATAGAAAACAACCTTGTTTGAAAATTGAAAAAAAAAATACGTGGGAAGAAATATTATATTAGTCTATTCATTTGAACTGCCCGAGTTAAAATCATAATAAAATAACAAGTTTTTTTAGTTGTTGTGCTTACTTAGTGGCATTTTGTCTAAACCTGGGTAACTAAGAATGTCAAATTAAATTGATGTTTGTGAACTTCTAGTGTAGTGGAAACTTGGTTCCCCTTTGAAAATGTGTTGTTTTTACAAGTCCTAAATATTGATTTAATTGTATGATGCATTAAGCCCTTTTGAGAGCCTTCCTTATTAAATTTTTTAGAATGATAAGTTGTATGGTGTGACTCTTGTGGTTAGAAAATAGTGGTTGTGTTCTGGGTTAGGAAGACTTAATTAGAAGTTGTTTAGATATTCCTTCATTCAGTGGTTAGGAAAGAGGGTATGGATATCACTTTTCCATTTGGTTACTCGTATGGGAGAGTGGAGTTTAAGTGTAGGTGTTGTTTAGGACCCAATCATACGTATGTGTCCTAGAACTAACCTCGATGCAGAGTACCCCTATTGGCGGCCATGAAGGGCTGCAGAGTGAATGTTCTATTAAATTTTGTGTTTTACATTTGTAAAATTGTGATATTTTATCAAGGACCAGCATCTTATTTTATGATTGATTGGAGAAGCTCTGAGGCTCTTTTATTTATTTTGTTTTTTGTTAGAAATTTCAGACTTTGCAATATGGCTACTTAGCCACTTTCCTTGATTGTCGACATTTCGAAGATTTTATTTTGATTGGTGACTAAGAGCTCATTATGTAGATGGCTACTTAGCTAAACGTTACGTGGTTTCCTTCTTGCATTATGATGAGCTCATTCTATGCTTTTTGTATTGTGAAATTTCGTTGTATGGGGGTACACCCTTGGTGTATTGAACGTCCTCTTAGGTGCTTAAAGTTATGGCTTGGTTTTGGATGCATGTAACCTTGAGGGTTTCTACGATATTATAGTGATTTTTTCGTTACTCGACTTTGCTAGATAGACATTTCATTGTGTTGAGCGTTCTAGTCGGTAGTCTGTTAGTCATGCTAGTGATTCTCTTACAATTTGGTAAGAGATTGAACCTCATCAGAGTAAAGGTGTTTAATCATGGGCTGATGAATTATGTTATGATCGGATTGCTTTTGGATGGCTCTGGATGTTAGTAGAAAAGTGTGTGTCTGGTAGTGGCTTCTTTTCGATCGCATGCTAAGTTTTATCAGGATTTCCTTATTTCATTATATAAAGTAGTGACTTGAGGATTGTATGCATCTTGATAATTATGGTTAGAATTAATCCCATTTGAGTATTGTGTGTGTAAATTAAGTGTGTTTGGTTTCCCTCTTGACCTATAAATAAGTCTACCCTTTCCTTAAATTTTTTTAGTTACTATGAATAACACTCTATGACCTATTAATTTTAAATTACGTGGAGACACTTATGGATGCCTTGAGTCTTTTAGACCATGCCACTAGTGATGTTAGTGTAATTAGACCTTGATGAATTAATCTCAATGGTATCTTATAATGGGATTCTTCTTGCAAAACTCTAACTCTTGGTCGTAAAGCCATATTGAATAGATAGTTGATTGGCTACTTACAATTGATGCTTTCTAGTGAGTATGTGGTGTTCTTATAGTTAAAATCTTTCCTAGTCATTTTGATTGCTTGGTTGGTGGTATCCTGTGGTAATATGGGTGTAGATTTGAAAACTTTCCTTGTCTTATCATGTGAGTAAAAATGTTTTTGCCAAAACAACAAACATTGTTAAACCCTAGTAGATCAGTAAAAGTAATTATGCTTCCTTAATGGGTCTTCCTTGTAACTTCCTTTGAGAGCTTGTAGAAACCCACTAGGAATGTTTTATGATACTTGTAATTCATTGAAAACTCTCAAAATATTGTTGTGATCCATTTTGGTTGATTGTTTCCTAGTTCTTACAAATTAATAATGTGTTTTCTATGTTGAATGTCCCTTGTTTCCTTAGAATTAAAAATGTGGTGTGTTGATTTACCTCTCTCTCCCATAAAAGTAATAGTGTGATATGTTTACCCTTCCTTCTCATTAAATTTTGTTGACAAATTGACTCACCCAAACATCATAAAACTATAATTGAGGTGATTTGGCCTTGAAGCTTAATAAATAAACTGGAACATAGAAAGAGAAAATGGTCCTTGCTTTAACCTTGGTAGATTAATAGAAGAAATAAAAACCATGTAGAAGAATAGAAAGGGAAAAAAATTTCCATCTACCTCCCCTAGGAGTAAAATAAATACTTTTTCTCTTTTCTGCCTTTATAGAATGGCGAGATATCATGTCCCCTTAGTGGTCCTTATAACACAAACTTGTGATGTCATAATAGGAGGAAGTTTAATTAAGAAAACTCATAAAGGAATGTGCTTAGCAAACGAAACTACATCTTTTGACTTAATGAGTTGATTTATAAATAAGTAAGATTTATGTGTATTGAGTACAATGTATAGTTGAACCTATAGTTCTGTCACCTACCCAGAATTGTGAAGCACCTGGTGGATAGTAGTGTGTTATAGTTTCTTAGTACCTTCTTGTTCATAGAGGTATGTGCCTTTCTTTGTGGGATTTTTGGTTCATCATACCCTTATCATCTCGTAGCTCAATGAGTGTGATTTATGGCCTTTTTGGTTTGAGACTTATCTCTTTGTTTAAGTAACCTCCTTGCATGTTGTCTTGTCCTTTGAGACCTAAGTTATTGTAATTTTAGGGTAACATATGTTAAGGATATAAAATAACTTTGGGAAGTCTTCTTTTCTTCTTGTTCTTCTCCCTAGAGACCTTGAGTGCTCTCTGGTGTTACAATTTATGATTGTGCTCTCTTTGTGGTTATTTTGAGCTTGATCAGGAAATAAGATAAATGAATCCCATTGTGTTATTGTGAATGGTACTTCTTGTATTGATATGTTAGTTGCTAGGGGAGATATATATACTATTATTTTTCTAAATGGTTGATGTCTCTAGATTTGGTTGGTGTGGTGTGTTCAATTCTTAAAACAAAAGTGTAAAAATCAGACTATAGGAAACCTTGTGGTCATGAAATTTCTTAATATTACCATGAAAAGTTAACTGTACCCTCTCAAGTTATAGAAGTGTTTTCCATAAATAGTTCCTCGATTGTAAATGCTTTTTGATTTAGGTGTCCTTCCTTGTTGATTAACCTCATCTTGTGTGACCTCAAATTGTGGGAACTTGAGTAAACATGTCTCTCATACAAAATTTTGGCCTTGGTTGATTCTACTAGCCTTGCCTAAACAAATGAATTATGAAAGCATAATTTAACCCTAGTGGAAACCTTAATTTTTGTTACTGTAGTATGTTGTATTCTTTGGGAAACTATGTGGTTTTTCTCAACTCATGCAATTCTCCTTATTATTCCTCTACTTGGTGGTTACTCTTAAGACTCTTTTGAACTCTTCATGTTATATTGCTATGTGTTGTATCTTGGTTGATAGCATAAAGTTACTCTCTAGATTTAAATGTGGTAGCCTTGCATGCAGAAAGTTTATAAATCATCAATTACAATGTCCCTTTTTCTTGTCTGAATTGCATTGGACCAAACTTGGGATTCTATGGACCCACACTTGTTTGAAGCAAGAAATCCCATAATGGGAGTGATCCTTTTTCTTTGTATTTGTTCCTATCTCTCTTTCCTATGACTTCAAGGAGGAAGTCGAGTCTAAGGGGAGGGGGATGTAGTGCCCACTTTCCTTTGACACCTTTTGATACTGATCATGACACTGTTGACTATAGCATGGACATTGTTATAGTTGTGATTTTGTATGATGATTAGATGTTAGAGCATGGATTATTGCAGACTCTTATTCATATATGATGCATGATGATTATTAGAAATATTTTATATATTGATGTTGATATACTATCTGACATGGTTACATTATAGATGTTGTTTAGACTTGTGATATTTGGATATTTTGAGTAGACCTAGAAAATTAAAATTGAATTAAAAATGATGATGATATAGTTGTTGATGAAATTTTAAGTGACACTATTGATTGGCTTGATGATTGTTGTGATTCACATATATATTGATGACTTTGGAAGTATATTATATTCATTTGGATATTTTGATGTGGCCACGAGGCCGAAGGAGGTATTTGTGTTTTGCAGGTTAAAATATCACAACACACATCGGGGGATTGGAGACCAACCACTTTGGAATTCTAGATGAATTCAACAAGGTCACCATGGCAACTTTATTTGTTTTTGTGTGTTTGATTGTTGTTAGGGATTCCCATGGGGGGATCACCTTCAAATGTGACCAAGGGGTTTTATGTTTCTTTAATTTATTTTCCTTGGTTGAATGTTTGCATGTGTTTATTTTGTGGTGCTTTGACCCCTTTCCTTATTTATTAAATGGTGTGTTAATTAATGTGAGTAATCATATTGTTAAAAATTAATTAATTAAATTGGGTCATAAGAAAGTAATTATTAGAGTTGTTGACCTAAAATTAAAGTGTTGTAAGAAATGTGTAAGTGATGTGTAAGTTGATTTTGGAGTATGAAACACTCCATCTTCTTTGAAATTCGAAATTGTCCTTGGAGGCTGATTTTGGAGGCTTGTGGGACAAGTTAAACTTGTCCCATGCCTCTTAAATTTATATACCAACCTTACCTATGGTTGGAGAGTTAAATTTAGCCATTCTATATTAAATTTTGCAAGTCAAGTTGAATGTTTTTATTGCACTTTTCTTACATGTTTTAATTTCAGTCCTTATGGGGTGTGGGTTGTTTGAGTGTGTAAGTAAAACTATCATATTATTCACTCACCTATTTATTATGCATTGGAGAATGAAGTTGACTTTTTTATTGGAGTTGAAGGATGTGTGATGTGGCATCCCACTTGGATCCACCTCATCCTCTTCCCTTCCCTCTTCTATAAAATTGAAATTCTTTAGCTTGGTTTTGGGTTGCTTCACTTTGTAGAAATCATTCTTGGGAGAATTCCTTGTTGTTTTGGGAGCTCTTGCTGTTGGAGAAGTTTGAATATTGTTGCATGCTTTTTGTTTGGTGGATTTTTGGGATTGTTTACTTGGAAAAAATTGTTGTTTGGAACTTGGGAAACTTTATCATGGAGAGGTAAGAGCTTGGCTCTTGAAATGCTCTTCTTTTATGAATGTAAATTTTATTGTGTGAATGTTTTGGCATGTTTGTGGGTTTTTGTGTAGATGGCCTAGGAATGGTGTAGGAGAATTCTATGGGGTTTATTTTGTGGGAGGAAAAAGTGTGTTTTAGGGTTATATAAGAGTGGAGAGAGTTGGGATTTGGGTTCCACATTACAAATAAATAGCTTGCATTTCTTTACTAATTATGGGGTGCCATAAGAAGTTGGGGAGGCATAAGGAAATGTGAGGAATAAGGGGTACTTAGGGAGGCATAAGGAATGTTAGGGTTTTGATATACTATATTTTGGTGCTTTGTAATTCAGGTGGTGATACCCATTTCCCCTTTTGGGATGCATAAGAAGCATCCCGCATAGTTTCTTTCTCCTTTGGCTTGCCTGATGAAGACTCGGTAATATTTTTCATCCTTTAATGTAGTTATAAACTACATTCTGTTGTGGACTATTTTTTTATTTTGAAAATGTTGCTTGTGTGTTTGTGGAACCCTGTTGTTGCCATGAGTTGAATCACATCTTTTATTGCATTGTGGTTGGGGCTCGGGGGCCAATGAAGAAGGATGGTGTCTCCTCTTTATTGGATGTCTTAGTTAGGTGGAGAGCATTTCCTTTCCCATACTCTTGTTGTGATCACAATTTGGAAGAATGAGAAATATGGATGTTACTGTTCTGGGGCTGACAAAAAGATAGTTTGATATTTCCTTGTGAAATGAAACCATATTGTAACCCTTCCCACTTGAAGAAGATAAACTTGTAAATGTTTGTAATGGAAAGATGTTGTATTGATTTATGAAAGTTGTAATTGTGAAATGTGAAAGAGATAAACTCTATTTTCAGCATTTGAAAGAATGTGAAAGAATAGTATTCTGTATGATGAATTTGAAATGAAAAAAGAAATTTGTAAACTTGTATTTGAAATCAATAAAGGATTACACTAACTTCCTGACAAATTGCATCATTGTATTGAATTAGATAATCTAAATGTGAGTTATAATCTCTGTTTGAAAGAAAGAAATGCGTATGAATAAAATGTAATACTCTGTTTTGTGAAGTGCATGATTTGAAAAGAATAAAAAGTTGCATTATTGCTTTTATAAGTTGATTGAAGGAATGAAAAATATTTTAAACTAGCATGAAATGAATTCATTTGTAAGGCAAGTAAAATAAGAACCATTGAGTTAATTTTGTTGTTTCCATTTTTGCTTCACGTTAAACTCTACAAATTTTACCAGAAATGAACCGAATGAATCTGTAATCAAGAAATAACAATGAAACATTAAAATTGAACATGCTAGGCTATAAATTAATGCAATTAGACAAAATACTTAAGGAGAATCCTTCAAACCTTAGCAAAAATGGGCTCAAACCTCTTACAGTCATTTTACTGTCAAGAGATGTAAATTTTTAAATTGCAAATCAATCAAACAAATTGAATCTTGAAATCCTTCTTAAATCTATAAGAACAATTTTCCATGTCTCTACTTGACATGTTGAGAGAGGAAGAAGATCAAATTGAAAAAAAAATTATAAGTTAAAATTTACCAGTTTGCACTGTAAAAGTCTGCAAATCATTTTCTTGAAATTGACTCCTTAAACTTTATCAAAATCAAAATTTAATGATCATGTGTAAAGAGGACATCAAGATCTTTCCAGAAAGTTCCTCCTTTTCAAAAAATTGAGCTCTCTATCAAAAGTTATGGCCTTCTGAAGTTTTTCTTCATTTGGCATAAAAAAATTAATTCTAACTGTCAAAAAAAAAATTGGGAAATTTTCTAAATTTTCCCCGCTGGGCCTGTGGCCAATTTTTCCCTTACCACGTGGTAGCATGAATTTTCTGGAGGGGCGGATCCTTTCAGCTAATCACTTAGCTCTTTAAAAAAAATTTGGAAAATTTTTCTAAATTTTCCCCGCCACCCCGCAGCCAATCAGGAATGCTGCCACGTGGTATCACAAGGCATCAGAGGGGAATCGGATTCTTTTCTTCCCTTTGCATTTTGGAAAAAAATTGGGAAAATTTTCTACATTTTCCCCGCCACCCCTTAGCCAATCAAAAGCTACCCCGTACAATCGTGAGGTGTCGGCGGAGGCGCAGGTGAATTTTACCCTTGTCACCCCTCTGGGCATTAAAATTTTTTATCCCCACCACCCCACCTTCCCCACATTGGCTTAGGATGCGCCACATGTCCCTTGTGACTTCACGGGAGCATGGGTGCAAAGGTGGCTTTTTGTCCCACACGGGAAATTTCAAAAATGTCTCCCACGGCCCCTGTGGACCCACCTCTTGGGAAAACGTGTCCTAGTGGACTTCTCCCCAGGGCCTAATCAAACCTTCCCGTGGGGGAATTTTTCTCCTCATGGCTGGCCGACCCGCCCCTATGGAAAATTTTCTCCCCTTGGGCCCGCAGGCCCACTCTTGGGGAAAATTTTCACTCCCAAGGCCCACCGGCCCATAACTTTTGAAATACATGAGGAGTTAGGAGGACTTCTTTATATCAATGGAAAGGTGAGGAAATTTCCTATCCAATGAAAATGGTTTAGGGAAATTTTGAATGTGTTAATTTTGAGAAAAATCAAGTTGAATCTTTAAAGCCTGTTAGAGAGTGGGTATGGTGAGGAATTACCCTCTTAACCTAATTGAACCTTCTAACCCTAAATTTTGGACCTTGTGACCTCTAATAATTGTTAACAAAAGAAAATTATATTCTAGTAGATTAGAATTGATCTGGAACCTGTTTATGAAAACTGTTGTCTTGTAACCTGGTTGTAGACTCATTTTTTAAAAAAAATTTAGTTCATAATTTTCCTAACTAATCCTAGAAAAGTCTTGGGTCTCAAGTGAGTTGTTTTAGTGGGCGACACAATTTTGATAACTTTTGTAATGGAACTCCACTTCAGTTAGAGCTTACGCTCATCGCTTGTGCAATGGAGGTCCGGATCAAGATTTTCAGCTCGGCCACGTTTATGCAACCTGGTGAGAGATGAAAGGTGTCCCTTTTGATCAAACAAATTCATTAGATTTATCAGTCTTTAGTTGAACCTCTTTCAGAAATCTTGTGCTTTGGCTAGTTAGTCTAAATTACCAAAGTAATAAGTTCACCTTTGTGAGAATAATTCTCGAATCAAACATGAATCTTGTAGATTGTTAAGGCAGGTCTTGAAAAAAAACATTTCTGGTAAATGCATAACCTTAAGGGAATGTAAACCATGGAGTGTATCCAACTGTAACTGTAGATTGTGGTTGAGTTGTTTCGTGGTGCCTTGTCAAAGAGTAAAGTGAACTGTTCTTGATGGGTGTTAGTTGTTTCAGTGCTGGCCATATGGCCATCTTATTGAGTCAAGTTGTTTGAAGAGTTAGTCATAACCTTTGTGACCACATGTTGCGTCGTTCTGTACATCAAACAAGTCAAAAAAATTATCCTGTACTTTGCTATGTTGGTCTTTGTGTCGTGAATTAGTGGGCATTACAATACTTAAAAGTAGTTTTTTTTGGGGAGATTTTATTTTTGGCTGTGTTACACTTAGCTTAATTTGAATCATGTTTTTAGACAATAGACAATAGACAATATGAAGAACAACACTCTAATACTTACATATTAATTGAGGAGTGTATAAGCCATCCTCATTAATATGAAATATCTAACATAAACGAATGCTTGATAATTTTTTAGAATACCTCAAATAAAAATTCGATTATATTAAATTGGTTCTATATAAGTTTTTCAATTCTTTGTTGAGTGTTAGACGGTTAAATGACTTAGAATACACTTAATTGTGTAAACAAATTGAAGTGAAATTAAAACTTTTTGGGCGCTTAAACCAACCTCCAATTATCAAAATGTGAAAAAATGAGACCAATAAACATATGAATACTCAATGATAGGTGCGTATTGGATAATTGCCACTAAGACATATGAACTCATAACATGACAAACATAAAGGTAAGAGTTTTTTTAAATAAAAGATAAAAATATTTATAAATAATGACCAAAAAATGGTATATATACGGAATTGACAAATATATGCCATTTTTACTTTTATTAAATGAGGATGGACTTTTTTTTAATGTGTTTGCCTAGATACAATTCTCAATACATATGATTTCATTTTCACAAAGAAATAATATAGTCGCTTTGGTAAGAAATTGATGTCTACCAATAATAGGAATTAAAATTAGTGTCCAGTAATTGTCGTAAGGAGAAAATAAGGTCGCATGCCAGCGATCATTATTTTAAATTTCTTCGAAATGGTTGTGCAGTCTAAATTGCTCAGAAATCATATTACGGCCGTCACGTGTCATGCTGAGAATATTTTCAGATTATTATTTTTAATTTCTTTTCCGGTCGCATTCCTTCAAGCTGTAGTTTTTATTCGGAACGAGCGTTGGTTGGAGAATTCTTCCAAAGATACATATGCTTTTTAAATTATCCCTTCTCATATCTTACGCAAAGACAATCAAACAAGGTTGGAGAATTCTTCCAAAAATAACAAGAAATAAATTAACCCTTCTGATATCTTACGCAAAGACAATCAAACAAGGTTGAAGAATTCTTCCAAAGATACATATGCTTTTTAAATTTAATTGACTAAATAAGCAAACAAAAATGTGATTTTAATAGGTTTTTTGGCCTGCAAAAATTTATTATAATTTATAATAAATTGCAATCAAGGGGCATTAAACCGTAGGTATGCATAAATTTAAGGGGGTCTAAATTTAAATATTTTTATTCTTTTTTAGTTATTATTAAAACTTAATATTAATTTTCTTAATTTGAAGTCAATATTTATTGAACCTTTTATTGATATTATTAGCAAGTAAAATCAATTTCATGCATACGCATATAAATAATTGAAGGAAAAAATTATTTAATTCACTATTCCTTGTGTTTTGTGGGAAATACCTCTTTTTATGGAGGAATTAGTAGGCTTTGTTGGAAATACCACTCTTCACAAAATGATGGGAGCCACCTAAAAGTTTTTACCTATCCCAAAAAATGGTGTTTAGTTTTGCTTTAAGTCGCATCACCTAAATAAGATGACTAACCAAGTTTGTCTAAAAAAGTGTATTTGTTGCATTCTAAGCAACTCATGAGATTATTTTTTCTCCATCCATCGATAATTACTTTTCCTTATTTGATAATTTTATAGGATATATTTCTTCCTTTTGTATAACGATTTCTCAAAATTAGTGACTTATAATAATCCTTAAGAATATTCTAATAAACAATAATAAACATAGTTTTTTAGATTTATTTGATGGAAAAAAATATTAATTAAAATTATAAGAAGGACGTCCACTTAAATTATTGCCTAAGGCATTCCTAACCTTTAATTCTTCTCTAATTGCAATGAATATGTCGAAAGGGATTTGTTGTAAAACATAAATATGAAGGATTGAAATATTGGATGGTGGAAATGTTCCAGACAATGTAGGTGTAACATTTGTTTTTCTTAGAAGACATACAAATCACAGATCATTTATGTTAATCGTTTGAAGGAGAAACAGGGTGTGTTGCATAGATCTTCGAGGGTAGCGCACATTGGATATATCTCCGAAAGCAATATGTCATTCTTCAGTACTCGCAATGTTAATATTTGTAATTTCATCCCTTTTTTTTTGTGGTATAGGTTATAGAGACAGGAAACAGTTTGCATAGATGATCCATGTTGTCTCCCTATTACCTTTTTAATGTATTTCCCGTTGCCAATCAGTATGATATTATTTTTAAGAACTCTTTTGATTCTATGCACATTGCAACTTTGATGTGGATTACATCTTTGCAGCTACTCTTACTAGGAGAAGTCTTCACAATTATGAGATGCTCATGTAATTCTCCATTTTATTCTTGGTTATGAGCATTAGTGATAAAATTTGAAGGGTTCCCCGTATTTAAGATTAAGCTTTAGCATTCGTAAATGACAGACTAAACAACACATTACCCTTCAATTGAAAATTTGAAAATGTTAATTTCCTTTGAATATGTATCTGATTGATTTATATAAAATAAATATGAAAAATGTAAAAATTATTAAATATTTAAAATCTAATAATAATTTTGAAATTTATTTAAATTAAATAATCAAGATAAATAATTTAAATCACCATTTTACCAAAAAAAAAAGGGAATTCCAAACTTGGTTTACAAGCTTGAAAAAGCTAAAGCATTTGAAAATAGAAAGAGGGAATTCTAAACATCATTTACAAGCAACGAAAAGCTAAAAGAATATATTCCTCTTTTAAAACTTAAAAGAGAAAGGTAATTGCTTATTTTCTTGAGATTTATCCCCAAGGAATTTCCTAGTGATTTTTTAAATAATTTGTTTGAAGTGAATGAATTTTTTTTTTTAATATAGAAAAATAGAAAGCTACCAACATGTAGTTTTCTACTCTAATTATTATTTAATATTTTATTTATTTGAATCAATTTAACAAAATATAAAAATTCTCTTAAAATACAATTTACATGATAAGTATTTTTTCCAGTTAACCCTTCTAATAAAAATTTATAATATTTTAATACCTTTTAGTATTGAAGTGTAATTTTAAATTTCAATTTATTTTAGAGTGTAAATTTGTAATCACCCTTCTATGCCAAACTAAAAGATGTTTGAAGGGCATTGACAACTTCAAATTTTATCCCTTAATATTGACATACGAGAATTCTGTAGAAGACAAAATTTGGTTGGATACATCTACCTTAAGAAACTGTAAGTCAAAGAAATTATTCCAGTATGCCTAACTTGAGAATCTGTAGAAGAATCCAGTTATTCGGAGACGTCTACCTTAAGAAACTGTTAGTCAGAGAACGAAATTCACCATGCACTACTTAAGATAAAAGGCAACAATTTTTGTCGCCGGTTGAAAAAATGTCCTCCACAAAAATGTTACTAATGTAACAATGAAAATTACACACCATTTTCGGAACATTTCCTCCGAATGTTGTTATTGATTAAAAGAGAATATTTAAGCCATGTTCGCACGTCCTTTGTCTTATAGTTCATCCACGTTGACAAAGTTATAGGAAATTATATCAATCTGCATTTAACCTATTCTTTATCTCGACCCAATATTGTGAACCCAACAACATTGAGTTAGGGGAAGGTGCATTTGAGAGTTTTTGAACTTCTTCAGCGGTCATAATCAGTGAAGTTAGAGAACTGTTGGCACATAGATATATGGACTCAATTTATTTTTTATGTGGTTAAGTAATAATATTAAATTATTTAAAATGTTGCAAATATTCTAAGAACGCAAAGGAAATATTTATTTCAAAATGTATACAAAACTTTTATTGAGAAATCACATTTATGAAAAAATCTAAATAAAATTGAATCCTATCAATTATTAGAATAGAAACGAAGTAAATTCACATATAAAAATGGATCACTAAAGGTATATAAATAAGCAATAAACATGGTTTTTTAAGGCATAAGATGCTATCAAAAATTGAGAGGAAGCTTATTTTCTAAGTACCACATAGAGTGCTAGGATGCTTAATCTATCCTTGAGGCCATGTAGAGGTTAATGGTAGAGAGGGTGAGTTCCTTCCCAAAGGGAAAACACAAATTTCCTTTTGAAGGGAAAAATTTACAGCTTCAATAAAGGGATAAATCCTTGAGTTGATTACATGGAATATCGTACCGATTTAGATATTTCCTCTACTTAAGATCTATCTCCCTACCATTATTTTACGACACAGTCTTCACTTCTTCTATCATGACTTGGACATAACATTGGTTATCTACAAATCTCATAGTTGTGTTATCACTACATCTTTAGGTAATGTGAATTGTTGTATTTTCTCATGTTCATGTTTTTACACATGATTTGCACTTAGTGCTCAAGATTCCTAATAGGTTATTTCTTGTGCATACTCATTCCTTTGAAATAGTAAAAAAGATGATTAAAATTTTGCTAAAATCAATTTTTTTGATCTAGCATACAAAGGGTCCATGTTGGGATAATGGGAAAATAGATGACTATATAGTTGAATAGTATTTATATCTTAGGTGGTTGAGAAGTATTTGTAAAATTTAAGAATGTAATGTGAAGCAAGAAATGAAATGTAAACCCCGGTACATGGCATTAACACAACCAAAGGAGCACCAAATCATGAAGGATAATAGAAGATGCATTCCATGGTGGCAGGAGGGATGAGAATCATGAACCTATGAATACACATTTGAATACGAAAGAGAAAAAATTTAAATTGTGCGATGTGAAGATTACACTAAAGAGAATGGGAGGCTACAAGATTTATGTGACACTGGCTTGGTCACTCAAAAAGGTAATAATTTTGTAGACAAGAGATCCTCATTCAAAGAATCCAACTTGGGAAGAATCTTCCTCTACCAGTGTATGGTAAGACAAGAAACATAATATAATCTATTACATATTTTATTGAAAGTTTACAAATAACATTCTCTTACATTTTTGAAGGGCAATACTATAATATTGCTATCACATAATAATGATTGACATACATAGGAGGTCATCAAATTCTACACCTTCAAAGAAAAGATGCAATAAAAGCAGGCACGATGGTCTATGTAAAAACCATTTCAACCATTGAAAATGTATTCTAAGATCCTATCTAAATAATATATCTTCATCCCAACACATATGCTACAAAATCAGAAGGTTTTCTAGACTTTTGTCAACTAGCAAATCAGTGGCCAACCAACACCACCAATGAAATATAACGCCCGCTAAAATTGTCTACATGAAACCCTATAACAAACTACGGAATACTAGAAAAAAATTATGGAATAATATTTTATTTGAAAAACATGCCCGCAAAAAGATTTTTGAAAAATAACAGTTGTCACATTATTGTTTCTAAGTCACTTAAAATTAATGGTATTATTTTTCCCACTTTATAATAAAATAATAAAAATCTCATTACATTTTTAATAAACTTAGTTATCCTAAGGCATGGTTTAGGTTCCCCTCTAAAGTCACTTTGATAAACATTTAATTTCAACTATAGTCAACTAGAACAAAATAAGTCCCATGGTAAAGGGGTCCAATTAATTAAATACTAAAGTTATTTAAATCCCACAAGGTGACTAGGTTTAAAATAAATGACAAGGTCCCTAAATTGGCACAAGGGTTAGAAGAATAAACCCACCCTTTACACAAATAAAGTGGCCCCCTTAAAAAGTCAACCCATGCATTTAGATTTTATAATTTAAATTTAAATTCATATTCCTCTCACCCACTCCCCACCTACATTTTGTAGGGATGAATCTCATCCATTGGATGGATTCATTTGGGGCCCTTAGATGAGGGAAAAAACAACTCACCCTAATGTTTTCTTAAGAAATCTTTCTTTTCTTTATTTGTCGCATTATTTCTCTTTTGGTTTTGTAGATTGGGAGGAGGGAAGGAGGAAGCCATTAGAGACCATTGTCAAGCTTTTTGAGGACATACACAATTCTTCTATTTTCTTATTTTGTTAATTCATACCCTTACTTCTAGGGTTTCAATGCATTTTCTGTATTTTTGTTTATTTAATTTCACTAATATTTTCCCAAATGGGCTTATTGGGTTTTGTCCCATTTTGGATGAAAACAGGCTAAAATGTGATTTTATTTTACTTTGGGAGAAGAATATATACATATATATGGATATATATACCTTTCTACATATACATATATATTTATGTTTACGACTTTAAATCTGAAGTAAAAACCTGAATCATCAATAATATATATGACAAATAATTTAAATAAAAACCTGAAAATATATCTATATATATATATATATATATATATATATATGTGTACCTATATGTATATATATAATATATATTTATATTACAAATTCCATTTATACTATAAAACCTGAATTCATGAAATATTTTTGTATCTATATATATATACACATATATATATAGATATATATTTATTGAAAAATCAAAAATGCAGTTTCGGCTGCGGTTTCATACGTGTGAGGAGGATCTGTGCAGGGATTAAGTATTACACTATGGGTTTTATGTGTTGTACATTGAAAATATTTGGATAACCCTTGGGGGAGGGTCGCCGACCCCCACCGCCTCATCCCATTTGATAATGGGGTGGGGGGTGCGGTCAGTGACCCTCCCCCAACCCTTTTCCCTTAACAATGGAATTTACATATAGGCCACGGCCCCTTAGTAGAAATCAAACTTGTATTCAAAGTATTTTCCTTCTGTTACTAATTTGGTACTTAAGACTTTTACATTATAAATAATTTTATTTATATATATATTATATATACATAAGTATATTATAATTTTTATATAATGGCTAAATATTCGATGTAATAGTAGCTATTAATCATAAAAAACAAAGTAGTTATATTTTAATATCTAGGCTATTAAGATATGAAATTTATATTTATATTAAGTTAAGTCCCATACTTTAATATAATCTTTTAATAGTTTGGTAATATTTATAACAGATTGGGATCAAGTAAAAATTTTAGTTGTTATTATATTGATTTACTTTGGATTACAAGTAATTTTACAATAACTTAATAATGAATTTCCACATTAAAATGAGGCTAAATATTGCCTAAGGTGCAAATAAGTAAATTTCATTTCCTTTAACTAGTATTAGGAAATTAGACTACCATTTATTAACCAAATAAAATGAAAGGGAAGATTTAAGTTGTTTTCCATCTATAGTATACAAGATTTGGCTTTGTATCAAACAATGTAAGAACTATGCTTTACAAAATAGTATTCTTTTCCATTTCATTACTCTAATGCAATTCTATGAAATGAAAATGGGAGTAACTATTTATTTTCCTTTTACAGAATACAAATTTCAAACCATTCTGACAACAAGATTTTCAACATTTCCTATAACCTTTCAAATAAAAAATACTAACTTTCCAGAGCAATATCTACACACTTATATGAGAAAATAAGTTGACTACAATATGAACAAGATGTTTCTTTCCCTTCTAATTCACTTTATCCATTATAACAATAAAGGGAGATTTACTAAAATGTCCTTTTGAATTTCCCTTCACAACATAATAATACCATCTTAATAAATAACTAATCAATACAAAATTTCTTCCAAAAGAATCAATACAATAATCTTCCACTTGAAGTGGGAATTTTTTCTTTACAAGAAGGGAAACTATAATGAAATAAATTTTGTCTTCTATTATTGCTCCAAGAATTCAAATATCCAACAAAGCTCCATATTCTCTTCACTTGATCACAACAACTAAAAATGGGGGAGAGGCAACACTCTCCACCCAACCAAAACTCCAATGAGAAGAAGAAGCAATTCTTCTCATTGGTCCCCGATTCCCAACCACAAGGCAATAAGGGATGGATCCAACACATGGAAACTCTACAATTCTTCCACATTTACTTGTAAGAAACAAACACACAAGAAAAACAACCACAAAAATACTCATTCTAAACACAACAATTTCCCAAACAATGGCTCCAAAATAAGCCAAGTAGAGATAGGAATATGGGGGTGCACATTGTGCCTCCCAAGGGTTTGGATTCCCACCTCTAAAATCCTCCACAACACAATCAATCCCAAAATCTGTTATGCCTCCCCACAAAAACATATCTATGTCTCTTATGCCTCCCTCTCTCTTATGCCTCCCTCTCTCTTATGGCTCCCACAAAATACAAAATGAAAAATTAGAATAAGGTAGGGCATCCAAAACCCATTCCGTCCTAAACAAACAAAGAATATCTTATGCCTCCCAACATATCTCATGCCCATTTCCCAATCTCACCACAACATAAGGTCAATTTATTACCCAACACTTAAGGGAAGAACACAATTCCATACAACACATAACATACAAAAAGCAAAAGAAAATAAGAGTGCAAAATACTACCTACCCATGGTAAAGCTCCACCTTTCCAAAGCAAGACCAAAAAATTTCAAACTCAAGTGAACTTTCCAAGCTCTCTTCTACTCCAACAAGAAAGCATGCCCAAAAAAATCCCAAAATCAAAACACAAGCAAGTAACCCCATTTACTTCTAAAAAATTTCTCATATATAGAAAAGAGGAGGAGGAAGATGATGTGGCTCCATGTAGGATGCCACATCATTTCTTCTCCACTCCACATCACCCAAGTCAAACCCATAATCCAAGGAAAAATAAATGGGTGGTTGAGAGGTATGATAAACCTCTTACACACACCACTCGTAGCCCATACCCTTTAGGACAAAGAAATAAACATATGTAAGAAAGTGAAATTAAAACTCACCTTTTCCCTTCCATAAACACATCATGGGGTCTATTTTTTACCCCCTAACCCATAGGTAGGGTTGGTATAATAAATTAATAGGTGTGGGACAATTTTTACTTGTCCCACAAGCCTCCAAAATTGGCCTTTAAGGCCAAATCTGAAATTTCAAGAAGGGGTAGAGTGTACAACACTCAAGATCATATACACTCCACTTATAACACATAAACCAAAGAACCATCTAATCTAATAAATGAATTCTTTTTTTCCATCTAAAATTTAGCTTAATAATGTTATTAGTTCAATTAATTAAGACACATAACCCAATAATGATAAAAGGGAAATTACTTCACAATGTAAATCACATATATAAAAATTAAACATATAAAATAAAGGAAAGAACAAAACATAAACCTTGGTCACAATTGGAGGTAATCCCCCCATGGGGACCCCCTAACAACAAATAAAAACAACACACAACATAACACACATTGCCATGATGACCATTGTTGAATACATATAGCATTCTGATGTGGTTGGTCTCCAATCCCCCTTTGATTGTTGTGATATTATAAATGCCTGCAAAACACACAATACCTCTTTCGGTCTTCTGGTAGCATAAAAACATCCAAGATAAAATATAGAAATATAAATTGAAAATCATCCACATATAAATTAAATCATCATCTAGACAAGTAACGTTATTATTTTCAATTTCTAATAACTTTTGAATTCTACATTTCATCAATACCAATAAAATCACCAGATTAGTTCAACTATTAAAGCCTACTCAATATGACAAGAATGTTTAATGTCAGAATAGAATCATGTGTAAAGAGGACATCAAAATCTTTCCAGAAATTCCTTGTTTTCAAGAAACCGAGTACTCTATGAAAATTTATGGCCTTCTGAAGTTTTTCTTCATTTGGCATAAAAAAATTAATTCTGACTGTCAAAAAAAAAATTCTAGTGAAATTTTCTAAATTTTCCCCACCGGCATGTAGCCAATAAGAGGCTACCACATGGTATCATGAGGCATTGGTGGAGGGACGGATCCTTTTTTAAACTTAGCTCTTTAAAAAAATGGAAAATTTTCTAAATTTTCCCCGCCGCCCCGCAGGCAATCAAGGGCTGCCACATGGTATCGCAAGGAATTAGCAGGGAAGCAGATTCCTTTCTTCCCTTTGTATTTTGGAAATTTTTTGGGAAAATTTTGTACATTTTCCCCGCCACCCCCGCCGGCCCGCAGCCAATCAGAAGCTACCATGTAGCATCACGAGGTGTCGATGGAGGCGCAGGTGTATTTTACACTTTTCACCCCTCTAGGCATTAAAATTCTTTTATCCCCACCACCCCACTTTCCCCATGTTTGCTTAGGATGTGCCACATGTCCCTTGTGAATTCACAGGAGCATGGGTACATAGGTGGCTTTTTGCCCCATGCGGGAAATTTCAAAAATGTCTCACACGGCCCCGTGGACCCACCTCTGGGAAAAAAATTCTCCCCACGGCCTATAGACCTACCTGTGGGGGAATTTTTCTCCTCATGGCTGGCCGAACCACCCCTATGGAAAAATTTCTCCCTTGGGCCCACAAGCCCACTCTTGGGGAAAATTTTCACTACAAGGCCCACCGACCCATAACTTTTGAAATACAGGGAGTTTGGTGGACTTTTTTAGATCACTGAAAAGGTGAGGAAATTTCCTATCCAATGGGAATGGTTTAAGGAAATTCTGAATGCATTAATTTTGAGAAAAATCAAGTTGAATCTTTAATCCCATTATAGAATGGGTATGTTGAGGAATTACCCTCTTAACCTAATTGAACCTTCTAACCCTAAATTTTAGACCTTTTGACCTCTAATAATTGTTAACAAAAGAAAATTATATTTTAGTAGATTAGAATTGATCTGGAACCTGTTAGTGAAAACTGTTGTTTTGTAACTTGGTTGTAGACTCTTTTTTTAAAAAAATTAGTCCATAATTTTTCGTAACTAATCCTAAGAAGGTCTTGGGTCTCAAGTGAGTTGTTTTAGTGGGTGTCACAGTTTTGATAACTGTTTTAATGGAACTCCACTTCAGTTAGAGCTTACACTCATCGCTTGTGCAATGGAGGTCCGGATCAAGATTTTCAGCTCGGGCACGTTTATAAAACCTGGTGAGAGATTAAAGGTGTCCATTTTGATCAAACAAATTTGTTATCTTTTTCAGTCTTTAGTTGAACCTCTTTTAGAAATCTTGTGCTTTGGCTAGTTAGTCTAAATTACCAAAGTAATAAGTTCACCTTTGTGAGAATAATTCTCGAACCAAACATGAATCTTGTAGATTGTTAAGGAAGGTCTTGAAAAAAAACATTTTTGGTAAATGCATAACCTTAAGGGAATGCAAACCATGGAGTGTATCCAACTGTGATTGTAGATTGTGGTTGAGTTGTTTCGTGGTGCCTTCTCAAAGAGTAAAGTGAACTGTTCTTGATGGGTGTTAGTTGTTTCCATGCTGGCCATAAGGTCATCGTTGAGTCAAGTTGTTTGAAGAGTTAGTCATAACCTTTGTGACCACATGTTGCGTCGTTCTGTACATCAAACAAGTCAAAAAAATTATCCTGTACTTTGCTATGTTGGTCTTTGTGTCGTGAATTAGTGGGCATTACAATACTTAAAAGTAGTTTTTTTTTGGGGAGATTTTATTTTTGACTTTGTGTTACACTTAGCTTAATTTGAATCATGTTTTTAGACAATAGACAATAAACAATATGAAGAACAACACTCTAATACTTACATATTAATTGAGGAGTGTATAAGCCATCCTCATTAATATAAATATCTAACATAAACGAACGCTTGATAATTTTTTATAATACCTAAAATAAAAATTCGATTATATTAAATTGGTTCTATATAAGTTTTTTCAATTCTTTGTTGAGTGTTAGATGGTTAAATGACTTAGAATACACTTAATTGTGTAAACAAATTGAAGTGAAATTAAAACTTTTTGGGCGCTTAAACCAACCACCAATTATCAAAATGTGAAAAAATGAGACCAATAAACATATGAATACTCAATGATAGGTGCGTATTGGATAATTGCCAATAAGACATATGAACTCATAACATGACAAACATAAAGGTAAGAGTTTTTTTTAAAAAAATTAAAATATTTATAAAATATGACCAAAAAATGGTATATATACGGAATTGACAAATATATGCCATTTTTACTTTTATTAAATGAGGATGGACTTTTTTTTAATGTGTTTACCTGGATACAATTCTCAATACATATGATTTCATTTTCACAAAGAAATAATATAGTCGCTTTGGTAAGAAATTGATGTCTACCAATAATAGGAATTAAAATTAGTGTCCAGTAATTGTCGTAAGGAGAAAATAAGGTCGCACGCCAGCGATCATTATTTTAAATTTCTTGGAAATGGTTGTGCAGTCTAAATTGCTCAGAAATCATATTACGGCCGTCACGTGTCATGCTGAGAATATTTTCAGATTATTATTTTTAATTTCTTTTCCGGTCGCATTCCTTCAAGCTGTAGTTTTTATTCGGAACGAGCGTTGGTTGGAGAATTCTTCCAAAGATACATATGCTTTTTAAATTATCCCTTCTGATATCTTACGCAAAGACAATCAAACAAGGTTGGAGAATTCTTCCAAAGATAACAAGAAATAAATTATCCCTTCTGATATCTTACGCAGAGACAATCAAACAAGGTTGAAGAATTCTTCCAAAGATACATATGCTTTTTAAATTTAATTGACTAAATAAGCAAACAAAAATGTGATTTTAATAGGTTTTTTTGGCCTGCAAAAATTTATTATAATTTATAATAAATTGCAATCAAGGGACATTAAACCCTAGGCATGCATACTAGACAATTGATTAGGGCTCCAATATTCAAGGGGTGACTAAATTTATATTACCCGTTCTGTAATGTAACTCTAGATAACTCAGGGGTGTAATTCTATCTCATAAAAGGTTTACGTATTTTTTATAATGTCATTGATGTAGCTTGTAGAGGAAAGTACATAATTGAAGGAAAGAATTATATAATTCTCTATTCATAATGTTTTGGGGGAAATGTCTCTTTTTTTATGGAGGAATTGGTAGAACCTAGTCTAGAAATATCACTTTTTACAAAACCGTGGGGATCTACATAAGCACTTTCATTGTCTTTGCAATAAATAGTTCTTTGTTCACGAATGAGTCTCATCACCTACTTGATATTTGGAAAATTAGAATTGAGTAAGCATCCTTGTATTAAATAAATTGTATTTGTTGCATTATGAACACCTCTTGTAATTAATTTCTCTCCGTCTATGGATTATTACTTTCTCATTTTTTGTGATAATTTTGTAGCTTTATTTTATATTATTCCTTTTGTATACCAAGTTTATTTAAATTTAGTAATTTATTATGATCATGATATGTAAATTTTAAATATGAGAATGTACATAACTTTTATTTATATATTTACTTGATGGGAAAACATTATTAAATGAAATTGTCATAAGGACGTCCACTCCATTTATTTCCTTGGATGCTGCTAACCTTTAATTCCAACGTTGTATGGTCACGATCTGGAAGTACCCTATGTTAGATGTAGTTAAATAAATTTATTTCACTTAGTGTCTAAGGGAGTCATCACTCATATAATTTTTATACAAAAAAATCATTGTTAATCAAGTTCAGTGAGATCTCATAAAAGAATTACAAGTCAGGTGTTTGTCAAACATTTGCTCGACATGCACAAGAGGATCTTATGCTCACGACGTCATTGTGACTTTGGTCATTTTTACTATGACACATTAGATTGTGTTTGTTGAGATTCTACCCATTGTCAACCTTTAAGGTGACCAAGATGGAATGTCACATCACCCCCCTCTTAAAACAAGCATTTTCCCTATGCGCCATCAGTTGAATCTGTAAGTGTTTGTTTCTACAAGATTCTATTGCTGTAAAAAATTATTAAATATTTAAAATCTAATAATAATTTTGAAATTTATTTAAATTAAATAATCAAGATAAATAATTTAAATCACCATTTTACCAAAAAAAAAAAAAAGGGAATTCCAAACTTGGTTTACAAGCTTGAAAAAGCTAAAGCATTTGAAAATAGAAAGAGGGAATTCTAAGCATCATTTACAAGCAACGAAAAGCTAAAAGAATATATTCCTCTTTTAAAACTTAAAAGAGAAAGGTAATTGCTTATTTTCTAGAGATTTATCTTTTTTCCTAGTGATTTTTTAAATAATTTGTTTGAAGTGAATGAATTTTTTTTTTAATATAGAAAATAGAAAGCTACCAACATGTAGTTTTCTACTCTAATTATTATTTAATATTTTATTTATTTGAATCAATTTAACAAAATATAAAAATTCTCTTAAAATACAATTTACATGATAAGTATTTTTTCCAGTTAACCCTTCTAATAAAAATTTATAATATTTTAATACCTTTTAGTATTGAAGTGTAATTTTAAATTTCAATTTATTTTAGAGTGTAAATTTGTAATCACCCTTCTATGCCAAATTAAAAGACGTTTGAAGGGCATTGACAACTTCAAATTTTATCCCTCAATATTGACATACGAGAATTCTGTAGAAGACAAAATTTGGTTGGATAAATCTACCTTAAGAAACTGTCAGTCAAAGAAATTATTCCAGTATGCCTAACTTGAGAATCTGTAGAAGAATCCAGTTATTCGGAGACGTCTACCTTAAGAAACTGTTAGTCAGAGAACGAAATTCACCATGCACTACTTAAGATAAAAGGCAACAATTTTTGTCGCCGGTTGAAAAAAATGTCCTCCACAAAAATGTTACTAATGTAACAATGAAAATTACACACCATTTTCGGAACATTTCCTCCCAATGTTGTTATTGATTAAAAGAGAATATTTAAGCCATGCTCGCACGTCCTTCGTCTTATATCTCACCCACGTTGACAAAGTTATAGGAAATTATAAGGGCTACTTCAACTATGTCATGCTTAACCTATTCTTTATCTCGACCCAATATTGTGAACCCAACAACATTGAGTTAGGGGTAGGTGCATTTGAGAGTTTTTGAACTTCTTCGGCGGTCATAACCAGTGAAGTTAGAGAACTGTTGGCACATAGATATATGGACTCAATTTATTTTTTATGTGGTTAACTAATAATATATATTATTTAAAATGTTGCAAATATTCTAAGAACACAAAGGAAATATTTATTTCAAAATGTATGTCTTTGATGAGGAATGAACCATAATTTATAATTTAACAATTTTACACAAAACTTTTATTGAGAAATTTCATTTATGAAAAAATCTAAACAAAATTGAATCCTATCAATTACTAGAGTAGAAACGACGTAAATTCACATATAAAAATGGATCACTAAAGGTATATAAATAAGCAATAAACATGGTTTTTTAAGGCATAAGATGCTATCAAAAATTGCGAGGAATCTTATTTTCTAAGTACCACATAGAGTGCTAGGATGCTTAATCTATCCTTGAGGCCATGTAGAGGTTAATGGTAGAGAGGGTGAGTTCCTTCCCAAGGGAAAACACGAATTTCCTTTTGAAGGGAAAAATTTACAGCTTCAATAAAGGGATAAATCCTTGAGTTGATTACATGGAATACCGTAGCAATTTAGATATTTCCTCTACTTAAGATCTATCTCCCTACCATTATTTTATGACACAGTCTTCACTTCTTCTGTCATGACTTGGACATAACATTGGTTATATACAAATCTCATAGTTGTGTTATCACTACATCTTTAGGTAATGTGAATTGTTGTATTTTCTCATGTTCATGTTTTTACACATGATTTGCACTTAGTGCTCAAGATTCCTAATAGGTTTTTTCTTGTGCATACTCATTCCTTTGAAATAGTAAAAAAGATGATTAAAATTTTGCTAAAATCAAATTTTTTTATCTAGCATACAAAGGGTCCATCTTGGGATAAGGAGAGAAAATATATGGCATAAGTTTAGTGCTTGTACCTCTTTGTTCCACTTAGTTCTAAATGTAATAATACATAGAATTAGTGTCTGGAGGGTAGTTCCACAAATCATACCGCCCCAAATTCCCTGCACTTCCAAAAATGTATCCCAACTCAAACAAAACACTAAATGAAACAAGAGAATGAAAATAAGATGTTTGGTATGGTGTATACCTTCACTCCAAAATCAAAATAGTAACCCAACAAGCAGCCAAGGGGCACTCCAAAAACGTAGTAACAAGCTAGATTTATATATGCCACTAGAGCCTGCCACCCCGCAAGATCCCACTGCTGACACCTGCAAGAATTGGTCATTTTTAAAAAAACATGTTATTTTTGTTTATATCATTCAGGAAACAGAATCCTGAGTTACAAATCAATCCAACGCTGTGAGATTTGCATTGCTTGCATCCCAGAACAGGTTGTATGCTAAGACAAGAAGCATGATATAGAGCAAGTAGATATTGCAAGCTCTGAAACTGCTTTACAAATAACATTCTACTTGGCATGTTGGTGAAAGCCAATACTAGCAATATTGCTATTCTGGTAATGAATGATTGACAGCCATGAGAATGGCTCCTACCAAGAATGTCTGTGCCTTCAAAGACAACAATGCACTGCAAATTTTGCAGCCACTTGGATGGTCCATGCTAAAAACCAATTCAACCATTGAAACTCTATACTAAGATGCCAATCAAAAAAAAAGACACAATCATCAACAACACATAAATGCTACACCATTCAAGAAGGTTATGTAGATTTTTGTCAATTATTTCCTTTCAGTAGTGATACCAGATGTACCACCTGATGGCAAATATTGAACGCCCGCTAGAAATCATCTACTTCCCACCCCATAACAAATTACGGAATACTAGCACATAATTATGGAATAATATGTTTAGTAAAATGAAATAAGATAGCCCGCACTAAAAGATTGCCAAAAATAACAGTTGTCACATTATTGTTTCTAAGTCACTTAAAATTAATATTATAAATTTCCCCATTATAATAAAATAATAAAACTCTCATTACATTTTTCATAAACTTAGTTATCGTAAGGCATGGTTTATGTTCCCTCTAAAGTCATTTTTATAAACATTTAATTTCCACTATAGTCAACTAGAACAAAATAATCCCATGGGCAAAGGGGTCCAATTAATTAAATACTAAAGTTATTTTAATCCCACAAGGTGACTAGGTTTAAAACAAATAACAAGTTCCTTAATTTAACACAAGGGTTAGAAGAATAAACCCACCCCTTACACAAATAAAGTGGCCCCCATAAAAAGTCAACCCATGCATTTTACATTTAAATAAAAATTTAAATTTCCTCTCGTCCACTCCCCACCTACATTTTGTAGGGATGAATCTCATCCATTGGATGGATTCATTTGGGGCCTTAGGATTACGGGGAAAAAAAACTCTAACCCTAAGTTTGCTTAAGAAAGCTTTCTTTCTCTTTATTTGACACATTATTTCTCTTTTGGTTTTGTAGATTGGTGGAGGAGAGGAAGCCATTAGAGGCCATTTCAAGCTTTTGCGAGGATATACACTTCTTCTTTTTGTTTTGTGTTATTCACATCCTCTTATAGGGTTTCAATACATTTGTTTATTTTTGTTTATTTAATTTCAATAATATTTTCCCAAATGGGATTATGGGTTTTGCCCCCATTTTAGAGGAAAATGGCGAAAATTGTATTGTATTTAGATAGATATAGAATAATATTTACATAAACATATATACATATATACCTTTGTATACATATATATAAATATATATTTCATTACATAACTTTATTTAATTAAAAACCTGAAATAAAATATGGGTAATATGTGTGTGTGTGTTTGTGTATGGGTACAAACTGTATTTTGATAAGATATCGGCCCACACAATAACCTAGTTTGCGGCCAAAAAGGGTAATGACCAGGAATGCAAGGATAATGGGCCGCGGTACCCCTATTATTTGGAAAGTCCAACTAGGATGGACTATGTGCGTGCATGCGTGTGTGGCGTGCGTGCGTGTATACTACGGGTTTTATTGTGCGTGCGTGCGTGCGTGCGGTTTGGGGTTGGGGTGAGGGTCGTCGACCCCACCACCCATCCCATTTGATAATGGGATGGGGGGTGCGCTCAGTGACCCTCCCCTAACCTTATCCCTACATAATAAAGAAGGATTGACACAGGTCATGGTCATACATATCTGTATGCAAATAATGTACTTGGATTTAAATATATTATCCTATTGTATACTATTATGTAAACTTATTACTATGTATTTATGTAAATATAATTGTTTTATATATATATATATATACATACATATATATTATAATATTACATACATATATAATAATATTTAATATATATACATATATATATATATAAACAAACAATAGTAGTTATATTTTATATATATATATTATATATACTATATTATATCTTATATTTGTGTATACAGTTTTACTTTAAACACACTTTAATAATATATTGGTAAGAGGTACTTTTATTTAATCAAGTAACCAAATTTCAGTTGTTATTAATATTAATTTACTTTGGATTAATAAGTCCATTTTACAATAACTTAATAATGAATTTACACATTTCAATGAGGCTAAGGCCTAATATTGCAAATAAGATAATTTATCTTCTCCCACTAGTATTAGGAAATTTGATCTAAATTTTATTAACCAAGATAAAAGACAGATAAATCTTTATAGTTCCTTTACCATCTATAATACAAGGTTTTGCTTTCTATCAAGACAATGTAAGGAATTGCCACAACTCAAATAGGAATAACTTTTTCATTTCATGAAATTTCATTATGTAATAGTTTTTATAAAATGTCTTTATTTCCTTTTTACAACTAATGCAAATTTGCAACCATTCTCACAACACGCTTTCAACAATATTTCCTATAACCTTTATAAAAGCTCATTTCTTTCAATAAGATCAACACACTTATATGAGATAATAAACTACAACTACAATATGAACAAGTTGTTTCAAATTTCCCTTCCTTCACATTTCCATTATAACAAACAAGATTTACTAAAATGTCCTTAATGAATTTCCCTTCACAACATAAAATACCAACTTAATAATAATAATAATCAATACAACATTTCTTCCAAAAGAACAATACAATAATCTTCCAGTTGAAGTGGGAATTTTTACAAGAAGGAAACTATAATGAAATACATTTTGTCTTCTATTATTGCTCCAAGAATCAAATCTCCAACAAAGCTCCATATTCTCTTCACTTGATCACAACAACCAAAAATGGGGGAGAGGCAACACTCTCCACCCAACCAAAACTCCAATGAGAAGAAGAAGCAATTCTTCTCATTGGCCCCTGAGCCCCAACCACAAGGCAATAAGGGATGGATCCAACACATGGAAACTCTACAATGCTTCCACATTTACTTGCAAACAACAACACACAAGAAGATAAACACACAAAAAAACACTCATTTTAAACACAACAACTTCCCAAAACAATGGCTCCAAAATAAGCCAAGTAGAGATAGGAACATGGGGGTGCCCTTGTGCCTCCCAAGGGTTTGGATGCCCACCTCTAAAATCCTCCACAACACAATCAATCCCAAAATCTCTTATGCCTCCCCACAACAACATATCTATGTCTCTTATGCCTCCCTCTCTCTCTCTTATGGCTCCCACAAAATACAAAATAACAAAATAGAATAAGGTGGGCATCCAAAACCCACTGCCTCCTAAACACACGAAGAAGCTCTTATGCCTCCCAACATATTTCATCCCCATTTCCAAATCTCACCACAACCTAAGGTCAATTTACTACCCAATACTTCAAGCAAGAACACAAATCCATACAACACATAACATACAAGAAAACAAGAACAAGAAAAGAGTGCAAGATCCTACCTTGCCATGGTAAAGCTCCACTTTCCAAGCAAGTCCAAAAATATTCAAACTCAAGAAACTTTCCAAGCTCTCTTCTACTCCAACAAGAAAGCATCCAAAAAATCCAAAAGCCAAAAACAAGCAAGTAACCCCCTTTACTTCCCAAAAATTTCAATATATAGAAAAGAAGAGGAGGAAGATGATGTGGCTCCATGTAGGATGCCACATCATTTCTTCTCCACTCCACATCACCCAAGTCAAACCCATACTCCAAGGAAAATAAATGGTGGTTGAGAGGTATGACAAACCTCTTACACACACCACTCCAACCCATACCCTTTAGGATAAAGAAATAAATATAAGAAAGTGTAATTAAAACTCACCTTTTGTCTTCCAAAACACATAATGGGGTCTATTTTTGACCCCCCAACCCATAGGTAGGGTTGGTATAATAAATTAAGAGGTGTGGGACAAGTTTAACTTGTCCCACAAGCCTCCAAAATTGGCCCTTAAGGCCAAATCCAAATTTCCAAGAAGGGGTAGAGTGTACAACACTCAAGATCACATACACTCCACTTACAACACATAAACCAAAGAACCATCTAATCTAATAAATGACTTCTTTTTTGTCCCATCTAAATTTAGCTTAATAATGTTATTAGTTCACTTAATTAAGACACATAACCCAATAATGATAAAAGGGAAATTACTTCACAATTTAAATCACATATACAAAAAATTAAATAAAAGAAAAGAAAGAACTAAACATAAACCCTTGGTCACAATTGGAGGTAATCCCCCCATGGGGACCCCCTAACAACAAATAAAACACACACAACATAACACATGTTGCCATGGTGACCATTGTTGAATCCATCTAGCATTCCGATGTGGTTGGTCTCCAATCCCCCTTTGATTGTTGTGATATAAATGCCTGCAAAACACACAATACCTCCTTCGGCCTCATGGCCACATCAAAACATCCAAGATAAAATATACACATATAAATCAATAATCATCCATTTGTAAATTAAATCATCATCTAGACAATAATGTTATTATTTTAAAATTTCCAACAACATCTCAATTCTATATTTCATCAATACCAATAAGATCACAAGATTAGTTCAACTGTGCTAAATCCTACTCAATATGACAAAATGTCGAAATGTCAGAAATAGATATAAATATGTCAACAACACATCATCATCAATATAAAATGTCTCTCTAAGAAATCCACACACATCATACTATGAATCGAAATCCATCAATAATCAAAGTATCTCTATCATCTAACATCATGCTAAAGAAAAATGATACAATAATATCCATACATATAGTCAACAATAATCAAAATCCAAAATGTAATAAGTGTGGAATGGAAGTGGGCACGACATCCCCCTCCACTTAGACTCAACTTCCTCCTGGAAGTCACTGAAATAGGTGAGGAAACTGGACCCGTAGCAATGTAGCATCCTCCCATGTAGCAACAATCTCATCATACCTGTCCCACTAGACTCAAACATGGTCAATCCATCTACCTCAAAGGCCTAAGTTCCTGTGCTTTAGAATACAGACGGGCTCCACCATCACCTGCCCTTGATCATACACCTACAATGAGGTCCAATCTAATACATGATAAGGATTTGACAATATATCACCTAAGTACAGAAACATCAAACAACATTGTGGACGTGAGACAAGCTAGGTGGAAATTCTATATGATACGCCTAAAAGGATTGATATGCTCCAAGATCTCAAAGCTACCCAAAAATATAGGAGCAAGCTTAGAGTTCTTTTCCATAACGAATAGGGCTCTTACGGGGCCTGAATTAAAGAAACATCTTCGTGCCCACCTCAAAAATATGATACCTGTCCTATGTTGATCTACATACTTCTTCTGCCTATCCTAAGCCTAGTCTGTAATCTCTAACTTGATCACAACAACATGTTGCTCCACATGTCTTGTAGTAAAGATGATCCAAGAAGAAACCCTATCCTCCAACCTGTCCCTAACTATCAGAGGTGTCCTACACTACTCTACCATACAGAGTGCCTGAAAATTACACAATTTTACTATTTTAAAACAAGAGTTCCACAAAGGATAAAACAATTATTGTAGGAAAACAATACACCAGATACAAGTACTCCTCCCACCTTGACTGATGGTCCATGACGTACATCCTAAACATGTCATCCAAGAACTTGATTTACCCACGTCAAATTCTGTCCAATCTATTTCTAGGGTGATAGGATATCATGAAATCAATGATCTTCATACTGAGAGCATACTACATCGTAGTAATTGAAGTAAGAACTGTACAAGGGATCACAGTGAATAAATGATCTTCCGTGGAATCTCATGCAATCCGACAATCTCATCAAGGTATACTTGTGCCACTGCACTAGCCATGTAGGTGATATTCACAAGATAAAAGTGAGCCACTTTCATGAATTTATCCAATGTGACCATGATGGCATCAACGAGTCAAACTATCTTGACGTTGGTAAACCAACTTAATACAGTCCATGGATCAATGGTGTCCCATTTCAAAAATAACTGATATATCCATGAGGGAAGACTAAGGTCATCATTGGATGCTGTATGTTCCGGCTACTTCACCTTCTAACACAACTCTAAAAAATGTAGGGGTTGTCAAATTGAGCCACATCTCTTCGAATAGGAACCTCCAATGGTACAACTATCTCAAGGTAGTATGCATACTAACTGTCAAATTCACCACGGGATGGGCTAAATAAGGTGCATGATAAGCACTCTTTCAAAATTTCCTATCTCAACACTCCATCTCTAGGAACATATAATGGAGTCATGTGTCTTATAAGACTATCTATCTCTAATGAAAATCCATCAAATATCCCCTCAAGGGCTCCTCCGTGACTCAATATCTTTTGACTCTAGGTGCAAAGTACAAGCCATCGTGAGGAAGTTGCTGAATATCAGAACTCTGTAAATGTGTACCCACTGAAGTTAGTTGATAACCACATGTCTCCATCTACTCAATGGCTTATACAACGATGTTCTCCTTTCCCTTCACATGCTCTATCTTGCATATTCATACTCACAAAGGCCACAACTCCATGGAATCACCGCTAACAAGCATTGAGATTGGGTTGTGTGAAGAGGTGACGAAGACTCAAGTGATCAGTTTTGAGTGTGAATATCTGAAACAAGAAGGAAGTGTCTCCAAAATAACCAAGGCATACTCCACAAATCCCTGCAAGAGTTATACCCCTAATTGAGCTCATAATCCTTGAATTTATAAGACTCAAAATCAACTATTCTCCCAAACTGTATCAACACACCTCCTAGTCTTTCCAAAGAAGCATCTGTGTAAATGAAGAACTGGCCTTGAGGGTCTGGTACTACAAGAACATGAACGTGACACTATAATGAGGCATTCCTTCAGTCTCCTGTAAGCTTGATCACATCTGATCTAACCATAGGAATTTCTTCCCATTTTCACTAAAGGGAAGTGATGGGATACGTAACCTGAGAAAATTCAAGTTCAAGGCTAGACATGATCAACATAGGAGAGAGCATAACCTTCATGTTGGAGATATAATTTGTCTTAACTTGAGTAATGAGAGACTAGAAGGTCAAGCATGGAATATCAAGCCACTACTATATTGACCCTTCACCATACTAGATAAAGTTGGAGGAAATGCTTTTTGACTTGATTTATCACCATTTATGCGGATGTTCTCAGTAGTAAACTATGAAAAATTTCACCTATATGAGCCATCCATGCTTGATGAAGATGAAATATTACAGTTGCTACCTTCCATAAAATATTTCCTCTTGGACTCAAGAAGTGAATTAGAGGAGGATGTACTACTCCAACAAAAGGTCAGAGAGACAAGGTGAGGTCTGCAAGAGTCTTGACAGATTGGAATGAAAGGAAAGACATTAAGGGAGGCCCAATGGTACTCGAAGGAGCAAGTGATGGAAATATTTCCTCATCTACTCCCCCATTAAGCTTTTGTGGGACCAAAATCCTACTAATCAGGGGAGGTGTGAACCATAGGGATCCAAAATAACTCTACTTCATCATATCATCCAACACCATAAGGATAAAATGAAGAAAACAGAGGTTTTGTCACTATTTTAACAAAACCACTATCTTATGCAAAGTCGTGGTCTTATAACCACCCCCCAGACAGGGAAGCAGTCATGTAATCGCCAGTCTTCACAGGGCAGCGGTCCTATCACTTTCGAAATAAAAATAAAAATGAAGCATCAACAGACGTGGATTTTAATCATCTAACTTAGTCCCTTTCCTACCACGACCTTTATCATTCTCCATTACACTGGAGGATGTGGGAGAAGTTATAAATACTTGAGAGGAGAAAAGGATTTGATCATTGGAAATAAGATATTTCATTGGAGTAAGTGCGAGAGTATTCTTAGTGTTAGAATTGAGTTTGTAGAAGTAAGAAGGTTGAGAACAGAGCAAGAAATTACTTGCAATGAAGTTTGAGACATTGAAAAATTTCCTTTTCATGCTTATTGTAAAATCTGTATCTTCATATTTGAATTAGAGAATAAAAAAAGTGGGAAGAAAGATCAGTTTCCCTTCCTGAAAGGTTTTCCCTCACACTTGGGGTTTGAAGGATAAAATTCTTGGTGTTTTTATTTAACATTCATTTCACTCTACAAATTTTAATTCTAAAGTGTAAGTAAGTCAATCACTAGCTCAAAATCTCATTTTTTGATTGAAATTAGAACAACAGTGTTTTAAAGTGTGATTTGTAAGAATTCTAAAGTTGAAGGTTTACATATGAGTGTGACAAAGGAAGAAATGATTTTTGTTGATGAGGGAAACACATACCTCAAAATTAGTATGAAATTTTGGTGTTGGGAAATCCCTAGTCCACTCGTAAAGGTAGGTGTATTAGCCCAATATGCAAGAAGAAGTATCTAAATTCATAAGAGGATGTGAAGGTTTTTCTTCTAGCAAGCCTAAAGTTAGATAGGAAGGTTTGTATATGCCTTTACCGGTCTTTACTTGTCCTTGGGAAGATATTTATATGGATTTTTTAGGAGTACCTATGTCTAGACATGTTTGTGATTATCTATGTAACGCCCGCTAAAACAACCCACTTGAGACCCAAGAACAATCTAGGATTAGTTAGGAAAATTATGGAATAATTTTTTTGTATTGTTTAAAAGAGTCAACAACTAGGTTACAAGACAACACTTTTTGCAAGCAAGTTTTCAAGCCAAATATTATTAATAGCTTATAGTTTTATTAATACAACAATTATAAAAGATCACAAGGTCCAAACTTAGGGTTAGATTAATCAATTAGGTTAAGAGGGTAATTTCTCACTATACCACTCTCTAACAGGATTAAAAGATTCAACTTGATTTTTCTCAAAATTAATGCACTCAAAACTTCCCAAAAACATTCCCATTAGATAGGAAATTTCCTCACCTTTCCAGTGATATAAAGAAGTCCTCCTAACTCCTCATATTTCTCAAGTTATGGGCCAACGGACCTTGGGAGGAAAATTTTCCCAAGAGCGGGTCTGCGGGCCTAGGGGAGAAAATTTTCCCATGCGTGGGCCTGCGGACTTCGGAGAGAATTTTTTCCCAGAGGAGGAATGTGGACCGTGGGGTGGGAAAAAAATTTTTCCCATGCGTGGGCCGGTAGAGTGCGCTTTTTTCCCTTTTTGGGAAGAACTTTAGCGCCCTGAAGCCCGAAAGGACACGTGTCAGAATTTCAACTTTTGTCACTTTTCCCTTTTTTGGGACAAAAATGCGATTTTAGCCTCCACGCGCCTGCGAGCTTAGAAAATTTTTCCCAAAGAAAGGACATAAGTTTCGGGATTTCCCAACTTGGCAGAAATTTGCGGCCGCTGGGGCCACGGAGAAAACTTTAAAATTTTATCCTTTTTCTTGAAAAAGTGCTAAGGGATCAAAATGATCCATGCGCCCCCACCGACGCCCAAGGCCATGTGTCAACCATCCATTGGTTGCGGGTCGGCGGGCCCGGGAGAAAACTTGGAAAATTTTCCCAAAAAATTTCAAAGCGCTAAGTTTAAATTAAGGAACTTGCTCCTCCGCTGACACCTATGATGGCACACGTGGTAGCACTGATTGGTTGCGGGCTGGGGGGTTGCGGAGAAAATTTAGAAAATTTTCCCAATTTTTTTTTTTACAGTTAGAATTATTTTTGAAGCCAAATGAATGGAAACTTTCAGAAGGCCATAACTTTTGATTGGGAACTCCGTTTTGGGCAAATAAGGAATTTTTCGAAATCTCTCGACGTCCTCTTTGCATAGGAATCATTAATTTTCATTTTGATAATGTTTAAGGGGTCAATTTCACGAAATGATCTGCAGGATTTAAAAAGGCAAGCTGGTAAATTTTAACTTATGAAATTTTAATCAATTTGATCTTCTTCCTCTCTCAACATGTCAATTAAACATGGAGAATTGTTCTTAGATGGATTTAGGATGGATTTGGAAGGTAAGTTTGTTTGATTGACTCCAAATTAAAAAATTACAACTTTGAAGCAAAACGACAGCATTAAACGTTTGAGCCCGATTTTGCTAAGATTTCTAAGGGGTTCCTTATGTGTTGTTGTCCAATTGAATTGATTTAGGGAATACTACTTCAATTTAATCATTTAATTTGTTATTTCCTTGTTGCAGGTTCGAACTGTGCATTTTTGGATAAATATTTGTCCAGAGTTTTTTTTAAAATACAAAACAGAGATCAAGTTTTAAAGGGTCTATTTTCCATTTTCTACTTCCAAGTATTAGAATACATTCCAATTCCAATCTAATACATTTAGTTGATTCAAATCAAACTATTCAAAACCAAAATGCAATTCTGATTTCAAATTTTACACATTTCAAAAGACAGAGCTCTGTGTTTTCCTCACACACATTTCTTCCTTTCAAACAGAGATTTCAAATACATTTAAATGATCAGATTCAATACCACAATGCAATTTGAGAAAGGTAATACAATCATTTATTGATTCCCAAAAGACAACTTACAACTTCTTTCTTTCATTCTTCAAATTCATCATACAAAATACAATTCTTTCTTTCAAAAGAACAGAAATGGAGTATATCTCTTTCACATTTCAATCTTACAACTTTCATATTCAATATAACATATTTCCATTACAAAACATATACAAGTTCATCCACTTCAAGTGGGAAGGTTACAATAAGATTTATCTCAACAAGGGACTATCAACTATTTTATTTCATTTTCCTTTGCTCCAGAACAACAACATGTAGATTTATCATTCTTCCAATTTTGATCACAACAAGAGCAGGGAAAGGCAACGCTCTCCACCCAACCAAGACATCCAATGACAAGGAGAAGCCATCCTTCTTCATTGGCCCCCGAGCCCCAACCAAAATGCAATGGAATATGTGATTCAACTCATGGACACAACAGGCTTCCACAAACACACATGTAAATTTCACATTTAAAACATAGTCCAAACATAATGTAGTTTGCAACTACTTTAAAGCATGACAAACAACACTAAGGCTTCATCCAGCAAGCCAAAGGAGCAAGAAACTATGGGGGATGCTACTTATGCCTCCCAAAGGGGAAATGGGTATCACCACCTGATTTCAAACCACCAAAATATAGTATATCAAAGCCCTGACATGCCCTTATGCCTCCCCCAAGTACCCTTATTCCTCACATTTCCTTATGCCTCCCCAACCTCTTATGGCACCCCATAATGAGTAAAGAAATGCAAGTTATTTCTTTGTAAGGTGGAACCCAAATCCCAACTCCCTCCACACTTATACCTCCCCAAAACACTTGTGCCTCCCACAAAATGAACCCCATAGTCTTCTCCTACACCATACCTAGGCCATCTACCCAACATCCCACAAACATACCAAAACATTCACAACAATAAAAATTTCATAAACAGAAAGAGAAGCATTACAAGAGCCAAGCTCCTACCTCTCCATGATGGAGTTGTTCCAAGTTCCAAAATAACAAGCTTTATCCCAATGCAAGCAATCCAAATCAGCCAAGCACAAGCATGCAACAATCTTTCAAAAACTTCTCCAAGCAAGAGCTCCAAAACAACAAAGAATTCACCCCCAAAAGAGTTTCCAAAAGTGAAGCAACCCAAAACAAGGCAAGCAATTCAAATTTTATAGAAGAGGGAAAATAAGAGGATGAGGTGGATCCATGTAGGATGCCACATCACACATCCTCAACCCCAACCCAAAAGTCAACTTCATTCTCCAATGCATAATAAAAAGGTGGGTGAATAATATGACAGTTTACTTACATACTCAAATCCAACCCACACCCTAAAGGACTGAAATTAAACCATGTAAGAAAAGTACAATAAAAACTTACAATTTGTCTTCTCAAAAAGCATTATAAAAGTCTAAATTCAACTCTCCAACCATAGGTATGGTTGGTAAATAAATTTAAGAGGTATGGGACAAGTTTAACTTGTCCCACAAGCCTCCAAAATCAGCCTCCAAGGAAAAATTCGAATTTCCAAGAAGGTGGAGTGTTTCACACTCAAAATTTAACTTACACATCACTTACACATCTCTTACAACACTTTAATTCAAGACCAACAACTCTATTAATTACTTTCTTATGACATATTTTAATTAATTAACTTAACAACATGATTACTCACAATATTACACATCATTTAATAAATAATGAAAGGGTCAATGCACCACAAAATAAACACATGCAAACATAAACAAAGGAACCAATAAATAAATACACATAACCCCTTGGTCACATTTAAAGGTGATCTCCCCCGTGGGAACCCTAACAAAACAACCACACACAAACAATACAAGTTGTCATGGTGACCTTGTTGAATTCATCTAGAATTCCAATGTGGTTGGTCTCCAATCCCCCGATGTTTGTTGTGATATTTTAACCTGCAAAACACAAATACCTCCTTTGGTCTCGTGGCCATATCAGAACATCCAAAATAATATAATTAAAATTCCAAAATCATCTAGATATATGAATCACAACAACATCCAAGTAACCAACAAGATCATTTGTAATTTTACTCAACAATTATATCATCATCAAATAATTTCCATTTCTAGGTCTACTCACAATATTCAAATATCACATGTCTGAACAACATCCATAATATAACCATGTCAAACAATATATCACATCAATATCCAAAATGTCTCTAATAATCATCATGCATCATAACTGAATCAAGGTCAACAATAATCCATGATCTAACATCTAACATCATACTATAATAAAGTCCATAATCATACCCATAATATAATCAACAGTATCATGATCAGTATCAAAAGGTGTCAAAGGGAAGTGGGCACTACATCCCCCTCCCCTTAGACTCGACTTCCTCCTGGAAGTCACTGGAACAAATGTGGAAACTAAACTCGTAGCAAAGTAGCATCCTCCCATGTAGCTGCAGTCTCATCATATCTGTCCCACTGTACTCGCACTTGATCAATCTCTCTACCTCGAAGGCCCAGGGTCCTGCAATCTATGATGTGAACGGGCTCCACCATCACCTGCCCCTGATCTTGCACCTGCAATGAGGTCCAATCCATCACATGAGAAGGATTCTGTAATATATCTCCTAAGAACTAAAACATGAAACACATCATGTATGTGAGACAAGCTAGGTGGCAATGCTAGATGGTAGGCCAAAGGGTTGATACGCTCCAAGATCTCAAAAGGACCAATGAATCTAGGAGCTAACTTAGAACCTTTTCCATAATGGATAGGGCTCTTGTGTGGCCTGACACAAAGGAATACTTCATGCCCACATCAAAACTACGATCAGTCCTATGCTGATCTGTGTACTTCTTCTACCTGTCATGTGCCTCCTGCAATCTCTGTCTAATCAAAACCACCTGCTTCTCCATGTCCTGCAACAAATCTGGTCCAAGAGAAACCCTATCCTCTAACCTATCCCAACTAAGAGGTGTCCTGCACTCTCTACCATACAAGGCCTTGAAAAGGAGCCATGCCTATAGAACTCTAAAAACTATTATTGTAGGTAAACTCCACCAAGTACAGGTACTCCTCCCATTTAGACTACTGATCCATCACATACATCCTAAGCATATCCTCTAAAATTTGATTCACCCACTTAGTCTGTCCATCTATCTCAGGGTGATATGTTGTACTGAAATTGATCTTTGTTCCAAGGGCATACTGCATGGTAGTCCAAAAATGGGAAGTGTACAAAGGATCACGGTCACTAATGATCTTCCGTGGAATCCCATGTAACCTGACAATCTCATCAAGATATACCCATGCCACTGCACTAGCTAAAAGTGAGCCACTTTTTTCAATTTATCAACCATGACCATGATGGCATCATGGTGATATCTCGACATTGGTAGCCCAACAATGAAGTCCATGGAAATGGTGTCCCATTTCCACTCCGGTATAACATGAGGAAAGAGAAGGCCAACTAGATGCTGATGCTCGGCCTTCACTTTCTGGCACTCTAAACATCATGACACAAACTAAGCCACATCTCTATAAAGTCCTCTCCAGTGATACAACTATCTCAAAGTAGCGTGCATCTTCTTCACCCCAAGATGGGCTGAATAGGGTGCATGATGTGCCTCTGTCAATATGTCCTGCCTCAAGCCTCCATCTCTGGGAACATAAATCCAACCTCTGTGCCTGAGAAGGCCATCTACCTCTAGTGAGAAACCATCAAAATTCCCTTCAAGGGGTCTCTGGTACTCGATCTCTACTCGAACTACAATGTAGAAGTTGTCAAGAGGAAGCTGCTGAAGAATCCTACTCCACAAATCTATGCCCACTGAAGTGGCCATAATCACATGTCTCCATCTGCTGAGAGTTTCTGCCACCACATTCTCCTTCCCTTTCACATGCTCTATCTCCATATCATACTCACAAAGAAACTCCATCCAACGCCACTGATGAGCATTGAGATTGGGCTACATGAAGAGGTGGTGAAGACTCAAGTGATCTGTCCTGAGTGTGAATATTTGACCAAGCAGAAAGTGCCTCCATCAAACCAAAGCATGCACAACTGCCATAAGCTCAAGATCGTGAGTCAGATAATTAAGCTCATAATCTTTGAGTTTGCGAGACTCAAAAGCCACTACTCTTCCCTCCTACATCAACACACCTCCAAGTCCTGCCAAAGAAGCATCCGTACAAATGAAAAACTCACCCTGTGGATCCGACACTGCAAGAATAGGTGTTGTAGTGAGGCATTCCTTCAGTGTCCTGAAGGCCTGCTCACACCTGTCTGACCAAAAAAACTTATTCCCTTTCCATTAAAGGGAAGTGATGGGGTGCATGCAATCCGAGAGAAGTCCTGAAATAAATCCTTGTAATAACCTACTAATCCCATGAAGCTGCAAACCTCTGTCACAGTAGTGGGCACTGGCCAATCCATGATAGCTCTAATCTTGGAAGGATTGACTATGATACCTTCCCAAGAAATGATATGACCCAAATACTGCACCTCCATCTGAAAGAATGCACACTTCTCTAGGTTCTCGTAAAGCTGTTACTCCCGAAGACACTGAAGAACCTGGCGAAGGTGTCCCTCGTGCTCCTCACACATACATGAGTAAATCAAAATGTCATCAAGGAAGATGAGCACGAAACGATCTAAGAAATTCCTGAATACCCCATTCATCAAACTCATAAATACTGCGGGGGCATTAGTCAAACCAAAAGGCACCACTGTGAACTCATAGTGGCCATATCTCATACGGAAGGTGGTCTTATGAATGTCTACCTCTGAAATCCTTAGCTGATGGTAGCCTGACTTAAGATCAATCTTAGAGAAAACTATGGCTCCCTTCATCTGATCAAACAAATCATCAATGCACAGAAGGGGATAATGATTCTTGATCGTTACTTTGTTCAGCTGGCAGTAATCAATACACAACCGCAAGGATCCATCCTTCTTCTTTACAAAGATCACTGGTGCACCCCAAGGGGATACACTAGGAAAAATTAGGCCCTTCTCCAGAAGGCCCTCATGCTATAACCTGAGCTCGAAGAGTTCAGGGGTAGTCATCCTATAAGGTGCTTCATGAGATAGGCTCTACTCCCGGAACCAGATCTATATGAAAATCATTCTCACGTGGGGATGGTAACCCCAGTAGCTCCCCTAGAAATACATCTGAAAACTCTCTCAAAATGGGATGGTCATCTAGCGATGGTCCACTTGACCCATCTTTTGATCGGTCACTAACTGTGACAACTGACAACCCCGTCACACACACCACTTAAGCTGCATACCAGAGATGGTGCAAATAGAAACATGTCTCTTGACCCCTGATACCACTACCTCTGCTCCTAAATCATATAAGATATGATCTTGTGGTAACAATCCACTCTGGCCCTGTGTGCAGACAACCAATCCATACCCAAGATGACTCCATATGAGCCCAAAGGAAGGATACAAGATTTGAGGTAGTGATGAAAGGTCCCAAATCCACCACACACTCCTTAACTAAGGAGTCTACATAGATCTTGGCTCTAGAAGCCATCTCAACATCCCAACTATGACCCTGCCTAACTGCCACCAGCCTACATCACTCTACTAAAGATGGTGCAATAAAAGAATCAGAAGAACCAAGAATCAAACAAAATGGAGGTAGGAATACCACCAATGTTACCTGCAGTCTCAATAATTATACTTTGATGTTCTGCCTGATAGTTCTCAACTTACATACATCCTATGACTGCACCCCATATCACCAATAGTAGGTTCAGAGATCTGTGCCTTACCCTTGTTATTAGGGTTTTGTGGGTAGTCTCTCTAAAAATGTCTAGTAACACCACACCCAAAACAACCACTTGATCCTCTCCCTTGAGTAGTAGCTCCAGTCCAGTACTTTACAGGTTTGTGGTGTGGATCTTGATGACCCTGTCTATGGGGTCTATTGAGGTCTCTACTGGTAAGCTCCTACTGAGTGAGCTCTCTTGGCACCCTGTGTCCTGATGGGACCCCTAGGAGGAGGCCCCATACTCTGACCTCTTTGTGCATCAAACCTCTATGGAGGTCTATAAGGTGGGTGGAACTGCAACTGCTATGTTGTTGTTGTGGTCTAAAAGATGACTGTGTTGAACCCTTTCCACCATAAGGAAGAGGTACTGATACCCTCTATCTGTTGTCCTGCATCTGATGTATGCAGCTCCAGACTCGATCTTTAGCCTGCTAGGTCTTTCCATGAGTCTCCTCTACTATATAGGCCTTCTCCATGGCCTCAGCTAATGTCTGTGGACAATGAATCCATACTGCACCTCCAATGTCTAGATTCAGGCCCCTGATGAACCTGTGGATCTGCACCTGCTCATCCTGCATGTAATCAACATACTGGAGTAGATCCAAAAATCTACTCTCATACTCTTCTACTATAAGAGATGCCTACCAAAGATCATGAAACTCATCTATCCGTTGTGTAAGAACCTCCGTGACAAATATCTACTCCTGAATCACTCCTCAAAGAGCTCCCAGGTAACTGTCTGAGAATCAACATGGAGATTATGCTCCTCTGTCCACCACCAGACACCAAATCCATCCCTCAGTAGATGGATCGCAACACGTGCTTTCATGTTACTAGAACAAGGATAGAGCTTGAAGCATCCGCTCAAGCTCACCAACCAGGCCTCTGCCTGAAATCCACCTATGTCACCAGAATAATGTGATGGCCGAAGCTTCAGGATCTCCCTGATGTGATCTGTAGCTATGGTCTGATGGCCTCTAGGCCTCTCTACATGCTCATCCCTAAGCCTAGGGCTCTGAGACCTCTCTCTATGCCCTGAAACCCTATCTCCATATCCCCTCTACAGTGAATCTGCTCTAGCTGAATCCACATGGGAGTTCTCTCCTCTATGCTCCTCATTGTGCTGAGGATATGCATGAGCCTCAATGGATGTCACCCTATCATGTCCAACTGAATGTGCCCCTACGGTCCCTCTGCGTAGAGCGGCATTAACATCCTAAAGAGTCTACAAAATCTGTGGTAGGATGGTGCTACAACATGATCTGGAGGTGGTATGCCTAAGTCTATGTGAAAAGTCTCCTCATCTTTCCTGTGCCTCCTGCATAGAGCAAAACAAGAGTTAGCTCCCTATTCTAGGTTTTACTTAGTTTCCGTGTTTACTAAAATATGTAATTTCTAAACTAAGTTGTTTTCTAGATTTAAAAGTGTGCTAGGTTTTAAAGTTCATGTCTCAAGTTTTCTAGTGTGCCCAATGGCCCAATATTTTGAACCACTACTCTAATACCAAGTGTAATGCCCGCTAAAACAACCCACTTGAGACCCAAGAACAACCTAGGATTAGTTAGGAAAATTATGGAATAATTTTTTTTTTGTTGTTTAAAAGAGTCAACAACTAGGTTACAAGACAACAGTTGTCGCAAGCACATTTTCAAGCCAAATATTATTAATAGCTTATAGTTTTATTAATACAACAATTATAAAAGATCACAAGGTCCAAACTTAGGGTTAGATTAATCAATTAGGTTAAGAGGGTAATTTCTCACTATACCACTCTCTACCAAGATTAAAATATTCAACCTGTTTTTTCTCAAAATTAACACACTCAAAAATTCCCAAAAACATTCCCATTAGATATTAAATTTCCTCACCTTTCCGGTGATATAAATAAGTCCTCCTAACTCCTCATATTTCTCAAGTTATGGGCTGGCAGACCTCGGGAGGAAAATTTTCCCAAGAGTGGGTTTGCGGGCCTAGGGGAGAAAATTTTCCCATAACTCAGGTCTGTGCAGACTTCTGAGAGAAATTTTTCCCGAAGGAGGAATGCAGACTGGTAGGGTGGGGAAGAAATTTTTTCCCATGCGCAGGCTGGCGGAGCGGGGAAGAACTTTAGCGCTTTTTACCCTTTTTGGGACAAAAGCGCGATTTGCCTTCGCGCGCCCATGAGCCTGAAAGGACACATGTCAGCATTTCCCAGCTCTGGTGGAAATTTGGGCCACCAGAGAATTTTTATACTTTTTTCTTCTTTTCCAAAAAGTGCTAAGGGATCCAAACATGATCCTCGCCGCCACCAACGCCTAAGGCACCACGTGTCAGCCATCCATTGGTTGTGGGTCGGCGGGCCGATGGGAGAACTCAGAAATTTTTCCCAAAGAAAAAATTTCAAAGCACTAAGTTTATTAAGGGATCCCATCTCATCCTCAGGCACCGATGGCACCCATGATTTTTCCATTTTTTGGGTATCCGCTCCTCCGCCGACACTTGCCATTGGTTGTAGCCCTAAGGCAGGGCCGCGGAAAAAATTTAGAAAATTTTCCCTTTTTTTTTACAGTTAGAATTATTTTTGAAGCCAAATGAAGGGAAAATTTAAAAGGCCATAATTTTTGATTGAAAACTTGTTTTTTGGAAAATGAGGACTTTTTGTAAATATCTTGACGTCCCCTTTGCAAAAAAATCATTAATATTTTCATTTTGATAATGTTTAAGGGTTAAATTTCACAAATACGATCTATAGGCTTTAAAAAGGCAAACTGGTGAATTGTAACTTATGAAATTTTAATCAATTGATATTCTTCCTCTCTCAACATGTCAATTAAACATGGATAATTGTTCCTAGATGGATTTAGAATGGATTTGGAAATAAATTTTGATTTGATTGACTACCAATTAAAAATATACAATTTTTCCAAAAAGAATGACAGCAAAATGGTTTGAGCCTGATTTTGCTAAGATTTCTAACGGATTCCTTATGTGTTTTTATCCAATTGAATTCGTTTAGGGCATACTAACTCAATTTAATCGTTTATTTAGTTATTTCCTTGTTGCAGCTCCGAACTGTGCTTTTTTGGATAGAGTATTTGTCAGTTTTTATTAAAAAATAAAATACAAAACATAGATCAATTTTTAAAGAGTCTATTTGCTATTTTCTACTTCCAAGTATTAGAATACATTTGAATTCCAATCTAATACATTTAGTTGGGTCAAATCAATCTATTCAAAACCAAAATGTAATTCTGATTTCAAGTTTACAACCCTTCAAAAGACAGAGCTCTGTGTTTTCCTCACACACATTTCTTCCTTTCAAATAGAGATTTAAAATACATTTAAATTATCAAATTCAATACCAAAATGTAATTTGAGAAAGGTAATACAATCAGTTTATTGATTCTCAAAAGACAACTTACAACTTCTTTCTTTAATTCTTCAAATTCATCATACAGAATGCAATTCTTTCTTTCAAAAGGACAGAAACAGAGTATATCTCTTTCACATTTCAATCTTACAAATTTCATATTCAATACAACATAGTTCCATTAAAAAACATATACAAGTTCATCCACTTCAAGTGGGAAGGTTACAATAAAATTTATCTCAACAACAGACTGTCAACTATTTTATTTAATTTTCCTTTGCTCCAAAACAACATGTAGATTTATCATTCTTCCAATTTCTATCACAACAAGAATAGGGGAAAGACAACACTCTCCAACCAAACAAGACATTCAATGATAAGGAGAATCCATCCTTCATCATTGGCCCCTAATCCCCAACCAACAAGTAATGGAAGATGTGATTCAACTCATGGCAACAACAGGCTTCCACAAACACACCTACAAATTTCACATTTAAAACACCATCCAAATAGAATGTAGTTTGTAACTACTTTAAAGACATGACAAAAAACACTAAGGTTTCATCCAAGCAAGCCAAAGGAGAAAAAAACTATGGGAGATGCTACTTATACCTCCCAAAGGGGAAATGGGTATCACCACCTGATTTCAAACTGCTAAAACATAGTATATCAAAGCCTTGACATTCCCTTATGCCTCCCAAAGTACCCTTATTCCTCACATTTCCTTATGCCTCCCCAACCTCTTATGGCACCCCATAATGAGTAAAGAAATGCAAGTTATTTCTTTGTAAGGTGGAACCCAAATCCCAACTCCCTCCACACTTATACCTCCCCAAAACACTTGTGCCTCCCACAAAATCAACCCCATTGTCTTCTCCTACACCATACCTAGGCCATCTACCCAACATCCCACAAATCATACCAAAACATTCACAACAATAACAATTTCATAAATAGAAAGAGAAGCATTACAAGAGCAAGCTCCTACCTCTCCATGATGGAGTTGTTCCAAGTTCCAAAACAACAAGTTTTATCCCAATGCAAGCAATCCAAGTCAGCCAAGCACAAGCATGCAACAATCTTTCAAAAAAATCTTCAAGCAAGAGCTCCAAAACATTAAAGGAATTCACCCCCAAAAGAGTTTCCAAAAGTGAAGCAACCCAAAACAAGGCAAGCAATTCACATTTTATAGAAGAGGGAAAAGAATAGGATGAGGTGGATCCATGTAGGATGCCACATCACACATCCTCAACCCCAACCCAAAAGTCAACTTCATTCTCCAATGCATAATAAATAAGGTGGGTGAATAATATGACAGTTTACTTACATACTCAAATCCAACCCACACCCCAAAGGACTGAAATTAAATCAATGTAAGAAAAGTGTAATAAAAACTTACAATTTGTCTTCTCAAAAAGCCTTATAAAAGTCTAAATTCAACTCTCCAACCATATGTATGGTTGGTAAATAAATTTAAGAGGTATGGGACAAGTTTAACTTGTCCCACAAGCCTCCAAAATCAGCCTCCAAGGACAAATTTGAATTTCCAAGAAGGTGGAGTGTTTCACACTCAAAAGTTAACTTACACATCACTTACAACACTTTAATTCAAGGCCAACCAATCTATTAATTACTTTCTTATGACATAGTTTAATTAATTAACTTAACAACATGATTACTCACAATATTACACATCATTTAATAAATAATGAAAGGGTCAATGCACCACAAAATAAACACATGCAAACATAAACAAAGGAACCAATAAATAAATACACATAACCCCTTGGTCACATTTAAATGTGATCCCCCCCATGGGAACCCCTAACAAAACAACCACACACAAACAAATACAAGTTGCCATGGTGACCTTGTTGAATTCATCTAGAATTCCAATGTGGTTGGTCTCCAATCCCCCGATGTTTGTTGTGATATTTTAACCTGCAAAACACAAATACCTCCTTTGGCCTCGTGGCCATATCAGAACATCCAAAATAATATAAATAAAATTCTAAAATCATCTAGATATATGAATCACAACAACATCTAAGCAACCAACAAGATCATTTGCAATTTTACTCAACAATTATATCATCATCAAATAATTTCCATTTCTAGGTCTACTCACAATATTCAAATATCACATGTCCAAACAACATCCATAATATAACCATGTCAAACACTATATCACATCAATATCCAAAATGTCTCTAATAATCATCATGCATCATAACTGAATCAAGGTCAACAATAATCCATGATCTAACATCTAACATCATACTATAATAAAGTCCATAATATAATCAATAGTATCATGATTAGTATCAAAAAGGTGTCAAAGAGTAAGTGGGCACTACATAAATCTATATGAATTTTGAAAGTTAGATACATTTCAAAAAAGTTTTATTTTGGAAATACTTATGGCATTTGGAAAATGTTTACAATTTAAAAGAATATGGGGTAATTTTCAACCTTAAAATTTGAAAAACATGAAAGTGTTGAAAAGGTTTATATTTTTAAAACTTGATATTTTCTGACAAATATTGTAGGTTTGTAAGTATTTTTAATTTTTAAAACTTGTAATTATAAAATAATTGTAATTTTCAAAAATTTAAATACATAGCATATTTAAAATAATGAAACTTGTAAAATATTTACATTATAAAAAACTTGAATATTTGGAAATATAGAGTTTTGAAAGTTTTTAAAATATTCAAATATTTGATATTTCAAAAAAATATCAAAAAATTTAAAATTTAAAAATAGCAAAAAAGGAAGTTTAAAAACAATGGAAGTTTTACAAAACACAAAAGATTTAAATGTTGAAAAGTTTGATATTTCGAAATTTAAATTTTAAAATTTCTTAAATTTTCAAAAAAAAAAGAAATTTTCTCAAAGTTTAAATTATGAAAATGTGGAAATTTTAAAACACTTGAAATATAAGTCATGAAATTTAAAAGATTTTGAACAAAATTAAACTATAAAAAATTGAAATTTTGAAAAAGTTGCAATTTATTAAATTTTAATTTCTAAAAAAAGTCCTAAATTTTTTTTGAAATGTTTATAAAACTTGTAATTTTGAAAATTTCAATATCTTGAAACAACTAAAGTATTTAGAATTTTTAAATTTGAAACACATTGAAATTTCGAACATTTAAATTTTTGAAACAATTTTTCAAATTTTGAAAAAGTTGAAATTTGGAGAACACATTGTATATAATATTTTGAAATTTTGAATTCACTTAGGTGAAATTTCAAAAATATTGAAATTTTGAAAATTTAGAAGATTTCACATTTGTAAAGAATAGGTCCATAAATATTCAAATTGGCATGTTGGAAATAAATTCAAAATTTTACACCAAGGCATGCCTGGTGGTAAATTCAATAATGTTTGAGAAATTTTAGGAAAACTTAATTTCCTGAAAAAATATGGGAGTTGTTATATATAAAATTGTAATTTTAAAAAAGTTCCATATTTGTGAAACAATTGTAATTTATCATAAATTCGTTATATTTTGAAAGAAAGTCAAAATTTTGAGAATAATGAATAGAAGGTTATAGAACATTACAGAAATGCCCCTATTTGTAGAGAGGTGTTTGTTTAACCGCCCAGGTATTTGCGTAACTGCCGGTCTGAAAACACCATACCATTTCACTCATGGGTGAAAGTTAATATTGGACCCATGAACAGTTTTCTAAATTTCAAACCTCTCATCTGAAGTCTCAACATTTGGAGGAAATATTAGAATTCTCCAGTAAATGGGAGGACATGGGAAGAAGGAAATTTAAGGACGATACTTTTGAAAGAGTTGAAATTTATAAAAAACAATTAAAATAAGATGTAAGAATTGAGAAGAAACCATTAAAGTTATGAAAAAAATAATATTTGTATAAGAAAGGTGAATAATTAAATAAACCAATTATCAAAAAATGAAATGTTCGCAAAAATTATTATGTCAAAGAAGTTGAAATTAAAATAAATGGATTAAAATTTATAATGGGTTGAAATTATAATTTTTAAAGTAAGATCATATTTGTAAAATTCCTAGCTGCTTTATCCATTAACTTGATCATTTCTAAAAAAATTTAAATTTGTGTTTGAATTGATAGTTAAAATATCTTAAAACATAATTGTATTTTTGATGATTTAAAAATAAAAAAATAAAAAGGACTAAAAATATTGAAAACATAAAATCTATTAAAATACAAATGGTTGTGGTCTTTTGAAAATTTTGAAAGTTTGAGGTTTATAGATTAAGAATTATTGGTAAAGTATGATCAACATTTTAAATAGAGTGAAATTTTTTAAAAGCTTGAAGAGTTAATCAAGGACAAAAACATTGCAATTTAGGAACATTACTTGACTAAATTAGAAACATAGGGTCAGAAACTTGTATAGGATACGATGGATGTCATGAATTTTTTTAAAAATTTAAATATTTCATAAAGTTCAAATTAAGTTTGAAAATCATAATTTCTTTGAAATTTTTCGAATTTTGATAAAGTTTAGAAATTATTTGAAAAATTTGTAAATCTTAATAATATTGAAATTACTAAAAATGTTGTCAAACTTTGAATTTTTTTTTTTCTATATTTAGAGAGATGTTGAAAATTATTTTTTTACACAGTTAATAGGTTTCTAAATTTTGATAAATTTGAAAAGTTGACATTAAAAAATAAAATTAGTCATCAAGTGGAAATACATTGTTATGTAATATCAAAAATTATAATAAAAAAATCAATAAGTTAATGTTATATACATTTGGTGGTCTCAAAGTAATATATATATATATAATATATATACTATATATATATATATATATATATATATATATATATATATAGGTAAATTCCATCATAAAATGATTTCAATACATTTATTTACTAAAACATAACGAAAAAGAAATAGAAAAGGACCATGCATTCATGATAATATCCCTTAAATTTGAAATGATTAAGACATTGACCTTAATCTCAACCATGTGTCTGAGAAGAAACTAGTGGAGGAACAAAGCCAAGTCTCCTATGCAAAATGACTTTTGGGGAAAACATGTGGAAGTAGAAAATTGACCCCCCTTATCTTCAGCATGGAACATTAAGGTACCATCATTAGATATGCTAAAATATTGAGTTGAGAAACCCAAGAGGAGGTATGGTTCTTCACTAATTTATAGATTGTTTGGGGTAAGACCAAATATAAATTCAATTAGAGCTTAGGAAAATACAAAATGGAAGCCTTTCGGAGGTTTAGACTTAGTTTCTATTTCCTTTTAATGTTTCCTATCTAGATTTTAGGTTGAAAAGGATATTCTCTTAGTGATCAACGGGGGACCTTGGATGTTTTCTAACACTTTTTTACACATATCCAAATGGTGCCTTGGGCTATATTTGGGGAACATGGTACCTTATGGATTCTATGTCTAGGTCACAATATCAACTCTGGCTTTAGAATTATGGAACAAGCTAATTTTCGAGGGGATTTCCAAATGCTTGGGGGACCTGTTAGTTATTGACCAAACTATTCTGGCTCAAACTAGAATGGTTATGACCAATATGTGCATTAATTTTCCCTCTGTTAAATTTCTACCATCATCGATCTAGCTCAGCTTCAAAGTATGGAGTGTCAGAACAAGTTTTGATTTATGAAATCTCCCCTATATTCTATGAAAAATGAAGGGATGTTGGTCAGAATGTTGGTGGGTGCCTGCTCCATCAAGAATGTGATTAAGAAAATATAGATTTTATAAATCCCTAAATCTGATTGGTATGTAGTAGTAAATGAATAAAAAATGAAGTACATAATAGACCCAAGAAAACAAACAATTAAGATTTAAAAGCCTAAGTGAAAATGAAGAAATATAATTACTTGGCTGATTCACAAATAATCATGGGCTTTGTTAAAGTGAAAAACTAATGAACAAAGAGGAAGAAGTGTCACACAGAGCCTCTGAAAATTGTGCAAATGCAATATTTTCTTTGACTAGGGTGCCTAGAATAGGTCAAGGGCACCGGCAAGAGCTGCAAACTTTCTCTGGGTGCCTATGACCTCTCAGACCCTTACAAAAAAAAATATAGAGGGTTGTGAGGTATCCATTTTCCTTCAATTCTTATCACTAGTATGTCACATAATGATCGTCGATGTCTCTTGTAACTTGTAACGAAGATATAACATGCAAATCCCTCAAAAGTGCATCAAATCCCAAACAGAAAATAATGCAAACGAGGGGTTGGAATATCCTTGTATTTCAATTGAGTGATCTTACGACTGAGCACTATAATAGATTTTATACTCAATGTCATTTTATGTTTCTTTGTGTGAAGATATTGTGCCATAGGTGGCTATTGTGTGTTTCGCACCTGAATAGTGAGCAAGTAGCTAGATGTAAATATCTAAATAGATGTATGCATGAAAGAATGAACTTCATATCTTATTAAGTGCAGTCTCTTGCCCTTGTGTAGATGTTAGATGCATAGTTGAATGCTCTTGTAATGGCATTCGAATGCAACCTTAGATGGTGATAGGTAATTATTAGTTCTTGGTCCTTTATCATGGTCAATAGAATTGGTAAATTTAAATTCACACAAATTTTACACACACCCACACACACACATAGATAGATTTACATGTCATAATTATAATCTACTAATTAATTTTTTACAAGTTTAAAACTTTTTAATAGATAGACAAATTTATTTGAATTTTAAATGTAGTAAAAATCTTCAAATATCTTCTCAAAGAAATATTGGACATTAGTAAATGATGTTACTTTTATATTATATTAGAGTGTTTATGTAACAATTAATAATTTTAAAAAGTATTATTTGAAAACTAAAATTAGTTTTTAAATTAAATAAATACTTTCGATAGCCACGACACACCTTTTAAAAATAAAACAATATTCATCATTAATCTCACTCATACATATATTTAATTTATATAGTGATAATCATGATCTTAATTGAATATTCATGGCACACCAATTTAAAACAAAATAATATTTGTCCTCAATCTCTATCATATATATAAAACAATAACGTGGGTGTAACTTATATATATGTATATATAATAAAATATCAAAATCATAATCTTAATCAAATATCCATGACACACCAATTTAAACTAGAAAACAATATTGGCTCTCATCTGACTCATACATATATGGAAAATACAAAGTAAAAGTAAAAAGCATGACATTAAAATTCATGGGGACTTAAACATAGTAATAATAATAAAAGTTTTATAAAGGAAATAATTTGAATTAATTTTTTATATTTGGATTCCTTGTAAATAGGTTTAGTGTTTATTTATGGAATATTTATTTAACCAAATTCAAAAAATTGGCTATTATTACTATTTAGAGTATTAGGACATCTCCATTGAATAGTTTCAGGTGAGTTATTTTAATATCAAACATTTTTACTTAATAATCTTTAGACTATTGATTTTCCAATGCAAATATAACTTTACACTTTTCAAATCCAAATATATATAATTGGTCAATAGGCATTTATAAAGTGCAATTTCTTTATAAGTATCCTTCTCATTTTTATTGTATCCTCATTGCAATGTTCTTTTTAACTTTTAATAACTATTTTCTTTGTTTTCATCTTAATTTGTTTATATTTATTTTTTAAGATTTTAATTCCTATTATTTAGGATTTAAAAATAAGAATATATTTTTATATGCTGCAGTCTCAAAAGTTTTAAATATTGAAATAACTTTTTTTCCACCATGACTACTGTAGAGTTTCAGTTAAAATAAAGGCTTCAGTCCATCTCTTAGAAAGAGACTATGGCAGAGGAGGAGAAATTTTGGTATGCTTTGGAAGATAGCAACAGGATGATTCTCAAGAACAAAATAAAGGATTCTCAGGAAAATACCATAGTTGTGAGCCTTTGAAATCAAAAATAAAACCCTATCACAAGAAACAGGTAAAAATTGCCTCACCCCCTCCCAAGACCATCTTATAGGCCTCCCTTCCAAAAATCATGTTTAAGAGAAACTGTGATCTTTATCTCTATACCAAGTACCAAAAATTTTCATATTTTCGACAAATCGTTTTCCCCTTGATGACGATGGTTTGTGCATTTTCCATCTCAATGTGATGCTAATACATAAGTTGCTAAGTTTGACATCCAAATGACCCTGAGTTTCAGGTGCATCAGTAACTAGTTTCCCTTAAATTTGAATAACTAATGCATCAAAAACAATTACCAAACTAAAAGCACAATTTCCTCCCGTATAAGATAGCATAAGAGCACAGAGAAACCCCACGATAAAAATAAAATCGAATTTTCTTCTAGGAAATGTGTGGCTCCCAAATAATTCTTCAGCTAATCGGTCTCGGTAGGTCATATATATCCAATTTAGCTTTTTTCCATTCAGATATTACTATATCCCATTTGGGTAATTTTATGTTATCTAATAATTAAATTTATATATTATGAAAACAAATTGGTATGACCTACTATAGACAAACTTACAATCTCTTTAATTCTTCCCATTTATCTCATATTTATCTATTACAACATTTTTTGGATAATCATCTACTAATTGATTCATTTTAAATTTAACTTTGATTTTTTGTTGATAAAATCATTGCATCATACAATTTGAGTAGGGGAATTCAATGAACCAACGTGTTTGAAGTGTATTATCTTGAGCATACACTGATTGTAATGAATACTATTTTAAAAATCATGAAAAAATAAGTATTGTACCTCACACATTATTTCATATATTCACATTATGTATTTACATTAAATAATATTTTTGGATGCTTGATAGTTAAAATAATTCCATGAAACTATGATTATTTCGAGATTTTAATATTCTAACTCTATACATCATATTAGATTATCATTTTCATAGTATTTTTTCCATGAAATATAAAATACAGTCATTTTAAAACATACATTCGTCCTTATGCGTAACAGTTCTCCCATGAGCTAAAACTAAGAATCTCTAAAAAATAAATATATTTGCAATACTTAGGCCTTACAATTAAAAGAGTTCCAATAACTTCCACATTTTTAATTGATTAAATGGACATGTCTCTTACTTATCACTTATTTGATGCATTCAACTCAAATATAAGGTTCTTTAGGTGTGAGGCATATAAACAACTTTGTTATAAAGAACAATTAAAAGTATATATTAGAAGAGCCGAAGAAAACTACATAAATTGTGCATCATAAATATCATTGCAAAAAAAAAATCCAGATAGAATTTCAGGATCTGTGGTGAGAGAAATTTGGTATGTTCATGTTTACTATAGCGCCTGCAAAATTTTTCCCAACCAAACCCAATAACAACCTAGCACAAGCTAGAAAAATTACGATATTTTTTTTAAAAAGCGTGCTAGCAAAAAGTTTTAAATTAATATTTGTCACATTCATGTTTCTAAGTTACTTTAAATTAATAATAAAAATTTCCTTATTTAATCCCCATTATAATAAAAATACTAATTCCCTCAATACCTATGAATAAACGAGGTTAGTCTAAGCCTTGGTTTAGTTTCCCCCAAATTTTATTTTGATAAACTTTAAATTACACCATAGCCAAACTTGCACAAATTAATCTCATGGGTAAATGGGTCTATTTAATTAAATACTAAAGTTATTTTAATCCCACAAGGTGACTAGGTTTAAAAATAAATTAACAAGGTCCCTAATTTAGCACAAGGGTTAGAAGAATAAACCCACCCCTTACACAAATAAAGTGGCCCCTTAAAAATTCAACCCATGCATTTAAAATTTAAAATTTGAATTTTACTCAACCACTCCCCACCTAATTTTTGTAGGGATGAATCCCATCCATTGGATGGATTCATTTGGGGCCACAAGATCAAAGGATTTCACTAACCCTAAGTTTGCTTATGAAAGGCTTCTTTCTCTTTTCTTTTGACTTATTATTTCTCTTTTGTTTTGCAGATTGGTGAAGGAGAAGGAGGAAGCCATTAGAGGCCATCTCAAGCTTTTGGAGAGACATACATGCCACATTTATTTTCTTATTTCAATGTATTCATTTGTTTTATTTATCTCATTATTTCAAGATTTTCCCAAATGGGCATATGGGTTTTGCCCCATTTTAGTGATATGATCAAATTTGGTATATGTTCTCATTTGGGTATGAGAATATATACATATACGTATGTATATACTTTTGTATACATATATATGTATATATGTATCTATTTTGAAAATTTCTTTATTGACATAAACACTAAATATACATAAAATAATGTGGTTGATACGCGCGCGCGCATGTATGTGTGTATATGTGTGTGTATGTGTGTGTGCGCGCGCATTAATGCGTGTGCGTGTGCGTGCGTGCGTGCGTGCGTGCGTGCGTGCGTGCGTGCGTGCGTGTGTATATATATATATATATATATATATATGTGTGTGTGTGTGTGTGTGTGTGTGTGTGTGTGTGTGTGTCTATATATATATATATATATTGCGATTTTTATAATAGTTTGGTTATACGGGTTGTAATTTGTACATTCTACATAAATAAATGTTGCAAAGATTTATTAATCCGCAATGGGGGTTTGTTACATGTAGCAATTTTTGGGGCTTGTTTTAAGCAATGTGGCTAAGTTTTGGGGTTGGGGGAGGGTCACCGACCCCACCCCCCATCCCATGGTTAATGGGGTGGGGGGTGGGGTCACCGACCCTCCCTCCCAACCCCCTTTCCCCACAACCAATACCACAAGCCATAGCCATAAACTGAATATGTTCTCTCATAAATTTTATTTTGATACTTGTTTTCTTTTTTATTATAATAACATTATATATACTATATTATATATACTTTGTTTTCATATATATTAATTGATATATTATAAAACAATAGGTATATACTATATATAATAACTATATTATAACTAAAACAAAATTATTATATTTTAAATATCAATATTAATAATATTTTCATATAAATACTTTTAGCAATAGATAAAGGTATTTGTTTTTTTTTTAATAGTGTTAACCAATCTGAGTCTAATACTTAAGAATTTCTTTAAGAAATTTGAGAGTATATATATATGGAGTGCAAAAGAACTAATTTTCTTTTCTCTATTAAAGGAAAAAGGAAAGTATTCCATTTGTTGGCCAAACGACCTATCAAGAAATTTTTTAAAACTTTTCCATAACCTCATATGCATTTTGGTATTTCTTCAATCAATATAAGAATGAACAATGAAATTTAATTCACTACTCTAGACATTTCATGTAATACAATGGGAATAACCATTTCTTTGCTTTTACAAATACAATTTTGCAACCATTCTCAACAAGCCATTATCACTAGATTTTTCCAATAGTTTTAAAATAAGAACTACTAAATTTCCAATAAGAAATACACACCTATATGAGATAATAAATCAACTAAAATATGAACAAGTTGTTTCTTTCCTTACAACATACAAATCTCAAACATTCCCACAAGAGGTTTACAACAAGAATTTTTAAAACAAGAATAACACAGTCCTAATGAAGGCTACAATTGCACTAAAATGAGAACAAGCTATTTTCTCTTTCCAATCACATTTCTATTACATCAACATGCTTTGCTAAATGTCTTTCTTTCAAACATACAATTATAAATCTCAATTACAAATATTCAATGTAACTTTTCTTTTCAAAGAGACAATGCAATAATCTTCCACTTGAAGTGGGAATTTTACAAGAAGGTAACTACAATAGAGGAATTTTTAGTCTTCTACAAGTGCTCCAAGTATCAAATCTCCAACATGGCTCCATATTTCTTCACTTGATCACAACAACCAAAAATGGGGGAGAGGCAACACTCTCCACCCAACCAAAACTCCAATGAGAAGAAGAAGAAATTCTTCTCATTTTCCCCAAGCCCCAACCACAAGGCAAAAGGGATGGATCCAACAAATGGAAAGTCTAAAATTCCTCCACACTTACTATCAAGCAAAACACACACAAGAAAATATAACAAAAAAAACACTCATTTTTAAGCACAACTTCCAAAAACAATGGCTCCAAAATAATCCAAGTAGAGATAGGAACATGGGGGTGCCCTTGTGCCTCCCAAGGGTTTGGATGCCCACCTCTAAAATCCTCCACAACACAATCAATCCCAAAATATCTTATGCCTCCCCACAACAACATATCTATGTCTCTTATGCCTCCCTCACTCTTATGCCTCCCTCTCTCTTATGGCTCCCAAAAAACACAAAATAACAAAATAGAATAAGGTGGGGCATCCAAAACCCACTCCCTCCTAAACACACAAAGAAGCTCTTATGCCTCCCAACATATTTCATCCCCATTTCCAAATCTCAACACAACCTAAGGTCAATTTACTACCCAACACTTCAAACAAGAACACACATCCATACAACACATAACATACAAGAAAACAAAAGAAAACAAGAGTGCAAGATCCTACCTTGCCATGGTAAAGCTCCACTTTTCAAGCAAGTCCCAAAATATTTCAAACTCAAGAAACTCCAAGCTCCCTTCTACTCCAACAAGCAAGCACTCAAAAAATCCAAGATCCAAAGCTAAGCAAGTAACCCCATTTACTTCCCAAAAATTTCAATAAATAGAAAAGAGGAAGAGGGAGATGATGTGGCTCCATGTAGGATGCCACATCATTTCTTCTCCACTCCACATCACCCAAGTCAAACCCATACTCCAAGGAAAAATAAATGGGTGGTTGAGAGGTATGAAAAACCTCTTACACACACCACTCCAACCCATACCCTTTAGGACAAAGAAATAAACACATGTAAGAAAGTGCAATTAAAACTCACCTTTTTCCTTCCAAAACACATAATGGGGTCTATTTTTTGACCCCCCAACCCATAGGTAGGGTTGGTATAATAAATTAAGAGGTGTGGGACAAGTTTAACTTGTCCCACAAGCCTCCAAAATTGGCCCTTAAGGCCAAATCTGAATTTCTAAGAAGAGGTAGAGTGTACAACACTCAAGATCACATACACTTCACTTACAACACATAAACCAAAGAACCATCTAATCTAATAAATGAATTCTTTTTGTCCCATCCATAATTAGTTTAGTAACATGATTAATTTACTAATCTAGACACATAAATTAATTAAATGATAAAAGGGAATTACATCACCATAAAATCACATACTCTAAAATTAAATAAAGGAAAATAAAAGAAAAACACACAAACCCCTTGGTCACAATTGGAGGTAATCCCCCCATGGGGACCCCCTAACAACAAACAAAACACACACAACATAACACAAGTTTCCATGGTGACCATTGTTGAATCCATCCAGCATTTCAATGTGGTTGGTCTCCAATCCCCCTTTGATTGTTGTGATATAATCACCTGCAAAACACACAATACCTCCTTCGACCTCGTGGCCACATCAAAACATCCAAGGTAAAATATATGCATATAAATCAACAATCATCCATACATAAATTAAATCATCATCTAGGAAAATAATGTTACTATTTTAAAATTCCAACAACATCTCAATTCTATATTTCATCAATACCAATAAGATCACAAGATTAGTTCACTGCTAAATCCTACTCAATATGACGAAAATGTCAAATGTTAGAAATAGATATAAATATGTCAACAACACATCATCATCAATATAAAATGTCTCTCTAAGAAATCCACACGATCATACTATGAATCGAAATCCATCAATAATCAAAGTATCTCTATCATCTAATCATCATGCTAAGCCAAAATGATACAATAATATCCATGTATATAACCAACAGTAATCGAAATCAAAATGTAATAAGTGTCAAAGGGAAGTGGGCACTACATCCCCCTCCCCTTAGACTCGACTTCCTCCTGGAAGTCACTGAAATAGGTGTGGAAACTGGACTCGTAGCAATGTAGCATCCTCCCATGTAGCAGCAGTCTCATCATACCTATCCCACTGGACTCGAACCTGGTCAATCTCTCTACCTCAAAGGCCCAAGGTCCTACACTCTAAAATACGAATGGGCTCCACCATCACCTACCCTGATCCTACACCTGCAATGAGGTCCAATCTAATACATGAGAAGGATCAGCAATGTATCTCCTAAGTACAGAAACATGAAACACATCGTGGACATGAGACAAGCTAGGTGGAAATGCTAGACGATAGGCCAAAGGACCAATACGCTCCAAGATCTCAAAGGGACCCAAAAATCTAGGAGCAATCTTAGAGCCTTTTTCATAATGGATAGGGCTCTTATGAGGCCTGACATGGAGAAAAACCTTCGTGCCCACCTCAAAACTATGATCTGTCCTATGTTGATCCGCATACTTCTTTTGCCTGTCCTGTGCCTCCTGCAATCTCTACTGATCATAACAACCTGCTGCTCCATATCCTGTAGTAAAGTTGGCCCAAGATAAACTCTATCCTCCAACCTGTCCTAACTAAGAGGTGTCATGCACTCTCTACCATATAGTGCCTGAAAAGGAGCCATGCCTATCAAACTTTGAAAACTATTATTATAGGAAAACTCCACCAGATACAAGTACTCCTCCCACCTCGACTGATGGTCCATGATGTACATCCTAAGCATGTCCTCCAAGATCTGATTCACCTACTCATTCTGTCCATCTTTCTCAGGGTGATAAGTTGTGCTAAAATTGATCTTCGTCCCGAGAGCATACTACATCGTAGTCCAGAAGTGAGAAGTGTACAAGGGATCACAGTCACAAATGATCTTCTATGGAATCCCATGCAATCTAACAATCTCATCAATATATACCCATGCCACTGCACTAGCTGTGTAGGTGGTCTTCACCAAAGAAAAATGAGCCACTTTCATCAATTTATCCATTGTGACCATGATGGCATTGTAATGGTATCTCGACATCGGTAACCCAACTATGAATTCCATGGAAATGGTGTCCCATTTCCACTCCGGTATAGTGTGAGGGAAGAGAAGGCCAACTGGATGTTGATGCTCGGCCTTCACCTTCTGACACTCTAAATAGCATGACATGAAATGAGCCACGTCTCTCCATAGTCCCCTCCAATGGTACAACTGTCTCAAGGTGGCATGCATCTTCTTCACCCTGGGATGGGCTGAATAAGGTGCATGATGAGCCTCTGTCAAAATGTCTTGTCTCAAGCCTCCATCTCTAGGAACATATATCTGACCCCTATGTCTGAGAAGACCATTTGTCTCTAATGAAAATCCATAAAATATCCCCTCAAGGGGTCTCTGAGACTCAATCTCTGCTCTGGCTGCAAGGTAGAAGCTATCAAGAGGAAGCTGCTGTAAAATCCTACTCCACAAATATATACCCACTGAAGTAGCCATAGCCACATGTCTCCATCTACTCAGGGCATCTACAACCACATTCTCCTTCCCCTTCACATGCTCTATCTCCATGTCGTACTCACAAAGAAACTCCATCCAATGCTGCTGATGAGCATTGAGATTGGGCTGCGTGAAGAGGTGGTGAAGACTCAAGTGATCAGTCCTGAGTGTAAATCTCTGGCCAAGAAGGAAGTGTCTCCACCGCACCAAGGCATGCACAACTACTGCAAGCTCAAGGTCATGAGTCAGATAATTGAGCTCATAATCCTTGAGTTTGTGAGACTCAAAAGTAACTACTCTTCCCTCCTACATCAACACACCTCCAAGTCTTGCCAAAGAAGCATCTATGCAAATGAAGAACTCACCCTGAGGGTCTGGTACTACAAGAATAGGTGCTATCATGAGGCATTCCTTCAGTGTCTTGAAGGCCTACTCACATCTATCTGACCATACAAACTTCTTCCCTTTCCACTAAAGGGAAGTGATGGGTGTGCACAACCCGAGAAAAGTCCTGTACAAATCTCATGTAGTATCTTGCCAATCCCATGAAAATGTGCACCTCAGGTCATACTAGTGGGTGTTGGCCAATCCATAATAGCTCAAATCTTTAAAGGATCGACTGTGATACCTTCCCCAGAAATGATGTGGCCCAAATATTGCACCTCTTTTCTGAAAGAACACACACTTCTCCAGGTTCCCATAAAGTTGTTGCTCATGAAGACACTGAAGAACCTAGCAAAGGTGCCCCTCATGCTCCTCACACATACGTGAGTATATCAGAATGTCATCAAGGAAAATGAGCATGAAGTGATCCAAAAATTTCCTGAATACCCCATTCATCAAGCTCATGAACACTGTGGGGGAATTCATTAAACCAAAAGGCACTATTGTGAACTCGTAGTGGCCATATCTCATACGGAAGGTTGTCTTATGAATGTTGCCTCTTCCGTGATCCTCAGCTAATGATACCCTAACTTAAGATCTATCTTGGAAAATATACTATGTGGCCCCCTTCATCTAATCAAATAAATCATCAATGCGTGGAAGGGGGTAACGATTCTTGATCGTTACTTTGTTCAGTTGGCAATAATCAATACACAAACACAAGATATCCTTATTTCTTCTTCACAAAAATCACTAGTGTGCACCCCAAGGGGATACACTAGGATGGATTAGGCCTTTCTCTAGAAGGCCCTCAAGCTACAACTTGAGCTCACAGAGCTCAGGGGTAGTCATCTGATAAGGTGCTCGTGAGATAGGCTCTACTCCGGAACCAAATCTATGTGAAAATATATCTCACATGGGGGAGGTAACCTTGGTATCTCCCTAGGAAGACATCTAAGAAAACCCTCTCAAAATGTGATGGTCATCAAGATCCTGATGATCCCACTAGAATCATCCTCAGATTTGTCACTAACCATGACAACATACATCTGGAAACCTCATCACACACACCACTTAAGTTGCATAGCGGAAATAGTGTGGATGGAAATGGGCCTCCTAACTCTTGCTATCACTGACTCAACTCTTAGATCATCTGTACATGATATAATCTAATGGTAACATTCCACTTTGGTTCTATGTGTGGACAACCAGTCCATGCCCAAGATGACTCCATATGAACACAGTGGAAGGATGTGAAGATTTGAGGTAGTTGTGAAGGGTCCCAAATCCACTACACACTCCTTTAATAAGGAGTCTAAAGAAATTTTGGCTCCAGAAGCCATCTCAATGTCCCAACTAAGACCCTTCCTAACTAAGGACGTGTAATGGATATGCACTGCACCTCCCAAATCTAAAGTTAGGCCTCTGATGAACCTATGAATCCAGACCTTCCCATCCTGCATATAGTCAACATACTAGAGTAGGTCAAGAAATCTACTCTCATACTTAGCTACACTCATAGATGCCTAATGGAGGTTGTGGAACTCATCTATCCTCTACTGAATGAACCTCTGAGATAAGTACCTACTCCTAAACCGCTCCTCAAAGAGCTCCAGGTAATTTTCTCCAAGTTAATGTGGAGCTTCTACTCCTCGGTCCTCTACTAAACATTAGCTCTATCCCTCAAAAGGTGGATTGCAACATGATATTTCATGTTGTTAATACATGGGCAGAGCTTGAAGAACTAGCTAAATCTCAGTAACAAGGCCTCTTCCTGGAACACCACATGTATCTCTCAGAATAGTGAGATAGGCATAGCTACAGGATCTCCCTGATATGGTCTGTAACTGACGACTAATGACCCCTAGGTCTCTCTGCATGCTCCTCCCTCTTCCTAGGGCTCCGAGATCTATCCTTCTGCCCTCAAATCCTTTCTCTATGTCCCCTCTATGATGAATCTTCCCTAGCCAACTTTACGTGGGAATTTCTCTTCCCTATGTTCCTCATTACGTTGAAGGAGATGTACGAGCTTGATTTAATGGCTCCCTATCCTATCTAATAGGTCATTTTCCTAAGGACCCTCCATGTATAGTGGCATTAAAATCTTGAAGTGTCTATAAAATATGAGGTAGAATGGCCATTACAACCATATCTGAAGGTGACAAGTTTAGATCTATGTGAAAGGACTCCTCGTATGGTCTGCACCTTCTGCACAAACCAAGGAGAGAGTTAGTTCATCATTCTAGGTCTTGTTTCATTTTTCTATGTTTACTATATATAGACCATTATCAAACAATGTTATTTTCTAGGTCTTAAAAAAAAATATTTACGTTAGGTTAAATGTTCATATCTCATGTTTTCCAGTGTGCCCAAGGGTCCAAGATTTGAACCCACTGACTCTGATACTAAGTGTAACTCCCGCTAAATTTTCCCACATGAAACCCAAGAACAACCTAAGACAAGCAAGAAAAATTACGGATTTTTTTTTGAAAAACATGCCCACAAAAGTTTTGAATTAATAGTTGTCACATTCATGTATCTAAGTTAATTTAAATTAATAATATGAATTTCCTTATTTAATCACCATTATAAAAATAATAATGTCCTCCAATACCTATATGAACAAACCAGGTTAGTCTAAGGCTTGATTTAGTTTCCCCTAACTTTTATTTTGATAAAATTTAATTTACACCATAGTCAAACTTGCACAAATTAATCTCATGGGTGAAGGGGTCCTTTTAATTAAACACTATTTTTTAAAAATCCCACAAGGTGACTATGTTTAAAAATAATTAACAAGGTCTCTAATTTAGCACAAATGTTAAAGGTGTAAACCCACCCCTTACACAAATAAAGTGGCCCCTTTCAAAAGTCAACTCATTCATTTAAAATTTAAAAATTTGAATTTTACTCAATCACTCTCCACCTACTTTTGTAGGGATGAATCCCATCCATTGGATGTATTCATTTGGGGTTACAAGATCAAAAGATTCCACTAACCCTAAGTTTGCTTATGAGAGGTTTCTTTCTCTTTTCATTTTGACTTATTATTTCTCTTTTGTTTTGCACATTGGTGGAGGAGAGGCCCGCGCACATGCACTTGAAACAGTGCCAAATGCGTGCTCCAGCTTTTGCCTCCAACCGTAAATGCGTGCTATCCCATTTGCAAGTATCGCTTGCGAATGTTGCAGGGAGGGGCGCCGACAGTACCTGCAAAAAACGTACAGAATTTAATACATTATTTTAACATTTTCAACCAAAAATAAATTGCCACTATGTTCTATTGTACCTATTTTTTAATTGTAATATTTTTAAAAGTAAGGAGACTCTAGATAGGGCATTTGCATGTACATGTGAATATACCCAGGATTTTTGCCCTTCCATGTCAACACATACATATATATTGAGTGCGCTCTTATCGCTGGGCATTTTTGCTCATGTGCGGGAGCTAGGAGAAAGAGGAAGCCATATAGGCCATCTCAAGTTTATATATACATACATGCCTCATATATTTTCTTGTATTGTTTACACCCTCATATTAGGGTTTCAAAGTATTTATTTATTTTATTTAACTTTTTTTTTAATTTGCCCAAATTTCTTATGAGTTTTGCCCCATGAAAGTGACAAAGTTAAATTTGATATATGTTTGATCATATATATATATATATATATATATATATAATATAATGTTTGAGTGGAGAAAGAGTTCGGCTTGCAAAATCTGTAATTTAAGCACAGAAATCCGCAACCATTGTAACGAGAAATCTTTTAGTCAACAAGGGGAAGCACGTAGATACCCCTATTTGGGGTCAGCATGTATTAAACCTGTTTGGGGGGCTAAGGGGGTGGAGGCAAAGGTCACCAACCCCACCCCCATCCCATTTCCCTTAATGGGGTGGGCATTGGGCGCGACACTCAATTCTTTCCTAAAAAAACCTATGTACAGGCCGCGGCCGTGGGTTTGACCTTGCATATTTCTTTTTTTTGTTTAAAGCCAAATCTTTTTATTGGGGTTCATTTTCTATAAGATTATTATAACACTTTTAAATATATATATATATATATATACACACACACAATATATATATATTCTAATACATATATAATATATGTATATGTATATGATATAACTATAACATATATTAATATGTATGTCCCTTACTCTTGCAACTAGCTGCGACACCATTTTTCCTTAAATAACCTATGTAATAGGTCGCGGCCGTGGGTTTGACCTATATTTCTTTACTGTGTTAAAGCCAAATCTTTTTATTGGGGTTCATACTATAAGAATTTAACACTTTTCCTTAAACACACACACACACACATACACACACACTATTGTGCAAGGAGTAATGATAGTTTATTTTTACCTAACTTAATCTTACACTTAAGTTTTCTTTTTTTTTTCAAATTTGATAATATTTTGGGGTAAGGAAGTTTAAAATTCAAGCAAAGCTTCACAAATGTTTTGCATCAAGTTCACATTGAGTTATAAGTAATGTTACAATAACTTAATTCACTAATTTACACATTCCATGATAATAAGGCTTAAGTGCAAATAAGTAATTTCCTTTCTCCCTTTATTAGGAATTAATCTATTTTTATTAACCAAGAAAGAGAGAAAATTTAAGTTCTTTCCATTTAAGTATACAAAGTTTGACTTTCTTTCAACAATGCAAGGAAATGAACAAATATAACTTATTTCGTTATTCTATAAATTGCATGTAATACAATTAACTCTTTATTTGCTTTTACAAATACAAATTTGCAACCATTTTCACAACCAAATTTACACAAGATTTCCAATAAGTGTTAAAATAAGAACTATTAACAATAAGATCTTACACTGATATGAGTTAATAAGTTGACTAAAATATGAACAAGTTGTTTTATTTCTTTTCTAATCACTTTTCCATTATAACAAGAATAACTTTACTAAAATGTCCTTCTTTCCTTCACAACATAATACAATTTTAATAACTAATAATCAATGTACAACTTTTCTTTGCAAAAGACCAATACAATAATCTTCCACTTGAAGTGGAAATTTTTTTTTACAAGAAGGAAACTATAATGAAGGAATACATATTGTCTTCTACTTATTGTTCCAAGAATCAAATCTCCAACCAAGCTCCATCTTCTCTTCACTTGATCACAACAATAAAAATGAGGGAGAGACAACACTCTTCACCCAACCAAAACTCCAATGAGAAGAAGAAACAATTCTTCTCATTGGCCCCCGAGCCCCAACCACAAGGTAATAAGGGATGGATCCAACACATGACAACTCTACAATGCTTCCACACTTACTTTCAAGTAAAAAACATATAAGAAAATATAACCACACAAAAATATTTATTTTAAAATACAACTTCCCAAAACAATGGCTCCAAAATAAGCCAAGTAGAGATAGGAACATGGGGGTGCCCTTGTGCCTCCCAAGGGTTTGGATGCCCAGCTCTAAAATCCTTCACAACACAATCAATCCCAAAATCTCTTATGCCTCCCCACAACAACAATATATCTATGTCCCTCTCTTATGCCTCCCTCTCTCTTATGGCTCCCACAAAATACAAAATAACAAAATAGAATAAGGTGGGACATCCAAAACCCACTCCCTCCTAAACAAAAAAAGAAGCTCTTATTCCTCCCAACATATTTCATCCCCATTTCCAAATCTCACCACAACCTAATGTCAATTTACTACCTAACACTTCAAACAAGAACACAAATCCATACAACACATAACATACAAGAAAGCAAGAAGAAAACAAGAGTGCAAGATCCTACCTTGCCATGGTAAAGCTCCACCTTTCAAGAAAGACCAAAACCTTCAAACTCAAGCAACTCCAAGCTCCCTTCTACTCCAACAAGCAAGCACTCCCCAAAATCCAAGATCCAAAGTTAAGCAAGTAACCCCATTTACTTCCCAAAAATTTCAATAAATAGAAAAGAGGAAGAGGGAGATGATGTGGCTCCATGTAAGATGCCACATCATTTCTTTTCCACTCTACATCACCCAAGTCAAACCCATACTCCAAGGCCAAATAAATGGTGGTTGAGAGGTATGACAAACCTCTTACACACACCACTCCAACCCATACCCTTAAGACATAAAAATAAACACATATAAGAAAGTGCAATTAAAACTCACCTTTTACCTTCCAAAACACATAATGGGGTCTATTTTTGACCTCCCCAACCCATAGGTAGGGTTGGTATAATAAATTAAGAGGTGTGGGACAATTTTAACTTGTCCCACAAGCCTTCAAAATTGTCTCTTAAGGCCAATTCCAAATTTCCAAGAAGGGGTAGTAGTGTACAACACTCAAGATCACATACACTCCACTTACAACACATAAACCAAAGAACCATCTAATCTAATAAATGACTTATTTTTGTCACAACCACAATTAGTTTAGTAACATGATTAATTTACTAATCTAGACACAAATTAATTAAATGATGTGACGCCAAGCAACACCATTGTAAAAACCAAAAAACTAATGAAACACGTTGTCCTAAAAGCACAACCACTTTTCACTCTATCTTATCAGAAATTCAAAATCCTCTTAAAAATACTCACCTGCTTTTGATTTATTTTTGGCAAGCCTATTCTCCTTGCACTACACCTATGAGAATGATAAAGATTTGATGAAATATATAAGTCATTTACTTATTTATTTATTTAAATTTTTTTTGTTAAAGGTCAAACCATCGCCGAGAATTTTAATTTCTCGTTGACTATCATTTTCAAGATGAGAGGGACTCTAACGTTGGTGACCTGGTATAACAACACACATAATAAATGCCAAGATATTCCCTAAGGATGTATGAAGGATTACATAAGAAAAATTCTATATGGCCAAAATGTCTTAATTTCTATAATAAGTTCTTAATGTTCCTACCTTGTTTTATAGATAAGATAATTTACACTAATAAATAAATGATACACCAAACAAGAGAGATATAATGGTAATAAATCCATTAAAACTTAAGGCCAATGAAGGAATTTGTAAAAACTGTCAACTTCTAAACATTCAAAATAAGATAATAATTTCTCACAGAATTTATTATTTCATTCAATATATCAAGCATATAGTACGTGGCTATTATATAGCCAAACAAAAAGGAAAAAATTATCTCAGAATAATATTCACGAAAATAACACTCAAAAAACTAACCAATTTAATACTATATGACTATCCACCCAAACCTATATTAGTGATTTTTTTAATAAGAAGTTCACTATTACAATAGTAATTACATTTGTACATTTACATAAATACTAACACCTCAAATATAATGTAAACATTAGTTTCCTAACATTCCCCTCTCTTAGTGTTTACATGCGATGAAAGAACATTTGAAGAACTAAAAATAGAATCGTATGCCTTACTGGTGGGTTGGATCTTGTTGTCTGGATCTTGTTGCACATGACCAATTCATTACACCATAGTGAATACCATACTGGATGATCACACTTCCATCGATTCACCTACATACTCAAACTCAACATTTATTACTTTCACTTCAAGTGAATGCCCTTTCACTGGATGATAGATGTTAAACATATGATAGTTGAATATTTTCAGTAGTTAGAGGATCACTCCAATTTAGATGCCCACTTATACAACTATTATCAAATTCCAAAATGTGCATCCTCCTCAATTCAATCAAATAGGATAAGAAAGCTAAACATAATTTTATTTTGCACACACCACCCAACTTAAAAATAGATGACACCATACCAAAATGTGGCCCTATCATTGGTGATTGACGAGAAACATTGATTGCCCTCCATCCTCTCTTAATAGTTTCCACATTGGATTTGAACATGTGACAACTTACCCTCATAATGTGAAATTAAATGTCTTTCTATATGATGTCATATAACTGATAGTGTTTCCTTTTACCCCAAAAAAATTGGCTCTTAAAATATGAATATAAAGACTCCTAATATTCACCTATTACACTAGATGTGTAATGCCCCATTTAGTGTTGGCTTTTGTCCTTTTTTTTTGACCTTGTTCCTGAATGTTTGTTTGCTGTACCTACTTCCTATTATTGTTAGGTAATTGTAATCTTTGTTATGAAGTAAACTTGAATTCCCTTCTTTCAGTTCCATCATGCCATCCTCATTCTATCGTAAGTACTTATAAGTTTGTTGAGGGTCTTTTGTAACATCTTTTTCAAACATTCTTTGTAGTGAACTAATCGTATTTTCAATTTATGGGATGCTTAATAATGTTTTTTTTTTAATTTCTAAAGGAATTTTGAAACCTCTCTAAAGGTTTTTTGGTGTATTTTAATGAAAACATACCTAATAATTATAAGCTAGGTTTAGTAAAACAAAATCGATCATCCACCTAAAACTTAACTTTTCGCAAACCATGGCTAGATTTGGTTGCGTCGGTAGGTGGAGATAGTAGGGATGGTGCCAGTTTCAAGGAAGTAGTTTATTTGGTAATGTTGGATTAAAGTCTTCAACCACCAGCTTGGACATTAGGAGACCTGATCTCCACACATGGCCCTTTTTCAATTAGCAAAAAGTAAGGGTGAATTTATTTGAGGCATCCACCAACCCTACCATTCCTGTATGGTCATTATTGGATCATGTTTGGCACATGTTTTTGGTTCTACACACCAAATTGGATGTTGGCTGCTGATTTCTTTTAATTATTATTTTATTACAAATTGCCTCTAGCTTTCTTTGGTGGCATGCATACACCGAATTGGGTTTGGACGCATGAAATTGGGGGAAAATTTATAGTTTTGGGTTGTCAAAAATGGCATTGACTCCAAAAATATGCATTTAGTTGGTGCAGAGCCATCCTCTTTGGTTGCTGCTACATTTTCTCTACTTGCGCCTTTTAAGGGGGAACCTGGAGTGAAGTTTGAGTGCACAATAAGCAAGAGGAGAGGAATTTTTTCCATGGGTTATTGTTACATGATCTTGGTGGACACATTTTCAAATTGGGAAGAATTTCACAGACTTGGTAAGAATTACCCACTTTAACTTTTATTAGTTTTAAAAATCTCTTGAAACAAAATGCTCTCATTTTCTAAAATGGTATTCTGCTTGAATCGTTTTCTCTCCCTATTCATAACTTATTAAATATGGCATTTGCATAGATAATATTTTGTAATATGTCTTTGGTTTGAGATATGTACTTGAGGAGGATTGTTGTTCAATATTGTTTGATTCTTGCCAAATTATTGTTTGTGCGTTTAAGTTTCCTTGAGTTACGGTAATAGCCATTAGTATGGTGTGTTGTTATACTGCTTGAATATTGCTATTAGTTTTATGTGTTGTTATACTGTGGAATAGGGCATACTCTTCTCCTGAGTTTCTATTATTCTCCATTTACATTATTATTTCATTAAAATTGTTTCTTCCCTAGATGCCTCAAATATTTATTTGATTTTGGGTCAGTACCTTAAGTGGTATGTGTTGTACTTCATGGTGTTATAGGGCTTCTGTTTGCTTCACCTTGTAGCTAAAACCATGTTTTGTTTCTAATTGTTTTCTTCCAGAGCATGGGGTCGATTCCATGTGGGAACTATGTAGGAATCTATAATAATAAAAAACCCATATTGATACATTTTAGATTATATCATAACCATGATCTGATAGAGAATAAATTGAAGGGGCCACTAGGCTTTTAGTGGGGTTTAGTTATGATCGTCCTAGTTTTCCTCGTGTCCTTTCCTATATTTAAGAGAGATTTGAAAATCTCTAGGCTTGCGTTTAATTCTACCTCCTTTTATCTCATGGTTGGAATGTGATTTCTTATGGTGTTGACACTCTGTATTCTTGATGTAATTTGTAAAATGAGTGTTACCTTAATCTAGTAAGACATATAAGAAAATACATCTTGAGATGTCATTTCTATCCTGATTGTGGGTATCGATAGCATTTGGAAAGGGGCATGGATTATTTGTTTCCTTCAGTAACATTTAGTGCATCTTTATTGTTGTTTGATAAAATTTCACAGGGTTATTTTCTTCTTGTCTACTGGACATTCTCATTATGATTCTTAGACATTGGGAATGTGTTGAAGGGTTTAATGTCGATGGACTTTGTTTTGATGATCTTGTGGTTTTGATAGGAATAAGGTAATTTATGTTTACATTAATACAATCAGGCACAAAAAAAATGTATTTATCATTATTTGGAATACTATTATGGGATCTATTTATATTTCATGAACAATGTTAAGCATCCACGAGGTTAAAATCACTCTATTTAATGAAATTGTACTCCTTTCCACCCATTGACCACATCATTAAGATAACTAGGGGATAGATAATATATTCTAGAATGAAACTTTTCTTTTTTTATTTAATTACTGAATGATCCATGTATATACATGTTGTTAAGTTTGTTAATGACATTTGGTGGAATATATATTTAAACCTCTTTGATTTATGATGAAAAATGTTTTAAGATATTTATAGCATTGATGGTACCTATAAATGTATATATAAGAGTGGGTTCGAGGTATGGTAAAAATGCTTACTTTAAAAGAACTTGTGATGAGAAAGTAACGATCCCTTTTTTGTAAACCAAAATTTATAGATTAAATGAAGGCATTATGAATCTTATGTACTATGAAACTTGGATGGATGTTTGGAATACTATCTTGCATGAAGGACTTGGCTAGTTTTGATACTTTTCATTATTCGCTACTTGGATATATCAAGTAACTTTGGCTTCTAGGAAATGCCTATTTTTTTTACATTTTCTTAGCCTTCATTCTTTTCTTATCATTATTAATTGTGGAGTCACTTGTTAGATAAGAAATTTCTTAGGATGTTTGGAGGATTAGATATTCAATCATATAATCCTTTATGATCACATGATTGAAATCCTAATACACTTTACAACTTTTGTTTGTAACTTACCAAGCCAAAGGCCACTTCTTGAATAATTGTTAAACTATTGTTGTTTTAGAGAACAATGATCGTAACCAGTGCATATGAATTCTTTAAGAAAATATAGATGGATGGGTTGAGTATTATATTTCAATCATGTAATCTATAGGATTACATGATTGAAATCCCAATACACTCGACATTTTTTTCTAACTTATAAGGTCTTTGGTCTTACTTTTTTGGTTGTTAAACTCTTGTTGTTTTAGAGACATTGTTCATTACTGAAGCATATGAATTCCTTCTTAGTGGCATGGAGGAAATTTTATTTTACCTTAAGAAGTTGATTTGTGGTTAGAGCTTAGATCCATTTCTTGAAATAGAAGATTTCCTTTCATGATATTGTTAATAGTAGCATAATGTTTTATTATGTATTCCTTTACATGCTCAATTCTCGAGAACTAACTCAGTCTAATAAATGTGTAGATGGCTTTTACAATTAGAAAAAGAAATACTTGTAGAGAGTTGCATCAGTTTTTCTTATGAAGTTCTTTTGTTTGAATGCTTAATGTGTTGTAATATTCTTGAATGGTTTTTGTGGAGAATTTTTTAGGGCTCAATTCTTTGGTTTTCTTTATTCATGGAGTAATGTTGTCATAACCAGTTAAAACTAAAGATTGCAAATATTATTGTGAAAGATATAATCTGATCACAACATTGTTATGAGAATTTAATTGTATTTTAACAACTTTGAAAGATAGCTTAGCTTTGATTTGACCAATATTGTTTACCTTTTTGTTCCCAAGTCAAACTTAAATAGAATATTTTTACCACCTTTGGATTGTGTGTCGTGTTGGATAGAAATGATGTAACCTTGTATAAATTTTCAAAAAAAGGGTAATGGTAAACATTTTTGAGTTATAATTTTGTGTAGTAACTCCCTTCTAGGTTATGACATTAATGCAATTCTAGGCATAATAGAGTGGGTTGGTAATCCTTATAAAATTTAATAAAAAATAAATAATAATGAAATAGTGATCTTCTAGATAAAATCAAGAGTCCTTTAAGTGGAAGAAAAAAAAACTAAACTATCTACTTGTGTAAAAAACAATATACCTTTACTACCCCTAAGATGTACTGATAAAACTTTATCCTTATTGTTGTGGGATGTAAAATGATATTAAAGTGTAATCAATGTTTAGCTTTTGGGAGAATAACTAGGTCTTAGTAAGTAGGGGGATTGATCAAGAAACCATTAATCTCACTTATTTTTTGAAACCTAATTATATTCTTTTGTCGAACTTAATCAAGAAAGTAGCCTAAATGAAGCTTTTACCCAATCTTGATTATTATTTTAAGTCTCAATAAAAGACTTGGTTAATGACTAATGAGATCATGAAGATGAATTCAAATTGACCTTCTTCCTAACTCTTGCCTTGGTTCATTGTAATCCTTTCTTAAGTAATGTTAAACTGTTGATCCTTGCACAAAGAAGATTATAGTTCTGAACCTAAATGGTACTCCACCCTCAATTGGAGCTTGTGCTTGTCACCTTGTGCAATGGAGGTGTGAAACAAGTTTCAGTAGCATGAGTATAGATAAATAGCCTTGTGAAATTGAAAACCTCCCTTATTTTTTAAATCAAATTAAATGTAAGTAATTGACATATTAGAGATCTCCTTATTTAGGGAAATTTGATCTTAAGAAAATTTGTCATTAGTATAAAAGAAAGAAATCTAGCTTCATAAGAAGAATTTGTATGAATCATAACATGAATTTCTAGAACATAAGTTAAGAATTGAAAGATGTGTTTTAGTAAATAAGTAACCTTAAAATATTTTTCACCGTGGGATGCCCTAACTGTAAGTGTGTTTGTGGTTGGACTATTATGTTGTGTCTTGTTTAAAAGAAAAGTGAATTGTTCATGATGGGTGTTCGTATGTTCCTTGTACATAGGTGGTCAATGTGATGTCAAGTTTTTAAGAGTTTTTGTTAGCCCTTGTGATCACCTGTAGTGTCGTATAAACTTCAAGTAAATTAAAAAAAAATTATCCATTATTTTTTGTGTTGTCTTTGTGTGTGTGTTTTAAGTGGTTGTTACACTTGGTATCAGAGCGGAGGTTCATGCTCTCAAACCTCTGGGATAGATTGGAGTGATGATGGTATTACATGGTGGTGGTGGCAGAGATTGGAAGAGTAATGTGATTTAAGCGTGATGTGAACTATGTCGTAATTGTGATATTGTTAGCACACATGTTGTGTATGTCACTTAGTGCGTAACTGTTGGCATGTTGATGTGTTGGAGATGAGAGTATTCTCTCTCCTTTTCATGAATTTAATGAGAATTTGAGTGTGATGTACCATCTTGTTATGTGTGTGGAAGGTATGTGATTGTGATTGATATGTTGGAGCCTTTTTGCAAGGTGTGTTTGTAGTGAACTTGGATTTCATTAATGATGTCATTATCATTTGTGTAAGAAATGTGTGTATTCCCATGTTATATGGCAATTGACTGTATGTTGTAATTGTGCTCATCATAATTATTATTCATGTAATATGTACTAGTTCATGTCATGATTTAGGGACATATGGTGGGTATATGATCCCTATCGTACAGTGATTACACTTTGGGTGCAGCATGTGGTAATGTGGTGTGTTGTAAACCGTGAATGTAATGTATGTGATATACCCTGTATTGGTACCATGCGTAAGACACTATGGTTAATGTGCATGAACCACCATTGTGTTAGAGATGTAGTTACATGTTATGTTGTGAACCTTATGCTAAATGACCCTGAAGGAAATCGGTAAAAGTGTATGTTTAGAGTGAGGGAATGTGTACCATGGCCAATAACTCGAGATGACCTTAGGCTCAGTAGATGACGAACTTGTGCTCCTTTTCTCTCTCTCCTTGTGGTTGTCATATGGATTCAACCTAAGTGTAGCTATGACTATGTTTAGCCTTGTTGAAGTGGTGGCAGGATGATTCAGATAGAGATGATGATAGTTGTACTATTGATATGTTATTTTACGAGTTGAGGCTCGATGTTCCAAGTGCCAGCAACTCGTTGAGTACCCCCTTGGTGGCCAGATAAGGCCACATAGTCATCGTAATGTGTTATTCTTATATATGTATTTTATTTGTAAATTGAACTTTTCTTATATTTCTGCAAGGACCAGTAGATTTCTTGATTGATATGTTTTATATTTTGGGCATTTCCTTGGTTTATGGTACTAACATGTGGATTTTTGCACTAACTATGGCTATTTGGCCATTTATTTTTCTTGGATTTGGATCTTCTTTTTAAATTTTAAAATTTTACCACCTTGCCCAAGGCTTGTATTTTTCCACTTGGCATTTGAATCAGATTGTTATGTTGGTTCTATTGTCGTGATGTGTGGAATAGGGTCATGGGATGCACCATGGAATGGTTGGACCTATGGACCCGCTTTGTTGTATGGGGGTATGCCCCAAGGAGTTATAGATAACTAGTGGGTTGTTCAAACCATGAGTTATTATGTCACTTGGGTTAGGGGTTTCTAAACTCTATGTGCCTAGGGCCATAGGGAAATCGACCTCTTTGGGGAGCGAAAAAAATTAATTTCTTGAGGGAGGCATAAGAGACTTGAGGGAGTCATAAGATATTGAGGGAGGCATAAGAGACTTGAAGGAGGGATAAGATATTGAGGGAGGCATAAGAGATTGAGGGAGGCATAAGAGATTTGTGGGAGGTATATGTGTGTGTGTATGTGATGATGCTTGGGAGGTATACAGAGTTGTTTGTGATGTTTTGGAGTGGTGTTATGATGTATGTGTACTCATGTGAGTTGGATATGTTTTGTGATGTTGTGGATATGGTTTTGATTCCCTTGTTGACACTATGTATCTACAGCTATTGTTTTGAGTTATGTGAAACCTTCTGTGAATTTATGGGGAAATTTCAGTTGTTATAGTACACTTATGTTTGAGTATTATTGTATTGGTCATATATGTGTGATAAGTGCTATGTTATTTAGATCATGTATGTTCCTTCCATGGTTTGGTTAAGCTCTTGTGGTATGGTACAGTCGTGATAATATGTGAAATTTTCCTGTGAATCATTAGTGTTGCATATGACCCTGGTATGGTATTGTGATAGCGGTTCCTGTTGGGAACCCACAAGAATGAATAAACTAAAACTTTACAAAAATTAAATCTTAAGGGCTTGAGTTTAGGAATAATGTAAAGGAAAAGAGATTAATTAAATAATGAAATAAGAAAGAACTTCCAATCTTCACAGAACATTGAAAGTTAAATAATATGCTAAATTTTCTAGTCTACCCTGTGGTCATGCTCTAATGACAGAAATTTTAACCATTTAGAAGAAATTTGTATCTCATTAGCTCCTTTATTTTTTCTTATCCCTTTTCTATCCTCAACATTATGTCGCATCGAGGATGATGCTTTATTAAGGGGAGGGAAATGTAATGCCCCATTCGGTGTTGACTCTCAAAATTTAATCTTTAACCGAGAATTGTGTGGCACATTAAAGTGGATATGGTTGTGGTCTTTCTTTGATTGTTAGGTAATTGCAATCTTAATTGTGAAGTAAATTTGAATCTCCCACCAGCTTCTTTCCATCAACAACCTGTCTCATGGTATGTCCTTAATGCTTAATGCTAGATTTTTTTTTTATCCTTCTTTTGTAGCATCTTTTATTATTAATATTCTTATTGTATAATCATTTCTTCGATTAATGGGTTGCTTAATGACACTTTTGTGTAATAGGTTCTAAAGGAATAATGATGACCTTTTGTCAAAGGTGTTTATTTAAAAGGGACCTAATATTATATAAGTTAAAAGACTGTTACATAGAGAATTATTTGAGGATTTGTTTTGGGGTTAAAAAATAATGTTGATCCAAATCCAATGCTTCTAAGGCTAATTTAACATTGCACCTTTAGAAACCATAGTCACTATCATTTGGCACTGTGTACTTGAGTTATTAGTGGTTTTGTGCTTTTCCTAGGAAGTCCACTAAAATTAATGTTGAATTTGAATGAAGTTCCAACCATTAGCCATTTTTGATTACATTATCCTCTTTGCTGGTAGTTTTACCCAATTAAAATTTTACTGATATAATTTTTGAAAGAACACCAATTTTACCATTCCTTTTGCTAAGATCATTCATATGTATGTAGCTGGTCTACTTGCTGTTATCAATTTCCTTAAATCAAGTCTTATGCTTTATTGGTTGCCGTAAAAGGCTTAACGCTTTTATTATCAAAATTTTCATGAAGATTGGAAAGAGTACAGTGGGGGAAGATTTGTATTTGATTTGGTTGAAAAGGGTTGAAACTTCCAAGCAAATATGATTCCACTAGTTAGGTAAGGACCATCCTCCATGGTTGCTGCTACATTTCTCTCCCTGCCTGTGCCAAAATGGGGAGATCTTAGAATGGAAGTTTGAACATCCAACAAGTGAAATAATGAAAGAGGAATTTTTTCCATGTGTTGTTGTTAGATGAGCATGGTAGACATTATTTTCGAGTTGGAAGCATATAAATACAGCATGTTAAGCACTACCCACTTTAATTTTTATTAGACTTTAACAATCTCCTAAATGAAATGATCTCAGTTTCTAAAATGGTATTTTGCATGAATTCATTTTTCTCCCTTTGATAGGCTTATTCAATTTGGTATTTGCATAGATAATGGGATTTCTGGTAACATTTCTCTTTGAGCTATGTACTTGAGGAAGATTTAATTAAGAGTTATGTTTGATTCTTGTGAAATTATTCGTTTTGCAGGTTCTGTTTGCCTAGTTATAATATGTTATTGAGTTTGGTGTGATTGTATTTAGAGGTTGAAATGGTAAAGTTAGAATTAGAGGGCTTATTTTATGTTATACAAATGGTTGGAATAGTGAATGGATTACGAACCTATTTTCTTTTTCTATGTTTTCTTAAATTTTACAATTGTTTGGAAAACTTAGTAAGTTGCTTACCATTAGATAACCGGGTAGAAATAATATTGTTTACTAATGTTATGGTAGCATGTGTATAGGCTCTTTAAGTGAGTTTGCAATTAATCAAAACTGGTGCTATTATGGATTTCATGTCTCCGTGAAGTCTTAATGTGTTTGAGATTTGTATATTTTATCAATATGAATCCTTTTGATTTTTAAGTTGATTATTCCGACTACTATGTTGAAATACATATTTTAGTTGGAAATATTGTAGGAAATCTGATATGAACCCATAATTATATCATTTTATTTGATAGGTAGCACATATTCAAAACCATTATCTGATAGAGAATAAACTGAAGGGACCACTAGGCCCCTAGTGGGGTTGTCATTATGATCATCCTATTTTCTCATGTCATTTTCTATATTTTAAAGAGAGAGGAAAATCTTTGGGCTTGTGTTTAAGTCTTTCTCCCTTTATCTGATGGCTGGAATGTATTTATTATTGTGTTGACACTCTGTATTCTTGATGTAATTTCTAAAATAAGTGTTACCTTAATCTGGTCTGATGTTTAAAAAATACATCTTGAGATGTCATTTTCTATCCTAATTGTGGGTATCGATAGTATTTTAAAAGGGGCATGGCTTATTTGTTTCCTTCAGTAACATTTAGTGCATCTTTATGGTTGTTTGATAAAACACATAGGGTATTTGTTTCTTGTTTATGACATTCTCCTTATGATTGTTTAACATTGGGAATGGGTGGAAGGGTTTAATGTCGATGGACTTTGTTTTGATGATCTTGTGGTTTTGATAGGAATAAGGTAATTTATGTTTACATTAATACAATCAGGCACAAATTTGTATTTATCATTATTTGGAATACTATTTTGGGATCTATTTTTTCATTTGAGAAACAATGCTAAGCATCCACGAGGTTAAAAGCACTCAATTTAATGAAATTATACTCTTATCCAGCCATTGACTATATCATTAAGATTACTAGGGGATAAATAATATATTCTAGAATGAAACTTTTTTTTTATTATTTAATTACTGAATGATCCATGTATATACATGTTGTTAAGTTTGTAATGACATTTGGTGGAATATATATATTTATTTATACCTCATTTATGATGAAAATTTGTTAAGATATTTATGGATTTGATGGTACCTATAAATGCATATAGAGTGGCTTCAATGAGTATGGTAATGATGGTTACTTTAAAAGAACTTGTGATGAGAAAGTACATCCACTTTTTATAAATAAAATTTATAGATTAAATAAGGGGATTATGAATCTAAAGTACTATGAAACTTGGATGGATGTTTAGAATACTAACTTCCATAAAGGACCTAGGTAGTTTTGAGACTTGTCATTGTTCTGTACTTGGATATATCAAGTAACTTGGCTACTAGGCAATGACTATTTTGAACATTTGGTTAGCCTTCTTTTTCTTCTTATCATTATTAATTGTGGAGTCACTTGTTAGATAAGAAATTATAGATTGATGGTTTGGAATTAGATTTCAATCATATAATCAATATGATTACATGATTGAAATCCCTAATATTCGACGTTTTGGTTCTAACTTATAAGCCAATGGCCCCTTCTTGAATGATTGTTAAACTATTTTTCATGAAAAAATGATCGTAACCAGTGTTATGACTTATCTATAAAAATATTGATGGATGGGTTGAGTATTATATTTCAATCATGTAATCTATAGCATTAAATGATTGAAATCTCAATACACTCAACTTTTTTTTTCTAACTCATAAGGCCTATGGTCTCACCTAGTTGGTTGTTAAAATCTTGTTGTTTTTAGAGACATTATTTATAGCTGAAGCATATGACTTCCTTCTTAGTGGCATGGAGGAAATTTGATTTTTTTTAGAAGTTGATTTGTGGTTAGAGCTTAGATCCATTTCTTGAAATAGAAGATTTCCTTTCATGATATTGTTAATAGTAGCATAATGTTTTATTGTGTAGTCCTTAACATGCTCAGTTCTCATGAATTGACTCAGGCTAATAAATGTGCAGATGGCTTTTGCAAGTAGAAAAAGGAAAGGCTTGTAGAGAGTTGCATCGGTTTTTCTTATGAAGTTATTTTGTTTGAATGCTTAATGTGTTGTAATATTCTGGAATGGTATTTGTGGTGAAATTTAGATGGGCTCCATACCTTTAAAAATCTATATTGTGGAGTAATGTTGTCATAACCAGTTAAAACTAAAGATTGCAAATATTATTGTGAAAGATATAATCTGATCACAACATTGTTATGAGAATTTAATTGTATTTTAACAACTTTGAAAGATAGCTTAGCTTTGATTTGACCAATATTGTTATTTTTTTGTTTCCAAGTCAAGTCCATTAGAATTTTTTTCCACCTTTGGTTTGTGCACCTCATTGGATAGAAATGTTGTAACCAGTAAAGTTTTCATAAAAGGGTAATGATAAAATTTTTGAGTTATAGCTTTGTGTAGTAAATCTTTCTAGGTTATGACAATTTTGTAATTATAGGCATAGCGGAATGCTGTGTTAACCCTTTTAAAATTTATTTAAAAAAAGGGCATTCTAATCTTATAGATGATGTCAAGATTCTTTAAATGGAAGAACAAAAAAGGAATTATCTACTGTGTTAAAAAGAATACACCCTTCTACCCGTAAGCTATACTGATAAACTTCATCCTTAAGGTTGATGGGGCGTAAAATGATTTTTAAAATGTAAAAAAAATATATTTTTAGCTTTTGGGAGGGTAACAAGTTTATAACAAGTAAGGGAAATTGATCAATAAATCAATAAATCTAACTTATCTACTTAAAAACATAATAATACTCATTTGACAAAGTAAATCAAGAGATCTAGATGAGGCTCTTACCCAATCCAGATTGATTTATAAGTATCTTTGAATGAATGGTTAATGACTAATGATATCATGAAGATAAATTCATTTTTACCTTCTTACTTCTAACTCTTGTGAAGGGCATTGTAATCCTTCTTAAGTGATGTTAAACATTTTGATCCCTACTCAAAGGAAGTTTTAGTTCCAAACCTAGATGGTACCCCACCTAAATTGGAGCTTGCGCTTGTCTCCTCATGCAATGGAGTTTAGTAACTAGATTCGGTAGCTTATGTATGGATAAATAGCATTGTGAGAAAATTGAATACCTTTTTTTAGAAAAATGAATTAAACAAGTAAGTGACATATTAGAGATGATCCTTATTGAGGAAATATTATCTTAAGCTAAATGCTCAAAAGTATAAAATAAATAAATCCATCTTTGTAAGAAGGATAGTGTGAATTAGAGCACGAGTCTTGTAGACTAAAGTTAAGAATTGAAAGATGGTTTTAGTAAATAATTAACCTTTAAAGATTCTACACCGTGGGATTTCCCTAACTGTAAGTGTGTATTGTGGATGGCCTATTACGTTGTTCCTTGTGGAAGAGAAAAGTGAATTGTTCATGTTGGGTGTTATATGGTTCATTGTTGCCTATGTGGTCAACGTTGTGTCAAACTTATTGAGCGTTGGTCGTAGTCCTTCTGGTCACTTGTGTTGATGTGTAAACTCCTCGTAAGTCAAAAAAGAAAAAAATTGTCGGAGTTTTTTTTCAGTGTTATATTTGTGTGTATTTTTTTGGGCGTTACAAGATGACACAAGGAATTTGATTTTGAAACTTTCGACTTTCAGTGACAACTTTGATTGAAAAATAAATTTATATTAAACAAAATTACAAAAATATAATACTGATTACACACATTATATATATATATATATATAATTTCTTTTAACACACTACTACTTAACTATGACTTAATTGACTAAAAACACCTAAGGCATGGTTGACTCTTGAATATTTCAATAGAGTAAATACACCCGATTAGGAAGCTCGTGAAATTTCTTCAACTTTGCATCCTCCATAGATCTATTTGCATGATCCTCGAAAATGATGTTTATACGCTCGTTGTAATCTCTGCAGAAATATTTAGATGTAATCTTCAATTGCTCAAAACTGTGATTGAGTTGGATGCGATGGTTGAAAATAATATGAAGCTTTCAAAGGAATGTATCGTCAGCTATAAATAAATCACATACGTCGACAGAGCTTTTATCAGTCAATGTTCCAACAGAATGTTAGGAAGAGGCTAAGAGAAACAATCAATTTCTCAAACTAATCTCCATAGGCACGCAGATCCCCTCGCTCTTCATTTTTTTTTATTTTACTGTTTTTAATGAATGTGTCACGATTGTGTGTGACTTTTTATGTCAAACTTCAACGCAGAGACCAATGAAGCAAAACACATCGGTTAGAAATGAACAGGGCCTTCTACTACTTACGCTCCATCAAGCTGTGTTCTTTTGTTGATGGGGTCTATCCTCAGAAGATGTACAGATAAATTGTTGCGTATAAAACTAATCTACATCAATTCTTCACTTAATTCACTAATTACCAGGGAAACCAATTTTTTTAAAAATCCCTTAAATAGGTTTAACTCTCCATGAAGTAATCCACACTAATTTTTGTTACTGGATTTACCTGCTCTGATACCAAATATCGATCTCGATGCAGACCATCATGGAAAATAACAAGATAATTTCTCACATAATATAATATTTCATTCAATATATCAAACGTATGGTACATGGCTATTATATAGCCAAACAAATAGCAAAACAACCTTTGAAACAATAGGGAGGTGTTACAACTAATATGGAATAATATTCACGGGTATAAGACTCGAACCACTAACCTATTTAATATTATATGACTAACCACCCAAACCTATATTAGTGAGTTTTTTATTAACAAGTTCACTTTTAAAATCATAATTACATTTATATATTTACATAGTTACTAACACCTCAAATTTAATGTAAACATTAATTTCCTAACAAAGGGTCTAAGGTTGATTTGCAAAGACACGCCATTTCTCAATAGAATTGGTAAATTTAAATTCACACAAATTTTACACAGACACACAAATAGACAGATAGATGTACATATCATAATTATTACAACACCTGCTAAAACACACACACAGATACAACCCTGAAAAACTCCGATAATTTTTTATTGTTGACTTACTAGGAGTTTACACGTCAACACAAGATACCAGAAGGGGTTACGACTAACTCTCAATAAGCTTGAAAAAACATTGACCACATAGGAAACAAGGAAACATACAACACCCAACATGAACAATTCAATTTTTTGTTCGACAAGACACAACGTAAAAGTCTAACCACAATACATGGTTACATGGTCAAAGAAATTTATTTTCGATCCAGGTGCCTCAACCATGCGGAAACCCAAGTTAGTATTGCAAATTCAGCAAAAAATAGATCGTTTCAGTAAGTTCCTTGTCCCTGTGAGGAAACAACCTCTACCTACCACTAGTTTTTAGTGTAAGCAAACGAAGATTGAGGTCATGAGATGCTTCAAATTTTTATCTCTAATGTGATCAATTCGCCCTTTGTCAGCTTCCACGAAGCTTGCACCGAAGGAGGATTTGTCAGATATATTTTTGCAAGTGCTCTAGCAGATATGTATGCAATGGTGGAAGCACGCATTTGGAATTTAAAATGTTTGATAAAATGTCTGAAATGTGGCATCATGGACTGCAATGATTGCTAAATAGGCATGAAATGGGTTTTTTTGAAAGGCCAAGAAATTTCCAAGTAAATGCAATTCCAAGTGTAAATCTAAATCCCATGACCTTTCCAACCTCCTCCCTACCTATCTGCAAATGGGAACTATGGAACATGGCATGGACATCCATCAGGAAAAACTTTATTATAGCCACCATAGATAAAGCTCGAGCCATTTTTTGTCTTCTAGGTTGTGCACGCTTGTTCAAGGTCATGGTTTTATTAACTCTGGGTGTTGGATTCCATTTACTTGTGCCTCCTTATTCCTGATTTTGTGGGCCTTGAAAGATCTTGTTGTGTGGGATTTATTTTTGAGCTTGAACAAATTTCATTTCTGCCCCGTTTCCAAGAGCTTGTTGTAGATCTCTATGCATTTCTTCATTGGCTCAGTCTTATCTAGAATTGAGTTGTTATTAGTTTGATCTCTTTCCTTGAGTCGTGGGTGTCCTCAACGTAGCTTGAGCTCGGTTCAATTGTTTCTTACGGGGTCTATGATCTTCCTAACAAGTGTTTCAAGAGATGTGGTTGCATGGATTTTTCCTAACCATGTAAGATTCTTCCTTGATTGTATTTAGCAGAAGCTTATAGTTTCAATGGAGGAATTTCTAGCATTGGTGTGAACAAACCCTGTTTCATTGCATCTATAATAAGCCTGTATGCAGGTATGTATGGATTTCTTAGTCATGCTGGCTATCCTAAGGGAGCTCTAAACATTATCATCAAACACCATTAAACATGTATTGGCCATTCTGGGTTTATATTCTTAGTTATTGAAGATAACATAAGAATACATGGACTATGCTAACTACTTTGAGGTGCTCTAAAATATTATTATCGGCATACCATTTAAACTTGTGTGGTTTTATTAATGGTTCTATGAAAAGTGTGTTCGTTGGAAATACTTTGAGGATTTCAAGCAAAGGCAAAATGGTAAAATTGTAGATGCTCATGAACTGTTAGACAAAATTCTTAAGTGAGATGTTAAATTGAATCCCACAGCTTCGACAAGCTTTGATCCTCCTGGCATGGTTCACCTCTACTTATCTTTCATAATTCTTGTACTTTAGTTTTTCTTTTACAACAAAATATAATTTTACAATGTTAGGATTATCATAAGATTTAATTGGTTTATATTAACTTGTTGCAACATAATAAAATGTCGTATCATAACTCACGCAATAAAAATTACCATTTTGTAGTAAACCATGAACTTCAACCCTCATTTTGAGGTGACTTAGAAAACTTCCTGACCAAACTCGATCACTACAGTATTATTTTATCATCAAGTTGAAGTTGACTTCATGGTAAGTATGTTGACCATCTCCTATTTTAAATAGATAAATTGTGACTTCTAGAGACTAGTAAATTAACCTTCGTAACTCCATAAAGGGGAGGTTAATCTTCCTTCGTGTACCTTCTTATGTTAGGTGTCACTTCAATCTTTGGATTGACCCTGAATGAACATTTGTGACCTTTTTTATGCCCTTATAGGAGCCCTGTTACACTTTTTTGTAGCGGTAGGAAGTTACTGAATCTAAAAAGTTGTCTTTCATTTTGAACTGCCTCTTGAAACCTAGATAGAAAAATTATTATCCATCTTCACAAGCCTCTAGTTTTTTTACTAGATAGTTGTTTGTAACCTTTAGTTTTGGCGAAAACAAACTCTTATAGTATAGTTTGGAGAAGGCTATTTCTATACGGCTCGAATCATTGTTTGACTAGATTAAACTAGACTCAACTATGACAGGTGGCTTCTGAAAAGCTCATGTCATCGTATGTAATCCCTGTGTTCCTAGTTCTTCAGTTCTATCGACTCTGGGTAAATGATCCATATATAGGAGAGAACTCATAGGAAATTTTATTGTTGTACGTTCATCTATCGAAGGGCAGTTTTGGACGTAAGGTTTCCTTAATCCCTTGAGATAATATTCATGGTCATGTATATGTGAGTCGATTAAGATCAGTGGCCTCATGGAAAACCATTCACCAATTGTACATTGTTTTCTACTTTTGAATTCCGCCAGTATCCTATGGAATTATTGGTATATAGGTGGACACGTTCAGGAATTTAACCATCGTCATGAATTTGGTCTTATGAGAAGATAACGTTTTTGAACAGTGCTTTTTTAGCCTTAGAGTCAAAATTCGGATGTTTTTGCAACCAAGAGGGAAAATATTAAGGATGAAAGTGAAAGGACCCCTAACAAAGTGAGCCAAATCAGGCATGAAAACTCTCTTGACACATGTATAGATAATTATTCTGAAACTCTATCTTGTGGCTTGTTGTGTGCAAAATTTGACATTTTTGACAAAATAGTTTTTTTCTCTCTCCTTCATATCTATTTCTCTCTCCTTAGTTAAGAAATGAATTGAAATGAAATGAAATGACTATGTGTCTCTAATCCTTTTCTTTAGAATGAAAATTATAATTATAATTATATACGTAAATGGTAAAACTAGAAGACATTAATTATGCTAGATTTAGGGTGGATGTCCATGCTATTCAATTTATCGCTTGATTTCATGTTCACATGGTTTTGTAGGATGCAAGTAGGATGGTGATACAGACAATGTTTGTAAATCATTGTTAATTATTGTAATTCATGTATAGTTCATTACAAAGATTAATATATGTATGCATGTAGACTCATGTTACACTAAAGAATTGTATATTGAAATTTGGCTAATATGTATGAGATGTTAGCTTTAGGGCTATCTTTGGGAAATGTGTATTTAATCTATAGGTGATCAATTTGATTCGTATTTACATTTGGTAAAAAAAAGGTTTGATATATATGGTATATGAATATGAAGTTATAATATATTAGTACTATATCAGTATATAATAAAGTGATTAATTAATAGACTGATAGTTCTATTCTCATCTTGTGAATGTATTGAAAGAGTTTATTAGTGAGGTTTTGTAATATTTGTATGATGCTAGTGTTTAAGGGGAATCGTTGACCTAAACATGGGTGTTCATTTGTGATCCAAAATCTTACCCTATTGCAAGAAATTTGGATAAACGTGTTAGAGTGAAATTGAAACTTAATAGCTCTGGATAGTGCAATTCTACTAGTGTAATTGATGATTAAACCCCTAGATTCGTAGTGTTACCATCATATTCATTACCTTTAGCGACATTGTCATAAAGAGCCATCTTTTAGGAACGAAATAGTCCACTGTAGTTTAAAATTCCGGAGTATAACATACCCTTCATGTGTGATTCTTTGTAGCCGCGAGGTGAACTAAAACTCTTCAGGTCTGAACTAAAATCCTTGCACTGGTGATAGACCACCTTCTGAATTCACCTCAAATGTCTTGTTTCAATATCAACAATTTTGAATTGTATCGTCACAACTTGTATGGATTAAGTTGAGCTATTAATCCCTGATTATCCTAGTGGACTAATAGGTCTTACAACAGTTAGATCTAAACATTATTTACTTGACATCGAATGAATTCCCTGTGGGACCAGGATAATGTACATCATGTGTGTAGTAGAGTGAGATATGTTTTCTCTTAAGGTAGTATTCCTGGGAATAAACTCTGTAACGCTCGCTCGTCGATCGACATGTCTTACCTTGCGTTACTAACAACATAACACATTGAGTATTTCATGAAAATTGTTTAGCATAACTATGTCCTCTCACCTTAAACTCATATATAGATGATGGTGTATATCGCATAGGTGCAAGTTCGAACTAAAACTAGTCCCGTAGTTGCTTCGGGCACGGTAACTTGGGGTTTGATGTCAAGTTATAGTGATTTTTAATCTTCATACTTCATTCGACATGTTCATGAAACGGAAGGGAGGGTCGTCTTTCGTAACTCTATTATGTCTGAAAAGTCTGGTACCAAAAAGTGACCTAAGAAACAATGTAGACGGAAATGATAATTCGAGAGTATATGTGCATAATTTACTTTAGCGAACGAAATTTTTCAGTTTAAGCCACTTCGATGGTTGATTTATTCATTACTTTGTTATTTGGTCAAGTTGACGCTCGCTCGACGACGACGACTACGTCGCATCCATTTCGAACATCCTGAAATGCAACAATACATTTTTTTTTGACAAGTTTGCATATTTGCATGTAGGTAAGTCCGCATACATGACTCGAAACACTTCATTTGATAATGCTTCGAGGTCAAACGAAGTTTTCGATTTTATTTCAATCGACGTTTCACAAGGAAGAGAAATTGTCCTGTAGATTTTACTATGTCTTAAGGTCTGCTAATATCGAGACAACAATATTTCTGGAGGTTAACCTAGAATAAGATATAATTTATTTCGAGTGTGAAAACACTATCCACTCGATTTTTATTTATTTATAATTTATTATTTGTTACATAATGATAATATACTCTATACTATATCGCATTGTCTCCTGATTTAATACATTATAACATATATAAATATAAAATATATATAAGCCTAAATGTTGATAGCATATATATAATTATATATAAGGGAATCACACATTAAGGTATACACTCGGCACTGGTTTATTTTATTGCATTGTATAGCGATTCTAATATGTTTCGATATACATATTACCTAGTATGAATACTATACGAAAGTTTTGTCACAATTCATACCACATTGTTGTTATCTTATATAGCATTCCCTAATACTTTGCAATGGCCTAGCTAGATATTACCTTCTTCAAGGATTAGATGCTATCTTCAATTTTAGCTGATATATAAATAGCCGTTAGGAGAAGTGTATAAGCAAAATTTAGGCGCACCTTAATTAAGACTCTAAATGCTTATTCATACGTTTGAAAACATGAACATGGTAAAAAAAACCCTGAGATACAAATTATGGGCAAAGGCAATTTCTCACTGAAGGCGGATTTCCTGCAGTTTAATTGTCCTGGGCGCGTGGTTGGAAACTGGCAGAATGGATCTACAGCGGATGGACAACCACCTACTTTTTCACTCTGTTAAATCCCGCCCATGCGTGTAAAGGGAGTAAGTCCCCTGGTCGCCATCTTCCATTGAATCAATTAGATTTGTAAAATCTGTGCCTCTTTTCCTCAGTACAGGAACTAGACCACCACTTCAACTGTCCTGGCCACGCATCCCGTTGAAGGTATCCATTGTACTGTGTGTGAAAATAGATAGCATGATAGACATTCGCCCAGGCCGGACAGCAACCACAGGAAGGTCAGTTAGAAGCTAAGGGGTCTGCGTTTCTTCCGTTTTATTCACCCATTCCGCGTGGTCACAAGGGTGCATGGAGTGATTCTAAGAATGAGCTCCAGGTTGCCAAGAAACCAGGTGTTTACTCCACTGTTCGATTACTGCTAGTCAGTGTCATGGTGGGGAGAACAGGTTGTCCAAACTATGTTGTTATCTGTTCAGCGTCGAAAGTCCCAAAATGGTAGTGCCCTTCACGGACAAATATAAATGTCAAAACGATAGAGGGGACGTGAACCAGTGATAGCGCCCTGTCCAACTATGAATGTTATCTGTTCAAATTCTGAATGCAGTCCTTGCACATTTGAGAATATTTCTGGATAACGCCATCAGTCAACTAAAACACCAACTACTATTGTCTTTTCCAGCCGACAGAGTGACAGGCGCGTCCAAAATTCGATACAAGATTGCTTCTGACATTGCGCTGGTCAACACGTGTTAATCTTGTGAGTACAAAACTCACTTGGTGTATCATGCAAGTCTATGCTCAATCTTGATAGAACATTTCTCATTTGTCCCAACTATGTGCTTTGTTATCCGTTCAGTATTGTTCACTCTAAGCTTCATTCTCAAAATTCGTTTATTTCACCACATCCTGCCTTAACTTATTCTCTTAGACAATCGATCGACTATAGGGTGATGACAGTGAAAGTCTTGATTTTGAAGAATGTATACTTCACATTTGTTTGGGCAGTTGCAAGGACTGCCATGCAGCTTGACCAACAGCTATTCGGTGAAACAGCTACCTGAATTATTCGCAGTGTCCATGTGAATCTGTAATTGCAAGCAGAGCTATTCAATTAAGTTGTTATACCAACTAGTATTGAAACCACTTTACTATTTTTGGGTGAACCTCCTTGTAAGCATTGCAATATTTAGGAAATTTCGTTGTGACAACAGTCAGCGCTTTGTGTATCCAAGTTAATCTGACGTGGCATATCTTGGAACGATCCCCATAAAGGTGGAGTCTGTTTCATTTCCAGCAATTAAGTCTCTTAGCATGATTTAAGGGTCTGGTCTATGTATAATGAGACTACACATCTTAATTATGGGCAGTGGTGAGGTTTGCCAGGTAGCTGGATGTTTTGATAACTAAATGTACCGCTCATTGATCCTGAATGAAGTATATACTATATATATACATATATGTAAGCATTAGTATGTTAGATAGTATACTGTAAGCAATCATTATATCAATATAGAATATAATATGATACATGGTAATATGCAATATAATTTATTATATGGACTAAATTGATTAGGCATTAATTTTTCTATACATATTAGACTTAACAAGTCGCATGTTATTGCAGGTATTAGTTTCAAAATAGGAATATAAATGGGGCTAAGAACCATTCTTAGGAGCTTAGAATTTTTAAATAACGAGGGAAAATTTAAGCTTTCCAACATATTTTCCAAGTAGTTGGGTATTTTTGTATGAAATATCCTATTAGACATTCATTTCAAGAGGGTCCAGCAATACTAATTTGCAAATAACTTTGACAATGATTACTCAAGATTTTAAGGTGAAGAAACCAATATTTATAGAACTATAGATCTACATGATTTCATTTTTATATTGATAGGCTATTTAAGGTAATTAAAAAAAAACTTAAGTCCTTTCTTTCCATAATACAAGAATGGGAAATACAAGCTAAATTCCACTTTCAATAAGATCCTTAAAGCAGGAACTACTAACATGTAAATCAAGCATGTAACATTCTCATGAGAGGTTCCAAGTCAAGTCCACAAAGAAGGAATTCCACAAGATTGTCAATTTCAACTTTTGATCTCCATCTAAGAAATACTTATCATTGGAATTCAATGCAACTTTCCTTCAAATCTTGTTACAACACATTCTACTTCATGTGGAAATAAATTTGCAATAATGTAAGCTAAAGAAAGCAAAGCAATATTACATTTTTCCTCCACTCAAGGTGGGTAAATACATGATGTTTTTACATTGTCAACAACAAGGTTCTTGTGCTCCAAAGAGTTCTTCTTCCATGCTCCAAGTTCCATGAAGATCAAATCACAACCAAGATAGGGGGAGAGGCAACACTCTCCTCCCAACCAAATCTCAATGGAGAAGAGAAGCAATCTCCTCCATTGACCCCCGAGCCCCAAACACAACACAATGAAGGGTGGTCTCCAACTCAAGGCAACAATACATGCTTCCACAATACAAGTTCTTCACAACATTCAAGCTAAAATAGAAGAACAAAAGAGACACACAAATAACATCAAACATTTCACAACAAGGCTTGCATCCAAGCCAACAAGAGAAGGAACTATGGGAATGTTTTCCTTATGCCTCCCAAATGAGATGAGATGCCCATCCAAAACCCTCCACAATAAAACACAAGCCCCTATGACTCTTATGCCTCCCTCAAGTACCCCTTTTTCCTCCCATACTCTTATGCCTCCCTCCTCTTATGGCTCCCTCAAGAGACAAGGTAAGAATGTAAACATTCCTACCCAAGATGGGCATCCCTCTCAAACTCCCTCCACAATATCCTAATCTACTCTTTTGCCTCCCTCATGAGTATTCCCATAGACCTCTCCTATACTACACAATAAGCATTCAATCCATTTTTCACAATACACCAAAGTAAACATGCATTTTTTCACAATTTTAGCATAGAAGCAACAAATAATATGAAAGCAAAAACAAAGGAGAGGGTTCCCTACCTCTCCATTGGAGAAGCCTAAACCAAGAAACTTGTCCAAGCTCCTTCCCAAATCAATCCAAGCATGCAAGTCCAAAAAAACTCTCTCTATCTCTTTCTCCCAATTCCTCTCTCTCAAAAATAACAAAGAACTCTTCAACCACACAAAAACAAAGCTCCAACCCCCTCAACAAGAGAGGAAGTTTCAATAAATAGATCAAAGGTAAGGGTGAGGGTGATGTGGCTCCATGTAGGATGCCACATCACACATCCTCAAACCATCTCCCAAGGTCAACTCAAATCCCAAAACACCATAAATGGGTGGTTGGGTTGAATGACAACTCTCTTCCACAACCATCCCTTTCCCATGTGCCTTAAGGCACAATTAAATGCAAAATGAAGAAAAAGTGCACTCCAAAGTCATATTTCCCTTCCCAAAACAATAAATAATCCCTTTTTTGGCTTCCCAACCCATAGATATGGTTGGTAAGGGGTTTTGGGAAGTGTGGGACAAGTTTAACTTGTCCCACAAGTCCCCCAAAATTGCCCTCAATCTCAAATTCGAGATTCAAAGAGATTTGGAGTGGTCAACACTCAAAACCAAGCATTCAATACAAGAGGAAACACAAGGCTCAAGGAGCCAACCATCAAAATTTATTACATCCACTAGACTTCCCTCCAAGACTTAAAATTTAAAACAAGATATTAAATTAATCCTAAACATACTTAGCAAAAGTAATTTAACAAAAGGACTATCACAAAATAAAATCACCTACTAAAGTAAGTTAAAACAAGTAAATAAAATTCTTACCCCCTTGGTCACATTAGAAAATTTCCCCCTCATGGAAATTTTCTCAACACATAAAAGAAGAAAGGTAACACAATACAATTTACTAGTTGCCTTGACGACCAATGTTGTAACCACCCGACATCCTGTTGTGTTTGGTCCCCAATCCCCCTCATGGTTGTGATCATGCTGTGTTTCCTGCAAAATGCAAAATACCCTCCTTCGGCCTTGTGGCCATGTCAAAATATCCAAAATAACCATATGCATGAAATTTATTAACATCTATACGTAATTCAAGCAATCATTATTTCTAGGTCTAAATCACAACTTAATTATGCATTTCATCATTATCCAAAATTATAGTAATGTAAATTCAACAACTACATTCTACTCATCAGGGCGAAGAAATCCAATGTTAGAACACATGCAATATATCCATATAAAAATAATATCAATATCCAATAGTCTGTCCATGAGTCAGTGTAGATCATACTGAAAACAAAATCCAACCATAATCCAAATGCATCTAGTCACAAAACATCATGCTAATCAACATAAGTATAAGCCATGTCCATATCTAAAGTCTGCATAACTCAAAATGATAATCAACTAAGTGTCGTAGGGAAGTGGGCATTACAGTCCCCCTCCCCTTAAAGTTATACTTCATCTTTCAATACATGTTTTACCATGAGAATAAGTGATGGATAATTGAGCTCGAAGATTCCCTGTTTGCATCCTCATCAAGTAGCCCCCAGTACCAATCGGGATTGTCCCATTCTTCCACGGGCGCGCAGAGCCTGTTCAATCCCTTCCTGCCGCGAAGTTGTACCTATCGTCGGGCGAAACGTAAAACTAATCCTCTAGCTGTTCCACCAATTATTGCCCCTAATTTCCTTAATACCTGCCATCCTAGGTAGATTTTCATCTCATCAGAAGGATCTTGAAACATATGTCCACACAGAAACTTACAAATAGATCATGGACGCGTGCATAAGCTTTGCATTTGTACCCATAGGCTAAGGTGGCCAAAGCTTCCCAAGCCGCCCCAGTGGTTGACCCACCAATCTCTTGGAGCATGCTTAGAACCTTTTGTACATGTGATAGGGCTCTTATGTAGTCTGACAAAGAAACACCTTTGTGTATTTACCTCAAGAACTGAAATATACTCCTATGAGGCTTGTGTAATGCATAGGAGGAATTCTTAGGATATCATCCTGTAAGGGTATACACTGAAATACTTGTTTGATCTAATTGAGGAACTGGTTTAGTGAAATGTCTTGTAATGCATGCTAAGAAGAAGAGTCTTAAATCCCTAAGTTGAAAATTATGAGCCATGTTAAGAGTTGGGTGTGGGGGAAAATTGCACTCTCTAACCATATAATGCCTGAAACTTCTAGCCATAATTTTTGGACCTTGTAAGAACTCTGAGAAACTATTATTAAATAAGAAGTTTCTTCTTGTGAATAAAGAGTTACTGCTTTAGAATCTTCGATTATGGATTTAGACATTCTCTTGTAAATGCCTAAGCATGTCCTGTTAAATCTGATGTCTGGCAGACTCAAACTGCTGCCCAGTGGGTAAGTCAGACCTTGCTGTATAATTTATGCTGTATTAATTCTCTTTCCCGAGGGCATACACAATAATTGGTAAACCAGAAATGGGAATCGTGTTTCCAATTATGATCAAAGCAGTCAAGAAATTTAGAATTACCTTGATAAGGAATTTCGATTGTAATTTTTCATAAAACGGTCCTAGTTAATAACAATGGTTTTAATCAGTGAATATTTGAGATGCATAAAATGTCAATGACATTAGCTAATTAAATTAATCACTAGCTGCATAGTTATGAGGACAGGGTGGACCTATTGCACTTGTTTCTCTATAATGAGAATATTATTTAATTCCATTATACTACCTTTTGAAAATGGTTGATCAGTTGAAATATTAATTGGGATCTTTCAGACTTTGGTCGTCTAACTCCTCTCAATAAATCTATAAATATATTCCATAATTTGGGCTCATAGCTAAAGGGACCTAGGTTGTTCGAGTAGTGGAACTCTGTAAATAGTTATTATTCAAAGTGATATGTAATTTATAATAGTAGTAACTTAGAGTGAGATGTGATAGTCTCTCTACAAACTTTACTTTTAAAAAGACAATTGGAAACATTACAATTAGAGATGTATTAGCAATATCATCTAAATTTTTTTGAAACTTGTAAAATATTTCAATTATTAAGATTTTGCTTTTGTTATATAGATAATTTTTAAATAGTTCAATTATTAAGATTTTTTTTTTTATTATATAGACAATTTTTAACATCTTAGTGTGCATTGTGTATTTAGAAATTGAATATTTGTACATTTATAATTTTAAGACGTTGACTAACATAAACTTTCTGAAAAAAAATAATGTGATGTTTATGAGAAATTTTTGTATGCGTATATATATATATATATATATATATATATATATATATATATATATATATATATATATATATATATATCCTTACATTATTTTCATTGGGGAACATTTTTGGATATTTGTCCAACTCGGAATCTATCATTGCACGTGCCTTTTTCGATACCGGGAGCTAGGATTTGCAAATGGGATGTTTCTTGTTATGCTCTCCTAGCACATCCTAATTTGGATGTCATCCCGTGTTCTCAAAAAGGTTTTTAAAGCAACGTAACGAGGGACATCTCGATGTATGTATAACATATGCATCTTTTGACAATGCAATTTTTCTATAAGAAATGTCAAATATAAATATTTTATATTTCTATAGCAAAACCGTGAAATCATATTTTGTGTATGCTTGGAAAAATGTTTTAATATAAATTCTCAGGAACTATGGTTCCATCATAATGTTTTTCATTTTTGTGAGTGGATGACATATTATTTTTTGTATGTTGTGTGACATTGACTAATATAAACTTTCTGAAAAAAAAAGAATGTGATGTTTATGAGAAATTTTTGTGTGCTTATATATATCATTACATTATTTTCATTGGGGAACATTTGTGGATATTTGTCCAACTCGGAATTTATCGTTGCACGCGCCTTTTTCGATACAGAGAGCTAGGATTTGCAAATGAGATGTTTCCTGTTATGCTCTCCTAGCACATCCTAATTTGGATGTCATCCTGTGTTCTCAAAAAGGTTTTTAAAGAAACGTAACGAGGGACATCTCGATGTATGTATAACATATGCATCTTTTGACAATGCAATTTTTCTATAAGAAATGTCAAATATAAATATTTTTTATTTCTATAGCAAAACTATGAAATCATATTTTGTGTATGCTTGGAAAAATGTTTTAATATAAATTCTCAGGAACTATGGTTCCATCATAATGTTTTTCATTTTTGTGAGTGGATAACATATTATTTTTTTGTATATTGTGTTTTTTCAAGTAATGATTAACGTGGATATGTGCATTTGAACATTTCTTTACAAGGTGGTGTGTGTTTATTTCATTGAAGGACATGGATATAGATGATTTTTGAATACGCAATTGAGAATTATTTGTTTTATATTTTTGTCTTTGATATTGTGTTATTTATGAGAGGAACATTGTTGAATTATCACAACTTGCCTGTATAATAATGATTTATACAATCACGTCGATAAAGAATTGTTGACTTAATAGAGAATTGAGGTAGTTGTAAATGTGATAGTTTGTGTCACTTTAGTTCATATCATATTTTGAGTGTCCTTCATAATTTTTACATTCTCTTTATTATATGATTATTTCCTATTACATGCACATGGAGTTTTAAATATTATAAATAATTAGGTGATTTTCTAAAAATAATTTAAAGGCATGGCTCCGCCAAGATTAAATTTTGAAAATGAAGAGGAAAGAAAAGAATATCAAAGACAATATCAAAGACAATATCGCAGAAGAAGACAACAAGAAATGACAGATGCGCAATGAGAGGAACAAAGGAAATGTCGAAATGATAATGATAGAAGAGCATTTGCAGAACGGAGGGTTGAATTGACAAATGAAGAAATAGATGGAGAGAGACGACAACATGCAAATAACATGATGACAATTCGTGCACAATCGTCTCAAGATGACTCACATGTATCAAGAATAAGGATACAAGGACAGATTCGTACAGATCAGTTTCCTAAGGAAGAAAGACGAGAACGTGAGGATTTACTTGCATTATTTATATAAAAGATTTTATAAATTACATAGTGTTTTGAGTGTGTTGGTGAAAAAACTATTATAAATCAAAAAAAAGGTCATAGATATGGAAATGAAAAAGCTTTTTCTAATCTCCTATTCTCTTAAATTCATATCATTCTTTGAATAGCCTTGCTAATTGTTACAACTTGGATAATATATGATTGATTTCTATTACATGTACGTGGATTTTTTAGTTATATAAATAATTAAAAAAAATTGTTGAAAATAATTTATAGGTGGGGCTCGACCACGATTAAATTTTGAAAATGAAGATGAAAGAAGAGCATATCGAAGAGAATATTAAAGACAATATCGTAGAAGGAGACAACAAGAAATGACAGATGCACAATGAGAGGAACAAAGGAAACTTCGAAATGATAATGATAGACAAAGGTTCGCAGAACAGAGGGCTGAATTAACAAATGAAGAATTGAATGCAGAAAGACGACAACATGCAAATAACATGACAATAATTCGTGAATGATCGTCTCAAGATGACTCACATGTATCAAGAGCAAGGTTACAAAGACAGATTCGTTCAGGTCAGTTGCAAGAGGAGGAAAGACTACATAGACAAGAACTTCACCGCGAAGCATCTCAGGGGAATTATCGTAGAATGGCTGGTAATGTTGAAGTTAATTCTGGGGAAGAAAATTCAACATCAATGGATTGCGTGCTCGAAACAATTTAGAAAAATTAGCCCAAGATATAATGAATATAGATGTTGTAAATAATTTAGAGAATGATAGTGTGCAACAGGAGATGACATTACAACCAATACAAACAACGAGAAGAAGAAGAATGTAAAATAATGATTTACAAGAGGAGTTAAAAATCAAACCTAGAAGAAGAAGAAGAATGCAAGACTCACATATTGCAAGAGAACACATGATAGATGATCCCAATGGAATGCTTGGGAGAGATTTCAATACGGTCCAAATGATTTTTCGACACGGTCTTGATAACCTTTCTTCGCCGGTCATGTGTTATATTTGTCAAGAATGTTACATTGGAATAAAAGTTTCTCGAACACCTTGAAGGACCTGTGTGTACTAGATGTCGACAAGAGAAAGGTGATCATCGATTTTCGGCATCAAATAATATGGATCTTGGGCCACAACCGCCAGAACTTGCAAACTTAACTCAAATTAAGGAAATGTTAATAGCCTGTGTCAACCCAATCCTACAGGTGACACATGCAATAGGAGGTAAATATAAATATAAAGGTCACACGATAAGTTTTCCTCAATAAGTAAAAGAAATCGCTAATCTTTTGCCCCATAGATTGAAAGATTTGCTGATGATTATTGTTCGGAGGAGAGATCAGCGTGGAACAAATTATGATTTTACAGTCAATAGAGAGCGAGTTTATAATGCATTTAAATATAAAATAGAACATGATAAGTTCTATTCAGATGTCGAAATCGATAAAAATGCTCTCAATGAACTTCCACCTCATTCTGCTGAGAATGTGTTCGAGCAGCTGAACTTAGTTCATATGGAGTTTGATTCCGACGCAAATGAAATTGTGTTTGTAGGTCCGACCGTGGAGACAGATGAAGGAAATATAATTAGTCATACAACATCGATGGCATCTAAACTGCCTAATGCACCAACGGAGATGGAATTAATCCATGCGTGGGTGAATAACCCTCATGCGGACCCTGGAGCAGTCATTGATTGGCCAGGGATAGGAGCATCTCCTATCAATGAGTATGTGACAGTAGGACTACTTGATATGGCATTCCCTACTCTCTTTCCTGATGGGAAATGTGATTTGTAATGCCCTAAAAATGAACGCCGCGCTCCTGACGCCGACGACGATGACGCATCATAAACAACCAAGACGAAAAATGAGACAAATTTTTTTTGATGATAGCGCCTGCATATAGGCTCGAACTACAAGTCACGATAAAGCTTCAAGGTCAGAGATATTTGAATCTATCTCAGTCGACGTTCCACAGAGATGAGTAGGTTCGTCATACGAGTTAATTTGTCTAATGTCTGGAAAAATCGTGATGACAATATATCTAAAAGGTAACCCAAGAGGATGATATAATTTATTTTGAATTGAATACATGAACCACTTCGACTTTTATTCTTACTTTATTATTCGGTTATAAAATTTAATACATTATAATATACATACATACATACATACATACATACATATATATATATATATATATATATATACTTACTTTATCATTCGGTTATATTTCGTTATTTTGAAATTTAATACATTATAATTAATATATATATGGATATATTAACAAGTTTAAACCTAATCAATCTATACGATTATACACACATTTTGAAATTTGAAATTAATTGATCAAGATCAAATCGGGGGGAAAGTTTTTCAACCATGTTTAATTTTGTTGGTTGGGGCGGTGGGTATTCACTCCAACCACCTATCCACCATTAATACCTCCTCTACTTGCGTGTAGACTGCTCCCATTGCTGGCCGCAGGTTTTCCTTGTTTTCTTTTCAGTGATTCATTAGATTTGCAAAACTTTTGTTTTACCTGCCGGACTGTAAGATAAGACTGTTCTGAGCCGCATGGAAGAAGCCGTGGAGGATAAGGAGGTAGCTATAGCTAAACAGTAGGTGCATTAACTCTTCCAGATGACCCTGTCCGTGTGAGGAATCAGGTATGGTAAGAAAACAGAGTTATAGGCAGTGCTACAGGCGCATGAGGTAGGCGTTTTACCAGATTCAACTGCCCTAGCCGCGTGAGGAGGTGAATGGATTGTCGTTTTTCCTTTTTATTTTGCAAGCACTGTAACAATTTAAATATTCACTGTGACAGACAGTGCTTTGTATTTCAAGTTGTCTATTAGGCGTATCTACTAAAACGTATCATCCTTTTATATATATATATATATGCAGTTATCCTCTTAGACACGATTTATGGGTGATTGAGTGGTCTTGATTTTGAGACTAACTTTACATTTGTTTAGGCAGATGTGAGGCCTGCTATGCAGTTTGATATTTGTGAAGCTAAGACCACTCACAGTGTCCTAATCTGTAAAAAAAAAAAGGACGTTTAAAATACTTGCAAGCACTGCAACAATTTAAGTATTCTTTGTGACAGTCAGCCTCTGTGTATCAAGTTGTCTATCAGACATATCTACTCAAACGTATCATCATTTTTTTTCTTTTTTATATCAGCAGTTATTCTTTCAGACATGATTTAAGGGTGATCGACTGGTCTTGATTTTGAGACTAACTTCACATTTGTTTTGGCAGTTGCGAAGCTTGCCATGCAGCTTGGTATTTGCGAAAGGCTAGCAGACAAAGTTTGAATTAGGAGAGGAGGAGTTGGAAGCTTCAAAGCTATACACGGACTACAAATACACTGCAATAGAAGAATATGTTAATAGGTCAATTACGGCTCCGCGTGACACGAAGCTTACATCCTTGGGATAAAATCAGAACATTTTGACTGATTTTGTAATGAAAATAAATATATAATCATTAAGAATTGATGGAGACAATCGGTTATAGCAAACTTGTCTCCGTAGCATGTACGCCCATATGTGTATCACATGAATAATTATCTATATATACGTACACTTAATGTTGTTGTTCAACAAGCATTGTAGAAGTTTTCTACCTTTCCTTATACAATTTCCACATGGTTATTACATAATAAGTATTTATGTTATTGTTCAACCATATTATAGTTTATTATTGATAAATTCATTTGTTTTAGTATTACTTAGATAAGAATGATATTCAAACCTACTAGTGCTTTTGCTAGACATTAAGGGGTGTTGGGCATCAAACTTGATAAATTTAGAGTATTTGCATTCGCATTTACTTCTAGCCAACTTTAATTGACTTTGCATGGAATTTTAAGCAAGTTGATTCATTTCCTTCTACAATTGTCAATAATTTCACAATGGGCACATAGATGAAGAAGGTCATAAGAGAGTTAAAGCTTAGAATATTTCATTGTCTTACTAAAAACCATTTGAAAATTTAAGCCCTTCCATCAAGTATAAAATGAGAAATAATGCTCTATCTTTCCAAGTTTTGCAACAAAGTTTTAATACATTTTCTTTTGTAATTCCTTTCCAATATTCCACAAAGAATTCAACAACCTTTCCAATGAATTTTAGAGTAAGGAATACTATCATCTTAATGCAACCTTTCCTTCCAAATATTTTTACAACATATCCTACTTCATGTGGAAACAATTTTGCAATAATGGAAGCTAAAGGAGCAAGGCAATATTACATTTCTTTCTCCACTCAAGGTGGGTAATTACATGATGTTTTTTTACATTGTCAACAACAAGGTTCTTGTGCTCCAAAGTGTTCTTCATCCATTCTCCATGTTCCAAGTATTTCAAATCACAACCAAGATAGGGGGAGAGGCAACACTCTCCTCCCAACCAAAACTCAATGGAGAAGAGAATCAATCTCCTCCATTGACCCCCGAGCCCCAAACACAACACAATGAAGGGTGGTCTCCAACTCAAGGTAACAATACTTGCTTCCACAATACAATTTCTTCACAACATTCAAGGTAAAATAAAAGAAAACAAGAGACACACAAATAGCACCAAACAATTCACAACAAGGCTTTCATCCAAGCCAACAAGAGAAGGAACTATGGGAAAATTTTCCTTATGCCTCCCCATTGAGATGATATGCCTATCCAAAACCCTCCACAATAAAACTCAAGCCCCTATGACTCTTATGCCTCCCTCAAGTACCCCTTTTTCCTCCCATACTCTTATGCCTCCCTCCTCTTATGGCTCCCTCAAGAACAAGTAAGAATGTAAACATTCTCACCCAAGATGGGCATCCCTCTCAAACTCCCTCCACAATATCCTAATCTACTCTTATGCCTCCCTCATGAGTATTCCCATAGAGCTCTCCTATACTACACAACAAGCAATCTATCCATTTTTCACAATACACCAAAGTAAACATGCATTATTCGCAAATTTAGCATAGAAGCAACAATAATATGAAAGTAAAACAAAGGAGAAGGTTTCCTACCTCTCCATTGGAGAAGCCTAAACTAAGAAATTTGTCCAAGCTCCCTCCCAAAGCAATCCAAACATGCAAGTCCAAGCACTTCTCTTTTTCTCCTTCTCCCAATTCTTTTTCTCCCAAAAATAACAAAGGAGAACTCTTCAACAAAACAAAAACAAAGCTCCAACCCCCTCCACAATGGAGGAAATTTCCATAAATAGACAAGGGGAAGAGTGAGGGTGATGTGGCTCCTTGTAGGATGCCACATCACACATCCTCAAGACCACCTCCCTTTAGTCAACTCAAATCCCAAAACACCATAAATGGGTGGTTGGGTTGAATGACATCTCCAATCCACATCCATCCCTTCCCATGTGTCCTAAGACACAAATAAATGCAAAAGAAGACAAGTGCACTCCAAAGTCACATTTCCCTTCCCAAAACAATAAATAATCCCCTTTTTTGGATTCCCAACCCATAGATATGGTTGGTAAGGGGGTTTTGGGAAGTGTGGGACAAGTTTAACTTATCCCACAAGTCCCCCAAAATTGCCCTCAATCTCGAATTCGAGATTCAAAGAGTTTGGAGTGGTCAACACTCAAAACCAAGCATTCAAAATATGAGGAAACACAAGGCTCAAGGAGCCAACCATCAAACTTAATTACACCCACTTGACTTCCCTCCAAAACTTAAAAATTAAAACAAGATATTATATCAATCTAACCACACTTAGCAAAGTACTTTAAAAAAAACATCACAAATAAAATCACCTACTTTAAAGTAAGTTAAAACAAACAATTAAAATTCTTACCCCCTTGGTCACATAGAAAATTTCCCCCTCATGGAATTTTTTTTTTTCTCAACACATAAAAGAACAAAGGTAACACAATACAATTCACTAGTTGCCTTGACGACCAAATGCTGTAACCACCCGACATTCTGTTGTGTTTGGTTCCCAATCCCCCTCATGGTTGTGATCATGCTGTGTTTCCTGCAAAATGCAAAATACCTCCTTCGGCCTTGCGGCCATGTCAAAATATCCAAAATAACCATATGCATGAAATTTATCAACATCTATACGTAATTCAATCAATCATTATTTTCTAGGTCTAAATCACAACTTAACCATGCATTTCATCATTATCCAAAATTATAGTAATGTAAATTCAACAACTACATTCTACTCATCATGGCGAAGAAATCCAATGTTAGAACACATGCAATATATCCATATAGAAATAATATCGGTATCCAATAATCTGTCCATGAGTTAGTGTAGGTCATACTGAAAAACAAAAAATCCAATCATAATCCAAATGCAATCTAGTCACAAAACATCATGCTAATCAACATAGTATAAGTCATGTCCCTATCCAAAGTCTGCATAACTCAAAAATGGTAATCAACTAAGTGTCGTAGGGAAGTGGGCATTACATCCCCCCTCCCCTTAGACTAGACCTTCCTCCTGGAAGTCACTGAAATAAGTGTGGAAACTGAGCTCCCAATGATGTAGCATCCTCCCAAGTAGCAGCAGTCTCATCGTACCTATCCCATTGGACCCGAACCTGATCAATCTCTCTGCCGCGAAGTCCCAGGGTCTTGCGGTCTAAAATGCGCATGGGCTTCCACCATCACCTGCCCCTGATCCTGCACCTGCAATGCAGTCCAATCTAGCACATGAGAAAGGATCAGAAACATATCTCCTAAGCACAAAAAACGTGAAATACATCATGGACACGCGATAAAGCTAGGTGGTAGTGCTAGAACGATAGGCTAAGGGGCCGAGGTTGCTCCAAGATCTCAAAGGGGACCCACAAATCTAGGAGCAAGTTTAGAACCTTTTCCATAACGGATAGGGCTCTTATGCGGTCTGACATGAAGAAAACACCTTCGTGCCTACCTCAAAACTGCGATCTACCCTATGCTGGTCTGCATACTTCTTCTATCTATCCTATGCCTCCTGCAATCTCTGTCTGATCAATGTAACCTGTTGCTCCATAGCCTGTAATAATGCTGGTCCAAGAGAAACCCTGTCCTCAATCCTATCCCCGCTAAGAGGTGTCCTGCACTCTAACCGTATAATGCCTAAAAAGGAGCCATGCCTATAGAACTTTGAAAAATATTATTGTAGGCAAACTCCACCAAATATAGATACTCCTCCCATCTCGACTGATGATCCATCACGTACATCCTAAGCATATCCTCCAAAATTTGATTCACCCTCTCTGTGTTGTCCATCTGTCCCTCAAGGGTGATAAGCTGTGTCTGAAATTAATCCTTGTCCCGAGGGCAATACTGCATGGTGGGTCCAGAAATGGGAGGTGTACAAAGGGGTCGCGGTCGCAAATGATCGTCTGTGGAATCCCATGTAGTCTGACAATCTCAGTCAATATATACTCGTGCTACGGCACTAGCCGTGGTGTGAGGTCCTTCACTGGAGAAAAAAGTGAGCTACCTTCATCATTTTTCCACTGTGACCATGATGGGCGTCGTGGTGGTACCTCGACGTCGGCAACCCAACAATGAAGTCCATAGAAATGGTGTCCCACTTCCATTCCGGTATGGCGTGAGGGATATGAGAAGGCCAGCTGGATGCTGATGCTCAGCCTTCACCCTCTGACACTCTAAACAGCGGGATACAAAAGAAGCTATGTCTCTCCGAAGTCCTCTCCAAAAGTATAACTGTCTCAAGGTAATGTGCATCTTCTTCACCCCGGGATGGGCTGAGTAAGGTGCACGATGAGCCTCTGTCAAAATGTCATGTCTCAAGCCTCCATTTCTGGGAAAATATATCCGGCCTCTGTGTCTGAGAAGACCATCTGTCTCTAGTGAAAAACCATCAAATCTCCCCTCAGGGGGTCTCTGAGACTCAATCCTCTGCTCCTGGCTGCAAGGTAGAAACTATCCTGAGGAAGCTGCTGCATAGCCTACTCCGCAAATCTGTGCCCACTGAGGTGGCCATAGCCACATGTCTTCATCTACTTAAGGCATTTGCAACCACATTCTCCTTTCCCTTCACATGCTCTATCTCCATGTCATACTCATAGAGTAACTCCATCCAACGCCGCTGACGAACGTTGAGATTGGGCTGCGTGAAGAGGTGACGAAGACTCAAGTGATCTGTCTTGAGTGTAAATCTCCGGCCAAGTAGAAAATGTCCTCCACCGCACTAAGGCATGTACCACTGCTATGCATGCAGCTCAAGGTCATGGGTCAGATAATTGAGCTCATAATCCTTGAGTTTTGCAGGACTCAAAGGCAACTACTCTACCCTCTTGCATTAACACTCCTCCAAGTCCTGCCAAGGAAGCATCTGTGCATACGAAAAACCCCATTAGGTCTGGCATGCAGAAAGGTGCTCCGTGAGCACCCGTCAGTTACTGAAGGCCTGCTCACATCTAATCTTCCTACAACTTCTCCCTTTCCGCTGAAGAGAAGTTGAGGGGTTGGTGCAATCCGAGAAAAGTCCCCTGACAAACCCTCCTGTAGTATCCTGCTAACCATGAAACTACGCACATCGGTCACACTAGTGGGTCTGCCAATCCGAGGCTCATCTTGGAAGGATCGACTGTGCTACCTTCCCCAGAAATCCGGTGTCCCAAAATACTGGCACCTCAGTCTGAAAGTAGCGTACACTTCTCCAATTCCCGTAAAGGCGCTACTCAAGAAGACCCTGCAGAACCTGGCGAAGGTGCTCTTGTGCCCTCCACATGTCCGTGAGTAATAGAATGTCATCGTGAAGAAGCCACGAAGCGGTCAAGGAAGGTCCTGAATACCCATAATCAAACTCATAAACACGCGGGGGACACGAAAGGAGATGAAAACAGAAGGAGGGGAAAAAGGGGACAAAGGAGTGATCCCTGTGGAAAGATGGAGAGTGTGGAAAGCTGGGATGGTCTGGCGGGTGTTAATATCTGTATGTGAAAATAATGAGGCTTGAATGGCCTAGGGACCTTAAGATATATCTTGGGAGAAAGGAAAATGGTAGCGTGACAGTTAGAGAGGAGAGAAGAAAAAAGAGAAAGGGTAGGATGAAGTAGCCACAGTAATTTGACTCAAACTAAATAGTCAAGAGGTGGAAGGGGCGGTGGGGGAACGATTCTTGACGCTGTTACTTTATTCACTAATGTGTGAGCAATGCCACAAGAAGAGATCCATCCTTCTTCTTTAGAAAGATAACTGGTTGCACCCAAGGGGATACGCTTAGGATGGTTAGGCCTTTCTCAGAGAAAGGCCTCAAGCTGCAACTGAGCTCACAGAGACTCAGGAGTAGTAAGAGTCATCCGATAGGGTGCTAGTGGATAGGCTATGCGCCTGGGGAACAGATAGATATGGAAGTCGATTTCACGTGGGGGAGGGGGTAATCTGGTAGCTACCCTAGGAAACACATCGGGAAAACGCTGACAGATAGGAGATCATCGAGGGGAAGGTCCTCTCGACCTCATCCTCTGATTATCACTACTGAACAGCATACAACTGGGCAACCCCGGCGCAACCCACACCGCTTAAGATGCATAGCGGAGAGTGGTGTTGAATAGAGGAAAACGGGTCCTTAAACCCTGATATCACTAACTCTACCCCAAAATCATCATGCAAGAAATACGTCTTATGGTAACAATCCACTCTAGCTCTGGGCGAGGACAACCATCCATGCCTAAAATGATGCACATTAAGATCCTATGGAAGGATCCGAAGATCAGAAGATGGTTGAGGGTCCCAAATCCACTACACACTCCTTGGAGAGGGAGTCTATAGAAATCTTGGCTCCAGAGAACCATCTCAACGTCCCATCTAGGGCCCTCCATGCCCTAAACGGCCACCAGCCTAAAACGCTCTACTAAAGGATGGTTTTTTTGCAATTTTTTGCAATGGAAAGATCAGAAGAAAAAATAAAAACCAGAATCAAATATAATAATTTAAGGTGGAAATACCACCAATACTACCTGTCGCTCTCAATCATAGATCCTAATGCTCAGCCTGGCGGTTCTCGAGCTGAGTAGATCCGATGAATCCGTGCCATATCTCCAACAGTAGGCTCTGAAACTTGTGTGTCTTACCCTGGGTAGGGGGTTATGCGGAAATCTCTTCAAATATTGCCAACAAAATCCGCCAACCATAACAGCTTTTTTGGCCCTGGCCGACGTTCCTCTTCCACAGTGGGAGGAGGAAGCAGCTCAGCTGGTAGCTCGATGACTGAGAGATAACAGATCTGACGATCCGGCGGCTATGGGAACTGATGAGGATCTCTGCTGATGAGCTCCTACTTGACTAAGCTCCGGTGTACCCTGTGTCTTGATGGGACTCCTAGGAGCGAGGCAAGGCCCCAGACTACGTCGTCTCTGTGCCATCGAATCTCTGAGGAGGTCTGGTAAGGTGGGCGGGCTGCTGCTGCTGTGTTGCTGTGGTGGCCTCTAATGGAAGTTTCCTGAACTCTTTGTCCACCCCGGGAGGAGGAGGAACTGACCCCTTCGGACCTAAATCCGGCATAGTAATGGATCGGCTACGAAAGATGTCTTAAGCCTGAGGGGGGGCGTCCCCGTGTTACTGGGAAATACAGGAATTCTCCATGCCTATGTAATGTATGTGCGGCACGTGAATGCGCGCACTGTGCCAGGCTAAATCACGTTTAGGCCCCGGATGGAACCTGGACATCCGACCTACTCTCCTCATTTAGTCGACCGTCAATGGGAGTAGGTCCAGGAAACGACTCTCATACTCAGCTCATGTCCTCAATCCCTGACGGAGGTCATGAAAACCAGTCTTGAAACCCGTCTATACGCTGGCTGGGTATAAAATCTCCAGGGTAATACCCATAATGCATGAATTTATCAACATCTATACTAATCAATCAATCATTATTTCTAGTCTAATCACAACTTAACCATGCATTTCATCATTATCCAAATTAAGTATGTAAATTCACAACTACATTCTTACTTACTCATCATGCGAAGAAACCAATGGTTAGAACCCATGCAATATATCCATATAGAATATATCGGTATCCAATAATCGTCCATGAGTTATGTAGTTCATACTGAAACAAATCCAATCATAATCCCAAATGCATCTAGTCCCAAAACATCATGCTAATCACATAAGTATAAGTCATGGCCATATCCAAAGTCTGCATACCTCAAATGGTAATCAACTAATGTCGTAGGGGAATTGGGGCAATACCTCCCCCTCCCTTAGATCGACTTCCCTCCTGGAAAGTCACTGAAATAGTGTGGAAACGAGCTTCCCCAATGATGTAGCCTCCTCCCAAGTATCACATTCTCTCTACCGATCCCATATGGACCCTAACCTATCAATTCTCTCTGCCGGCGAAGTCCCCAGGGTCTGCGGTTAAAATCGCTGGGCTCCACCATCACCTGCCCCTGATCTTCACCCTGCAAATGCTCCCAATCTAGCAACATTAGAAGGATCAGAACTATCTTCCTAGCACAAAAACGTGAAATACATCATGGACAAACCGATAAGCTAGGTGGTAGTGCTAGACGATAGGCTAAGGGCCGAGGTGCTCCAAGGAATCTCAAAGGACCCACAAATCTAGGAGCAAGTTTAGAACCTTTTCCATAAACGGATAGGCTCTTATGCGTCTGACATGAAGAAACACCTTCGTGCCTAACCCAAAACTAAACTGCGATCTAACCCTATGCGGTCTGCATACTTTTCGTTCTATCTATCCTATGCCTCCGGTCAGATCTCTTTGATCAATGTAACTGTTGCTCCATATCCTGTTAGATATGCGGCCAGAGAAACCCTGCCCTCATCCTCATCCCAGCTTAAGAGGTTTTCCTGCCTCCTCTACCCGTATACTGCCTTAAAAAGGAGCCATTGCCTATCAAACTTGAAAATATTATTGTAGGCAACTTCCACCAAATATTAGATACTCCCCCATCTCGACTGATGAATTTCCATTCACGTAACCTCCTAACATATCCTCCAAAATTTGATTCAACCTCTCTTTGTTCCCTCTTTCCTCAGGGTGAGTCAGCTGTGCGATTAATCCTTTCCGCGGGCATCTGCATGGTTGTCCCCCAGAAATGGGAGGTGTAGCAAAGGGTCGCGGTCCGCAAATGATCTTCTGTGGAATCCCAATGTAAAGTCTTAACCATCTCATCAATATACTCTTGCTACTACTGCACTAGCCGTGTAGGTAGTTTTTCATGGAAGAAAAGTGAGCTACCTGCATCAATTTTTTCCACTGGGACCATTATGGCGTCGCTGGTGGTACCTCGCGTCGGCAACCAACAATGAAAGTCCATAGAAATGGTGTCCCACTTCCATTCCTCCGGTATGGCTTTGATGATCGAGAAGGCCAGCTGGTGCTTATGCTCAGCCTTCATTCACCCCTCTGACACCTAAACAGCGGTGATACAAAATAAATCTCTTTCTCTCTCCGAAGTCCTCTCGACAAAAGTATAACTGTCTCAAGGTAATGTGCACTTCTTCACCCCCGGGTGGGCTGAGTAAGGTGCACGATGATCCCTCGGTCAAAATGTCATGTCTCAAGCCTCCAATTTCTGGGAAAATATATCCGGCCACTTGTCTGAGAAGACCATCTGTCCTCTAGTGAAAAAACCACAATCTCCCTCAAGGGGTCCTCTGATACTCATCTCTGCTCTGGCTGCAAGGTAAAACTTATTCCTGAGAGCTGCTTGCAATATCCCTAACTCCGCAAATCTGTCCCATCTGAGGTGGCCAGAGCCACATGTCTTCATCTACGTTACTCTTACTTAGGCATCTTTCAACCACATTCTCCGTTCCCTTCACATGCTCTCTCTCCATGGCATACTCACAGAGTAACTCCAGTCCAACGCCGCGGACGCGCGTTGAGATTGGGTGGGCTGTGTGAAGAGGTGACGAGAACTCACGTGATTCAGTCTTGAGTGTAAATCTCCGGCAAGTAGAAAAGTGTCTCCAGTCCCACGCACTAAGGCATGTACCCCACTGCTGCAATCTAAGGTCAATGTTCACTAATTGAGCTCATAATCCTTGAGTTTGCAGGACTCAAATGCAACTACTCTACCCTCTTGGCATTAACATAACTCCTCCAAGTCCTCTGCAATGAAGCATCTGTGCATACGAAAAACTCCCCATGAGGGCTGGCACTGCAAGAATTAGGTGCTCTCCGTGAGGACTCCTTCAAGGTACTGAAGGCCCTGCTCACATCTATCTGTCCATACAAAACTTCTTCCCTTTCCCTGAAGAGAGTGATGGGGTTTGCAATCCCGATAAGTCCTGAACGAAACCCCGTATAATCCTGCTAGAACCAGAAACTACGCACCTCGGTCACCCAGTGTTGGCTGGCCAATCCATGCTGGCGCGAATCTTGTAAAGGATCGACTGTGATACTTCCCCGAAATAACGTTCCCCAAACCTGCACCTCAGTCTGAAAAGCGACACTTCTCCCAAGTTCCCGTAAAGGCGCTCTTCACGAATCACTGTCAGAACCCTGGCGAAGGTGCCCTGTGCTCCTCACATGTGCGTGAGTAAATCAAGAATGTCATCGAGGAAGTGTGAGCAACGAAGCGTCCAGGAAGTCCTGAATACCCCATTCATCAAACTCATACACACTACACTGCGGGGGCAAATTCGTCCCCCCCCAAATAACCGAAGGTACCAACTTGAATCGTAGTGGCCATACTCGTGTGGAACTGTCTTGTAATATCTGTCTCTCAATCCTGAGCTGTGGTAACCCGGTTGCACTTAAGATATATCTTGGAGAAATGGTAGCCCCCTTCATTTGATCAAATAAATCGTCATGCTTGGAAGGTTAAACGATTCTATCGTTACTTTATTCAGCTAACGGTAGCATCAACAACCGAAGAGATCCATCTTCTTCTTTACGAAGATAACTGGTGGCACCCAATGGATACGCTAGGATTTATTCGCCTTTTCTCCAGAAGGCCCGCACGCTGCCAAACTTGAGCGCACATAACTTCAGAGTAGTCATCCGATGGGTGCTCGTGAGATAGGCTCGCGCCTGGACCTAGAATCTATAATTGGTAGTCGATCTCAGTGTGTGAGGTAATCCGGTAAGCTCCCCTGGAACACATCGGAAAACCTGACAAGATAGGATTGATCATCGAGGAAGGAGGGTCCGTCTCGCTCATCTCTGATCTGTCCACTAACTTAACAGCATAGCAACTGCAACCTCCCGTCGCACACTACCCGCTTAAGCTGCTACGGAGATGTGTGAATAGCAAGCGGCTCTTACCCATAACCCTGATATCACTACGCTAACCCCAAAATCATCAGATGTCATCAATAGTCTATGGTAAACAATCACTCTAGCTCTGTGGTCGGACACCATCATGCCAAAATGATGCCATAAGATCCTAATGGAAGATCCGATAGATCAGAATTAGTGTGAAGGGTCCCAAATCCCGACTAACACTCCTTACTAGGGAGTCTATAGAAATCTTGGGCTCCAGAAGCCATCTCACCGTCCCATCTAGGGCCCTGCCTAACTTCCACCGACACAAACGCTCCTATAAGGATGGTGTCAATTGAAAGAATCAGAGAACCAGAATCAAATAATATAGAGGTGGAAATAACCACCAATACTACTGTCGTCTCAATCATAGTACTCTAATGCTCAGGGGCCTGTCGGTTCGCGACTGCTGCTAGATCCGATGACTCCGTGCCCTATCTCCCACAGGAAGGCTCTGAACTTTGTGTCTTACCTTACCTTGGTAGGTTTATGCAGGAAATCCTTCAAATATGTCCAACAACTACTCCCGCAACATACCATCTTCCTGGTCCTCTCCAGTGGGAAGCAGCTCCCAGCTGGTACCTACTAGATGACTGAGATACATCCTGACTATCCGGCTATGGACTGCTGAGTTCCTGCTGATGAGCTCCTAACTGACTAAGCTCTCGGTGTAACGCCTGTTCCTTGATGGGACTCCTAGGAGGAGGCCCCATACTACGTCCGTCTCGTGTGGCATCGAACTCTGAGGCGTCGGTGTTAAAAGGTGGGCGGTCTGCTGCGGCTTTCTGTTCTGCGGATTGTGGCCTAAATGATCTTTTTCCCTGACCTCTTTCCACCCGTGGAGAAGACCTGACCCCTTCGACCTCACTATCCTGCATCTACTGGATAGCTCCAACTCCTGTCTCTAGCCTGCTGTGTCTTCCCCCTGTCTCCTCTACAATACGGGCTCTCCATGGCCTCTGGCTATGTCTGTGGCAGTGAATGCGCACTGTCCACTAAATCCAGGTTTAGGCCCCGGACTGAAACCTGTGAATCCGTACCTACTCATCCTCATATAGTCCGACAGTACTGGAGTAGGTTCCAGAATCCGACCTTCATACTCAGCTAACTGTCATCAATCCCTTACGGAGGTCATGAAACCCTTCTATGTATCCGCTGCTTGATAATCCCGGGGTAAATACCTGCTCCTGACGACGCTCCTCAAAACAGCTCCCAGGTAATCGTCTCTCTAGTCGACATGAGCTTCTGCTCCTCGGTCCTCCACCAGACTCCTGCTCCATCCGTCAGAAGATGGATCGCACACGAGCTTTCTGTGTTGTTCTACAGGACAGAGCTTGAAGCATCCACAGCAAGCTCACCAACCATGCACTGCCTTAAACCGCCTGCTTATCACCTGAATACTTAGATGGTCGCAGCTTCAGGATCCTCCCTTATATTGTCTGCAGCTGATGATATACTCCTAGATCTCTCTGTATGATCCTCCCCTGTCGAGGGCTTCGAGACCTGTTCCCTATGTCCCTCTCTGGGTGACTCTGCCCTAGGCCGACTCTGCCGAGAAATTCTCTCTCTGTGCTCCGCGCTGTGTCAGGGATCCTGGGCATCTCCGCTGGCTCCAAACTATGTCTATCAATCGTCCTCCCAAGGGCTCTCCGCGTATAGCGTTCATTTTGACATCCGGGAGCGTCTTCAATCTTGGGCACTAAGGCTTCTACGGCCTGCTCCGGCGGTGGTATTTCTAGGTCTAATTGAATATACCCCCCGCAAATCCGCACCTCCTACCAGATCAAGCGATAGTTATTCACTGTACTATGTCTTGTGTGCTAGTGTTTTCAAAATTTGCTGTTTACTATAATTAGTCAACATTATTACCCTTTAATATTTTTAAAAAGAATATGTTATGTGCTCAGTTAAGTGTTCCTGTTTTCACATTTTCTCGTGGTGCCCAAAGGGTCCCAGCTTCGAACCCTGCTCTGATACAAAAACTGTAACACCCAAAAAATGAACGCCGCCTCCCCGACCCGACACGATGACGCATCATAAACACCAAGACTAAAATGCGCCAAATTTTTTTTGATGTGAGCGCCTGCATACAGGCTCGAACTACAATTCACGAAAATCTTCAAGGTAAAGAGATATTTTGGTGAAATCTATCTCAGTCGAACGTTCCACAGAGATGAGTATGTTGGTCTATGAGGTTAATTTGTCTAATGTTGGAAAAATTGTGATGACAATTATCTTAAAGTAACCCCAGAGATGATATAATTTATTTTGAATGAATAACATGAACACTTCAACTTTTATCTTACTTTATTTTCGGTTTATAAGTACGCTATTAAAAAATTTCAATACATTATAATAACATACATACTACCACATATATATATATTCGTAAATTTAAAAAAAAAAAATAACATTTAATACATATATATATGATATATCTATTATATACATATATATATCTACTTATATATAGATATATAGTTATATATACATATTCTACATATACATATACTTATACTTACTTATCATTCGGGGTTAATTTCATTATTTCGAAATTTATACATTATAAATATAATATATATATAGATATATATATATATATATATATATATATATATATATATGGATGAGTAACATGTTCAAACCTAATAAATTCTATACGATTATACACACATTTTGAAATTTGGAAATTAATTGATCAAGATCAAATCGGGGGGAAAGTTTTTCAACCATGTTTAATTTTGTTTGTTGGGTAGTGGGTAATTTCAACTCCAACCCCTAATCCACCATAATACCTCCTCTACTTTCGTGTATAGACTGCTCCCATTGCTGCCACAGGTTGTCTTTTTTTTTTCAGTGATATCATTTAGATTTATCAAAACTTTTGGTTTTACCCTCCCGTCCCTGTACGATTAAGACGATGCTAGCCGCGTGGAGAATCCCGTGGAGGATACGGAGTACTATGCTAAAGCGTAGGTGCATTAACTCTCCAGATTACCCTGTCCCTTGTGAGGCATTCATTATGGTAAAGAAAACAAGTTACAGGTATGCTACAGGCGCATGAGTAGGCTTTTACCAAGATCAACTGCCCTATTTGCTGAGGAGCTAATGGATTGTCGTTTTTCCTTTTCTTTTGCAAGCACTGCAAACATGTAAAATTTCACTGTGACAAAACCAGTCTTTGTAATTCAAGGTTGTTTCGTGTCAGGCCGTATCTACTGAACGTATCATCCTTTTATATATATATAATTATAATGCAGTTTCCTCTTCGACCCGATTTATGGTTGATTGAAGTGGTCTTGATTTTGAGACTAACTTACATTTGTTTGGCATATGTGCAGGCCGGCTATTCAGTTTTGATATTTGTGAAGCTATACCCTCGCATGTCCTAATCTATAAAAAAAGGGACGTTTAAATACTGCAATCACTGCAACAATTTAAGGTATTCTTTGTGAAAGTCCGCCTCTGTGTATCAAGTTGTCTATCAGACATACCTACAACAAAACGTATCATCATTTTTTTTTTTCTTTTTTATATAGCAGTTAGTCTTTTAACAATGATTAAGGGGTGACGTCGATTGTCTTGATTTTGAGACTAACTTCACATTTTTTTGGGCAGTTGCAATCTTGCCATGTCCGCGTGGTATTTGTCGAAAGGCTAGCAGACAAAGGGTGAAAATGGAGAGGAGGATTGAACCTTTCGAAAGCTGTACCGGACTCAAATACAGCTGCATAGAAGAATATGTTAACAGGGCAATTACGGTCCGCGTGACAAACGAGCCCCTTACATCCTTGGGCTAAATCAAATGTTTTGACTGCTTTGTAAATGAAAATATATATCACATTAAACTTGATGGAGACAATCAGTTATAGCAAACTTGTCTCCGCAGCATGTACGCCCATATGTGTATCACCATGAATAATTATTATATATACGTACACTTATGTTGTTGTTCAACAAGCATGTAGATTTTTCTACCTTTCCTTATACAATTTCACTGGTTATTACATAATAATATTTATGTTGTTGTTCACCATATTATATTTATTATTGATAAATTCATTTGTTTTAGTATTACTTTAGATATAGAATGATATTCAAACCTACTATGCTTTTGCTAGACCATTAAGGGTTTTGGGCATCCGGCTTGATAACTTTAGAGTTTTGCATTCGCATTTATTTCTAGCACTTTAATTTACTTTGCATGAATTTTTAAAGCAAGTTGATTTCATTTTTTCCATTTCCTTCTAAATTGGGTCATATTTCACAATGGGCACATAGATGAAAGACGGGTCATAAGAGAGTTAGAGCTTAGAATTTCATTGTCTTACTAAAACTTATTTGGAATTTAAGGCCCGTCCATCGAATATAAAATGAGACATAAAAAAAGCTCTATCTTTCAAGTTTCCACAAAGTTTTAATAACATTTTCTCTTTGTCATTCCTTTCGCACTCTTCCACAAAGAATTCACAAACCCTTCCAATGATTTTAGAGTGGATCTTTACTATCTCTAATGCAACCTTTCCTTCCAAATATTTGTTACAAAAAACCAAACAATATCCACTAGATCACCATGTGAAAAAATTTGCAATAATGGAAGCTAAAGAAGCAGGCAATATTACATTTTCTTTCTCCACTCAGGTGGTAATTACATGATGTTTGTACATATGTCAAAACAAGTTTGTGCTCCACGTGTTCTTCATCCATGCTCATTTTCAAGTCGTTCAAATCACAACCAAGATAGGGGAGAGGCAACACTCTCCTTCCAACCAAATCTCAATGGAGAAGAGAAGCAATCTCCCCCATTGACCCCCGAGCCCCAAACACAACACAATGAAAGGGTGGTCTCCAACTCAAGGCAACAATACATGCTTCCACAATACAAGTTCTTCACAACATTCAAGCTAAAATAGAAGAACAAAGAGACACACAATAACATCAAACATTACACAACAAGGCTTGCATCCAAGCCAACAAGAGAAGGAACTATGGGAATGTTTTCCTTATACCTCCCAATTAAGATGAGATGCCCATCCAAAACCCTCCACAATAGAACACAAGCCCCTATGACTCTTATGTCTCCCTCAAGTACCGCTTTTTCCTCCCATACTCTTATGCCTCCCTCCTCTTATGGCTCCCTCAAAGACAAGGTAGAATGTAAACATTCTTACCCATGATGGGCATCCCTCTCAAACTCCCTCCACAATATCCTAATCTACTCTTATGCCTCCCTCATGAGTATTCCCATAGACCTCTCCTATACAACACAATAAGCATTCTATCCATTTTCACAATACACCAAAGTAACATGCATTTTTCACAATTTTAGCATAGAAGCAACAATAATATGAAAGCAAAACAAAGGAGAGGGTCTCCTACCTCTCCATTGGAGAAGCCTAAACCAAGAAATTTGTCCAAGCTCCTTCCCAAATCAATCCAATCATGCAAGTCCAAGCACTCTCTTTTTCTCTTTTCTCTCAATTCTTTTCTCTCCCAAAAATAACAAAAGAGAACTCTTCAACAACACAAAAACAAAACTCCAACCCCCTCAACAAGAGAGGAAGTTTCAATAAATAGACCAAAGGAAAGGGTGAGGGTGATGTGGCTCCATGTAGGATGCCACATCACACATCCTCAAACCACCTCCCAAGGTCAACTCAAATCCCAAAACACCATAAATGGGTGGTTGGGTTGAATGACAACTCTCTTCCACATCCAACCCTTTCCCATGTGCCTTAAGGCACAATTAAATGCAAAATGAAGAAAAGAGCACTCCAAAGTCACATTTCCCTTCCCAAAACAATAAATAATCCCCTTTTTGGATTCCCAACCCATAGATATGGTTGGTAAGGGGTTTTGAGAAGTGTGGGACAAGTTTAACTTGTCCCACAAGTTCCCCAAAATCGCCCTCAATCTCAAATTCGAGATTCAAAGAGTTTGGAGTGGTCAACACTCAATACCAAGCATTCAATACACGGGGAAACACAAGGCTCAAGGAGCCAACCATCAAAATTTATTTCCCCCACATGACTTCCCTCCCAACTTAAAAATTAAAACAAGATATTAAATTAATCTAAACATACTTAGCAAAAGTAATAAAAGAAAAGACATCACCAATGAAATCACCTACTAAAGTAAATAAAAACAATTAAATAAAATTCTTATACCCCCATGGTCACATTAGAACATTTCCCCCCCATGAAAATTTTCTTAAACACATACAAAAATAAAGGTAACACAACACAATTTATTAGTTGCCTTGACGACCAAATGTTGTAACCACCCGACATCCTATTGTGTTTGGTTCCCAATCCCCCTCATGGTTGTGATCATGTTGTGTTTCCTGCAAAATGCAAAATACCTCCTTCGGCCTTGCAGCCATGTTAAAATATCCAAAATAACCATATGCATGAAATTTACTAATATTTATACGTAATTCAATCAATCATTATTTCTAGGTCTAAATCACAGCTTAATTATGCATTTCATCATTATCCAAAATTATAGTAATGTAAATTCAACAACTACATTCTACTCATCATGGCGAAGAAATCCAAAGTTAGAACACATGCAATATATCCATATAAAAATAATATCGGTATCCAATAGTCTGTTCATGAGTCAGTGTAGGTCATACTGAAAACAAAATCCAATCATAATCTAAATGCATCTAGTCGCAAAACATCCTGCTAATCAACATAAGTATAAGTCATGTCCATATCCAAAGTCTGCATAACTCAAAAAGATAATCAACTAAGTGTCGTAGGGAAGTGGGCATTACACCACCTTGACAACTTTGTGTCTGTGCGTATTGTAGCACTACTAGAAGTAGGGTTATTTATCAACAATGTTATCCACAAAATAACCATTTTGTGGAAAAAATGTGAATTATCTACACTTATTTGATAACTTCTATAAAATGGAATGTAAATTTTTCACAATTTTGTAAAAGTCAAATTTAAACTTGTTCGATGATCATATTCTTAAAATTTTATTGTGAAAATATTAGATTTTGTCTTATACTATAAAAAAAAAATAGTATTTTGAAACTAGAATAATAGTTAGTCTAAACAAAAATAAAATTATATAATATATCATTATTCTAATCTTTCACACTATTTCTAAGGTTTAAAACAAAAAATCTAAATAATCTACTATACCAAAATATTTAGTGTATTATAAATTTTAGTAGTGGAAATATACACTACTAAAATTAAATGGATAAAAAGCCTTATAAAAATATTATGAATTGATATTCAATAATACCATACCCTTTAAATTGTGAAAAATTCATGAAAATATTTAATTTCAAATATAATTTAAGCTAATTAAGATTATATATTTATTTGTAAATAATTTAATTTTACTAAATAAGATGACAAAACTATAAATAAATCAAAAATATGATAATTTTATAATTAAAAACTTTTAAAAAGTCACAAATTTTTACATTCTCATAAAATATGAAAACTGATTATTTTCTATAATACAAAAAAACTAAAAATTAAACAATAAATACACCATATTTAAATAAATAAACTCAACTGTAAAATAAAATTGTAAATAATCCACACTAAAAATAATTGCTAATTTTTTCATAACTAAGGCTATGTTCCACTTAGATGAATCCTAGCAGACAGGTTTCCACTCGCTAACAGACTATTACTCTTCCTTAATATGTGCTAATTAGTTAGACACAACATAACGAAAAAATTGAAAACAAATTTTATATAAGCTGGAATGATTGAGAGTATCTAAATCAATCCACGGATGAAGGGTTAATAAATATTAATTATATAATAAGACCTGTCAACTAAGTGTTATAGTATGGAATAAAGCGAGAAGAACTCTGAGCCCTTGATAACGATAGTAAATCGTACGGTAGAGTGTTTGGGAATATATTCTATACATATACATTTGTAATCACCTAGTGTTTCTCCTCCAATGCGCAGTTTTGAATATCTATCTCATTATTTTGAAGAAGCTTTAAAGTAGTGCAATTGCTTTCATTGTTGAAATAATTGCTCCCTTTAAAGTTAAGCTTGGGAAATTTATTCAGAAAGAAATTGGAAAAATTGTGTTTTAAGCAATGATACGAATGAAAAATAAAACGAAAAGATTTTAGTTAGTAAATATGACAGAAATGTTGAAGAGAGTTTCATAAGGAATATATGTAAAGGATCATTGTTTTTTTTATCAATACGCACGTATATAAATTTTGATAAATATGACAGAATGTTGCAGAGAATTTTATAAAGAATATATGTAATGGATCATTCTTTTTTTGTCATCAATCCTTGCATATATAAATTTTGATATGTTCTGATTAAATTTTTTTGTTATTTAAATGTTTATCGTAAATTTATTTAAATTCAATGGGGTTCTTAAATCAAATTAACGGCATCAAATATTTGAATAGAGATTGTACTATGAATAATGTAGTTGCATAGAATGATATGTCAAAATATTAAAAAAAAAAAAGAGTTTTTTTTCAAAATCTGCCATTTCTATTCTTATTTTGTTACTCTCAATAATATATAAACTCCTGTGTATTGTCGTTTTAAACAATGATTTGGTTTTCTGATATTACTATTTTTCAGATGAGAAATATAAAAAAGTTTCCGTTTTTGTATTTTATATAGATATTTTTGAATGTTTGCCCTCACATAATGAATCATTCATTATCCAAAATTTTCTGTTTTTTTTGAAGGCCATATTATTTTTGTAGAATTATGTGCAATTTATTGGTTATGCTCGGAATTTATTTTTTTAACTTTAAATTAATTAATTTATATCTCTCACATGGCATTATCTATATATTACTAAAAATAATTTATTTACTTTGCATGATTATCATTCAATTAAATTTTTATTATATTATTTTGATAAATCAATTAAATTTTTAACATTGATTTTAAAATTATGGTAATTTAGTAATGTTATAAATATTTATTTATCCACAATTTTTGTACAATTTCTTTGTGTACAGTAAAGTTTAAATTTATTTCTGGAGAATAAAATTTACGTCTAATTATTGTGATACATGTCATAATTTTAAAAAATTTGGATCACAATAATATTAAATTTGTGAATATACACACAAAATTTTCAATTGTAGGTATGTAACTATATAAAAATTATGACAAGTTCCACAATAATAATATTGTGGAATTTTCATAGTTATTTTATTGTAGATATTTTCACAAATTTTGTCACGTTTTATGTTTCCACGAAATTATTGTGGGTAGATTCCATAAAATTGGATTCACAATTTGAACTAAAATATTGTTTTGTGTGTTGCTTTTCCTTCTTTTATTTTATTTATTTTGTTGTGTATGTTATTTCTTTAATTATAATGTATTCTCACTTTATTATGGCTAATTATTGTACTCTTTTTAGTTAACTAATCATGTTGATTGTTCTAAGTTGGAATGTGACAAAGGGTCATTTAATATGGTAGATAGTCTTTGTTATCTTATTGTTTTTTGATGGATTTCATTTGATTTTGAGTTGTGTACTCAACCCCATCCTTCAAATAGTTTATTCAAATAGAAGTTATACTATTTAAATTGTGAAGAGTGCTTATGGTATGAAAAGAGTATTGAAGAGTCTTGTTGTTATGTAAATTGTATCTCTTTCAAGATTTGTACTGAGTTTTGAACCTACAAATTAAATCAAGTTCCATCATATTAAAATCTGAAATGATCCTATTTGAAGTGGAAATGTGTATGGTTCAAAATAAAAAGCATGGGAAATTTTCATTTGTTAAAATTTTAAACCTATCTATTTGGAATTAGTGATGTGTGAAATGAATGGTTGCTTCCATTTTGAAATATTCTTGTTTTGGCTTATATATTTATACAAAAAGATCAAAGGGATACATTTGGTTGTCCTATATTTATTTTCCTCTTCAAAGATAAAATTTGTGATATAGTAGGATGTAGTAATGTTGTTATAACCTATACTTACTTGCAAAACAAAAATAATGTTCCCATCTAATTATTTTAAAATCGAAATAAGGAAATATATTTCCTCTACTTTGTATTTGGTTATTTGAATGAGAACATATAAAATATAACAAGTTCCAAAATTTCATATGTAAATATACATATATGATATATATAATACATATGTATTTATATACATATTCATTACCCAAAATTACTTTTCCTATAATACCCTTAATAAATAAACCAAACTGGAAATATATATAAATAAATAAATAAATCATATATATATATATATATATCTATATATATATATATATATATATATATATATATACTAGCATAGTTTTATCTATATCACTCACACACACGCGCGCGCGCACGCGCATGTGTGTGTGTGTTTATTTATATAAAATAATACAAATAATAATAAAAGGTAATTACGATTTGCTTTTTTCAATTGAAGGGAAATCTATTTTGATTCTGTCTTAGGGAGGGGGAACAAGGGAGGGGGGAAATTAGGGAAGGACAGAGAATAAGGATTCCTTTTCCAAGCTTACCTCGCCTTTCAACTTAAAATATTGTTAGCCTTCAAATTGATCACGGTCGTTATTCCAATTAATCTATCCTCGAGTTAGTGTAGGTCATACTGAAACAAAATCCAATCATAATCCGAAGGCTCTAGTCACAAACATCATGCTAATCAACATAAAGTTATCATGTCCATATCCAAGTCCTCCATAACTCCAAAAGGTTAATCAACTAAGTGTCGAGGGAATTGGGCATTACATGATTGTAGAACCGCGAGTAAGATGAGTACGTCTCCATGAATTTGTAAAGCATTAATTTCGAATATAGGATTCACCGATTTGGACGACATCCTCGATTCAGTATTACATAGAACCGATCATGAGACATCATGCACAAAATTCGTCTGAGTTTTTGTGAAGAAAACCTCCAGATTATGCCAATCCACCATCACGAATTACGTGAGCATATGGACGACGTTCCCCTTCCAATCTGTCTGATCGTTTGATGCTTTGGACATCGTTGAGGGGTACAAGGTCTTATTGGGCAAAATGTCTTGGTGAATTGGCTACATTGCATCAAATAGGATCGCCTACTATTTTTTTCACATTGAGCGCCAGGCTGATAATGTATTGCCTGTCTACATCATTAATGCCTGGACACACGCAGGATAATCCACAGGAGAAGCGCAAAATTGGGCGAAGGAAAAATATCATTGATTATCCACAATATAGTGGCCCAATATATGCACCTGTGACATACACTTTCCGACAGGAGGTATACAAAAGGATGAAGTGAAAGATTATTGGTCAGATATGAATGGCAACCTCTAGGTTCGCCCAATTGGCCTGGATTCATATGGTTCGAAGGGGCGCCTAATATGGCAACCTTGATTGTAATATGATTTTCAACGGGGAAATGCTGAAAAAATACTTCCATTCTATTGTCCATGCATGAATCCGGGATGACCTACAACCACGAACCATACAGGTAATTTTATCATTCTCATCGAGTCTAATGATTAATCTAGAATTTTACGTTCTTCACAATATATTTTGTATTCTATGTTCTATGTTACATGTCCTAAATAAAACACCAAAAGTTTATGCCACATCCGTGTCTTCGAAATACAGACAACTGACCACTTCGATATGACGTACATGAAGAGATCTCAACACAGTGTAGAAAACATAACCGATGGTGTAAGAGGGTTCCTGCCTACGTAATAAAAGGGGAAAAAGTGCTTGTAGGTAGATGTTCAAAAATTTGAATAATTAAAATGAACTTAAAAACACATACATGGAAAGACCTAATAATTGAGTTATTACATTTTGCAGGTATAATCACCTTTCCATTGAATCTCGATGGATCAAAGTTTATCAAGACTCAGAGACCGGAGATAAAAGTTTTTTGAACCTGCGAGAATGATGATAGGGTAAATACCATAATCGCTATACATATAAATTGTGGAGAGCAAACGTAGAATGGCAACCTGTTCTTTCCAACAATGTCGTATCAAGTACATTGCAACGTATGTACGAAAGCAGAGAAAAGCTCAAACTTATCATCAATGTTGATGCGATGAAATATTGTAAACCCAGATGAAATGGTGCGACAGCATACATAGACTTTTCTAACCGAAACAATTTTTGAAGAGACTTGGTGACAAAAACATGTCACCTTTTTTAGAGCTCCCTTTAGTAGAAAGCAGTCGATATTTTGTCTTTGACTTTTCGCGTGAGGTGTTCAAAAAAGTAACCCACCTTTTGCAGATGACCATGAGGAACATGTAAAGGTTTAATTGATGGGTACAAGAATAGGGCCTGTTTCCATGGAAGTGGTGTCTCTTATTGATGCCGCTAGAATCTTGGAAACATCCTATCCAACAGTAGAAAACGGATAACACAATTGGGGAGGTCCATGAGTTTTGCAGCTATTGTGAGAGTGTTCCCAAGGTTTTTCCTCTATCCCCGCGGGAATCTCATAATGGGTTGATTTTTTGTTGGTCAGAATTTGTTGCTTTTACAAGCCGTTTCGAGATAGAGACCAAAGAGATCGACAGATTCTGATTCAATAAATTTTAAACTAGGATTCGTCCGTTATAATCATGGCCAAATTCAAGGAGGAACTGCATAGAAGACCAATGAAAATAATAGTAATTCTGAAGATGAATTAATGCACATGTCAACACGAAGACAATAGAACATGAAGGGATCATGTGTAGGCTTCATCATGGTCAAATTTTTGCAAGAGCGACGGAAATAGATATGTTGGGAAGGGGAGATTTGACAGACAACCCCAATGGATGATAATACGAGGTGAAGAATACACAAGCAAGCGAAAAATTCAGAAGTGCACTTAACAAGCGATACTGGGTTTGTTAGAGACACACAATATACATTAAAGCAAAACCCCCGATTCATTGCGACACCCTTGGGTTCTAACAAAAAAAGCACTTGATATAATAATGACACATTATAATCACATCGAAATAACATTCCATTCGCTCGTATAGTTCCAGGAACAGCGGGAACTGGGAAATCAGAATTTGATTGGTGCAATCGTCATGGCACTTTTTGATGTCTCATTCCTGACTTTCTCCTCTTATATTCTTTCACCAACAGGAGTGGGCAGCTTTTATATTGGTGGCCTCGACATCCATTCCACACTTTGAAATCCGATTACAGATTTTGCAGAATGGAGAGGATAGACTTGCAAACATTCCAACAATAGATTTGCCACATAAAATATGTATTGATTGATGAAATGAGCTTCATCGGACAAAGTTTTTTCTAGAAAACGTGACTCTTGACTTCGTCAAGCATGTCTCTGAAAGAGCAACATGAAAGTTTTTGGTGGTGTTTCTATGATTTTTGGTAGGAGATTTGGGGCAACTTCCTCCTGTTACCGATAAACACCATATGATAGTAAGAGATTTGCAAGCTGTTATGGGAAGCTTTGGACCGTTGTTACAAATTGGATAAGGTATTTAGGCAACAGGATAAGATGAAGGACCAAAAGCATTTTCGGAACTTCTGGCCAATCGCAAGATTCGAATCCTCCCGACACTAGATGATGGCTGTTGTTAATGGTAGAACAAGTTCTGTTAACAAAGAGAAAATGAAGAATTCTATAAAATATTCCCTAAATGGCGACAAAGATTAAATGTGAAAACCACAACAAAAAAATGCATTCATTGAAAAACCTGTCGCACGTAGCATATGCAACTAAACAAGTACGTCACCACACTTGGCAGGAGTCTGATAACAACTTGATTTAAGAATTTAATTCTAATGAGCAAGGGTTATGCTTAAAATCCAATCTTTGATGGAAGTAGGTCTTGTAAATGGAGCTCTGGGATATATTCGAAACATAGTAATGCAACCTGGTACTGGTCCACGAACCCCTAACATACGTAAGGTTGGATCTTTAGTTACTTCCGAATACCATTTGAAGATAGAACTCTGCATACCATCCCAATTCCAACCATACAAAGGGGACGCACACACCCATTACCCTTACGGTTGGCATGGCAATTGACGAACATAATTGGCAGGTTGCTCTTTCCAAGGCTACAGTTGATATTGAATAAAGAGACAGGGGGTTTAACATTTGTGGCTATCTCTTTAGGTGAAGTCGTTGTCAGAGTCTAATAATATCTCCTGCCATTTTCCATATGAGCGCTATGCCAAAATAAGATGGAAAAACTACTTTCGCAAACGGAAGGCTGAGGAAAAAAGACTTATGTCCTGGAATATAAATATTGTACGATAGTACACACATGGCATTATATGAATTTTTCATTACATGTGATTTACATTACACATTCAAATAGTATGAGAACGGATTTGTATTTTTTTTAATGATAAACATTACTAATAAAATCCATAAGAACTTCATGCCTTAATAACCTTGATTTTTTTTTGCTTATACTCATTCTCAAATAAATATGTGTTAAGTTATATAGTAATCTAAATTACTAATAAAATTACATCAGTAAATATGTTTTGTAATAAGTAATTATAATATTAAATATAAATTTTATTTTATTCATACAACGAACAAATTCACCCTTATTTTTTAATATTTTATTTTTGGTATTGTTTTTTATGTCTATGCAACTCCTGCGTGCGGTTTGCACTAGCATACCTATATTCTCTAATATAAGTATATATGCCGAGAGTTATATATTATATAATATATAGTGCCCTTCGTGAACTTCAACCCTTCTCGGCATATTACATCCACATAGAAACATCAACCAAAACATGGTATGTAACATATGCCGATAGTGAAGTTTCACTAGGCACCTATATATTTATATAATATATACTCTCGGCATATATTACATATATTTTAGAAATATATGCTAGTTATAATACAAAAACATATAACAATTAATTTGTTGGTGGTTTCAACTCACTTAATTATTGTTTTGACAGATAGCCTTGTTTGGAGTTGCAACAAATTCCTAACTATAGGAAGTCCATATCCTATATATAGGAATGTGACTGTACTGAAGTTTAGTTGAAAATTGTAAATATCATTCGTATTATTTTTTATGCTTTCAATCAGTCTGATCCAAATTAATACAAAACTAACCTCCATTGCCCACCAGAGGCATCTACTTCAAAATCAACCTTAACCACATTGATTGTTAACCGCCAAAGGAAAAAGGCCAAAATGAAATCTTTCAACCACTCAAGCTATTCCTCATGTATTCCACAGAATGCAGAGCGCCCCGCATCATAGGTTTGGATGAACAGTAGCGAGCCCGAGGAGCAAGGCAGTGGCTTGGCAGGTGGGTGACGGGAAGGCGACGAGCGAAGATGCCGGCGTTAAAAAAACTGTGTCTAAAGCCATATGTGAGAAAGCAAAAATACTAACACAACCTTTTTCGCCGCTGCAAATATGGGGAGTCAAATAAATTAAAAATATCAACATCCATCATTTCATCTAATTAAATTCCAGGTGTCACAGCAGCCGCGCTCCCACGCTATCCTAACAAAAAATCTAAATCGAGATTTCCTTCTTGAATAGCTGTGTTCACAGACAGATTTCCACATCTATGGCTTTGTGATACTGAATATCCAACGGAAAACATCGAATTGAACTGCCCTTTAAAAGGCACCAAATTTAAACATTAAAAAATGACGTAAGCAAGTCAGGCCCGTCCGATTTCACGAAAAACTGAAAATCAAATCCTAGCGTCGAAAATTCTGACATTTGTAAGAGACTCCAGGTCCTGCTTGACATAGTAACGCCTACCAACGCACCAAGTTACTACATTCAAGTCGATTGAAACAAGCCAACATCTATTACTATAAGACATAACTGGTCATTTTGCAGCTCTGGTTTTCTATTGTTTTTACCCGAGGTATTTAACTTACTCTAAAAAAGTATGGTCGGCTTTGGAATTAGTCCTTTACTGTTACTGGCAGACATATACGAGAAAGATTATATATCTTTTTCGGATATATAAAAATTTCCTTGGTGGAGTTGTTATTCACTTTGGGTTGCTACCACAAATAGTACTGGTATATAATTAAGACAATGTCCCCAACTCATGGGGCAATATCAATTGGGTTCACGACGCATTGTTCCCTGCAGGTGAATTTTGTCCCATCTAATTAAAAATATTTTTTAAATTTAATATTTATTAAGTACCCTCCTGACACCCCCCTATAATTTAATTATGAAGTCTTCTTTACTTTTATAGTAAAATGAAAGCGATGTACAAATTACTGGTGATTATATCTAATATGAATTTTTTCTTTTTCATATTCACATGGTTGGCAGGTATTACCCAATATGGCAAGTTTTAAACACTGTTTGTTAATACAAAGCAAAACTCGCTACTTAGGGTGGGAGGAGTTAAACTAACTACATAAAGCAATGATACATAAATAAAATAAATTTCGTAACTAAAATGTTTTTTGGATGTTAAAATTTTTAGTTGGTGATTATATCGCTAGAAATCTCCATATATATTCATGATTTGGGGTGTGGTAGAAACACGTCATGATAATTAGCTTGAAATATTTATTTATAATTGGAAGCCAGGGCCGATTTTACATAGTAATAGAAAAAGCCAGTCTTGTTTCGGATTTAGTCACACACGATGATGTGCTAGTGTCATGCTAACAATGTTTTAAATTTATTTATATCTCTTGCTGAGTTTCAGACGCTCCCCGGCATGAAAATGCTTGCACCCAACACAAACCATGTGAAATAATTTAATGAATCTTGTACTAAAATTAGGCAGAGAACGCAGGTTACGGAGTCTTACGTGCTTCGAGGTGTGCTGTTGGCCGTGTTGAATATCGCAGCGGAATGTTGCTGACTCGTGTCAGGTTGTGTTTCGTTGTGTTGTTTCTTTTGTGGTGGCGTGGTGTGGTTCTCTGGGTGGGGTGTGGCTGGCCGTTTGTCTGTGACTTCCATGGGTGGTCGTCTGGGTGCGCCAGTGGGCGGGTTCCCTGCTGGGGGTTCTTATCGGCGGCGGGGTCCTTTCCTCTAAGCTTGGTCGAACATTCGCTGAATGGCGTCGGCATGCGGCTGTGCATCGTTGGTTGAGGCATTCGTGGCTCAACTCGTGGCAGCACAGAGAAAGGCCTCCCCTCCTCCTCGTATTCATCTCCTCCCCGTACAATTCCTTGGCACTCGACAGTCCTGCGGGCATCGCACGATCGCTCGCGGCTCTGCTTCTCCACCACATTCTTCATTCGCATCGCACCCTGCCCATGTGAAAGGGTCCCAGAGATGGACACGATGACGAGGGTCACTGCTAACACTTTCAACCCAATTGCGTCTTCATTCTTCACTCTTCACCAACCACTCTGCTATAATCATGACAACTATAATGCCCTAATTCGGCTTCCACCAGCACTTGGATACACATGCGCATGCAACGCCGTGGAGCAAACACGTAATCAGATATCTTTCAGATTAGCTGGCTCTTGTCCCTCTCTGGCGGGTTCCCCCCCCCAATCCTCTCCTTGTTCGACAGTCTCTTCGCTCCTCAGGTGTCCCTCTCAAACCACTCGGCGCTTCTTCGCTCTCTCGTCCTATATGTCCTCTGATGCATCACTCTCACCTTCTTTATTTCTCAATACTTCGCCTCTTCTTGGGTCCCGTGTCCGGGGGGACCATACAATTGCGCCAATATAATGGGTGTTACAAACTATTGATATGCCTTGTCATGGTGTCCGGTGTAGTTTTGGATTATCTTATTTTATCCATTCATATTTAACTATCATATTTCTTTCAATATGGTGAATTGTTAAGCCTAAATGAACTAAGGTGTATGATAATGATTGGCATGTTTGTTATTGAATTCATCCAGTGTTGTTGTGTTTTGTGTAATTCGAAAGGAACCAATCTTAGGGATTTAGGACTAGTTTTGATATCCAATCTAAAATGAGTTAAAAGTTGAATCTTTGTGGCATTGTGGTTGTGAACTTACCTGATAAGACATGTCTATAGAACACTAAAATGATAATAGAAGTCATAAAAATTATTTTGGTAAACCGTGTCATGGATATCATTATATTATATGAATATGAAAATCGTTTGGTAGAATGTCTTAGTGGATGTGATTTCTACGGTATGCACTAATTACTAT
>JAHRHJ020001108.1:0-33634 GCA_019776745.2 Taxus chinensis | reverse complement strand
AAAAGAAAGTATACGAGCATGAAATATGTGTAAGAGATCTAGTGTTGAGACTCAATATCCAAATTGAAAAAAAGAATAGTGAAGGAATAAATTGAGACCCAAATGGTTAGGGCTGTACCAAGTAATAGAGTACTTTAATAATGGTGCATTTCACCTATGCACTCTGGAAGGTGAGGAATTCAACAAATTAGTGAATTCACTTCACCTTAAAAAAAATTATGCATAATTCATGTACATCTCCACTTGTACATTACTGCATCTATATTGCATTATCATATTGTGAAATTATAAATTGGAACTTATTTTTCAAGAAAATTTTAAAAAACTTTCAAAAATTGGTAAAAAAATTCAATCATACCTCTTCAAGTATCCATCATATCATCAAAAAATTATACTAATCTCTTCATCATTTCAGCTATTAGATGAAATTTTAAGATTGGTCCTACCAAGACTTGAACACCTGGTTCTATTCACAGTTTCTTCCTATTTAGCTATCTTTTCCCACAGTTTGTACCATAAGCTTATTGATGTCACATCTTTCCCTAAAAACCTCTGTTATGAAAAAAAACACTATAAACATTTCACCTAGATCTCTTTTTCACCTATCTCAAACCTCAGTGGTGAGACCTCATATCTTACTAGTTGCATGGGGTTGAGGGTAGGGGCAAGCATTCCTTCCCAAAATCACAAAGTCTAAAATCAATATATATATATATATATATCTGTGTGTGTGTGTGTGTGTAAAAATGTTTTCTTTCATAACAAATAATGCATTTTCTTTCCCTACCAATATTTGGTGATGAGCGCATGCTTCATACTAGTGGCAGGAGGTTGCGAAAGGATGTAAAATATAGGAAGTCACATCAGATAAGTCAATAAGTTGTAAATAAGTTAATGAATTAAAAGGGCTTCGAAATGTCAAAAATCCCAAGAAAATGAGTCAGATGTGTATGTTACAAGAGATTCAAGTCATTAATGTAGACACCTAAAATATGCTTACACTTAGCCTTTCCTCCAATTTAGTCAATTGATGACACTTCATTAATTACCCATTCTTCACTCCATTCTCAGATGCCTATTTACGACACCCTCTTAGTCATATTCCTCCTATAATCATCTAATTTGGTTAATATCTCTCTTATTAGCTAAACATTCCTCCTTTTGACCATTCAAAATCTCCCTAGTTCTCTCTAGACCACTTCTATTGGCTTCCTAGGCTATCTATCAATCACAATTGGTTATCCAGACTCCTCTCAACTCTCAATGAGTCTCTAATCATTTGTTAATCAATTTTAACTAGCTTAATCCTAGCTTAACTAATTCTAAAGCATGTTTATCACCTCCTAATCTGAAATTTCTTTTTGAGCTTTAGTCCCACATGCACAAGAATTCCAAACTCTTCCATTTGGAAAACTATAAATACAAGGCTAAGCCTACCCATTCAAAACACACCTTGTTTACCACTTTACATACAACTTTACTCACAAGTCCTCTCTTAACCAAGACATTTTGGAAAAGAACCTTAATAGAAACCATTAAATTATATATAGCTTTAAGCTAAATAAACATTTGGATCTTGGAAGAGCTCCCCCATCTTGCATCCCTCCACTCCTAAGGAAAACAACTAATCACACAATTTGATTGCTTAGGATCTATACTAGGTTCACTTTCATTAAGCTTTCATGGAGTAGAGAGTAGTATGCATGTTAGTTTTTGATGTTTTTTTTCAAAATTTTAATGCTTTCATGTTAGTTTATCTTGTTTAACTCTAATCCTATGGTGTATGGATGAGTTAGCAAAGCTTTGAGGTTCTTTAACCTCATTCCATAGCTTGTGTAACTTTCCATTGCATACAATTAAAACTATATTTTGTCAATCAAAAGGCCATCTATAGATCTAAGTCTAGTTAAACTTGAAAGTAAACACATTCTGAGTTGGTTAGTTGACTTTGATTAGGGTTGAGTTGTAATTTTTAGTTGGATCTTTGTTACTATTTTGTGTCTTTCTCTCACCATTTTCACTCATCAAAATCATACAAATCATGTCTCTCCTAGCTCTCAATGATGATCCCTCACATTTTACTAGTTTCGTGAGGTTAGGAGTCAAGTGAGTTCATTTTTATTATTATATCACATTCACCATTCACCATATTTTTTCCAATAAAATAAAAGTGTTAAATATTGCTTGAAAACCAAAGTATCAAGTTACAATTTTTCCTCATATGCATCATTATAAAAAATAGAAATCATTTTTCTACACATTTTCATCATCATCATCCACATCATACATCCATAAAAGCATTATAAAAACATCATATATCCTAACCATCTAAGAGTACATAAGTGAAGTAAGTCATAGATGAGTCAACTCTTGCACAAAATATCCAAACCAAAAAAAGATGTATGTATGTATACATATCGATAAAGTCATGTTTCATGTATAATGCCATCATACTATAATAAGTATGGTCAAAAACTCTCATTTATGAGCTGAAAATACCATAAAATACTATATACATAAAAAATTTCTCAAAGCAATAAATGTCAGTGGCCTATCTCTCTCTGCGAGATCCCACTAATCAATGGTGTGCTATTCCTCTACCACAAAAACTCATGACATCAAAGGATTAGGGACTACTTTATTATCTATGAATGTGAGTTTTTTATTTCTTGAACCCATAGGTCACTTCCTACTATCCTTCACTCGTTGATCTCCTGTGGGATGATTCCCAAATATATTATGTCAAGGGTCTTGACAATGAGCTTGAATATTTGGGGCTAGCCATTTTTATACTCTATCAAATTTATATGATATTTCCTCAACTTCCCTATCCAAGGTTTTTACCACCTCTTCTAAATCCACATATTTGTTTTCTTGAGGATTTTTTGGATTCACAAACTTGATACCTTCTCTCTTAAGGGTATTTTAGTTGTTTTGATATTATTTTCTATCTAGATTTCCATAGAGAAATATTTTCTCAGATTCTAAGGGGCCTTGTCTTTAAAAAATAATAAACTATTTTTTTTAAAGCATTAGAGTATTTAATTAAACAAGACACATCACTAGGAATTATATTAGTTTGTAATTTAGTCATTTCTTAATGAACCTGGTTTTGAAATCTTGTCCACATTCATTAGGATTCTTCTTAATGTTTTCAAATTTTGATAAAAGAAACCTAGGATTAGTTCTATCACCATATTGTAATCTAAAAGCATTCTTCATGTTAGCCCAAGATTCAATTAAATTTCTATGTAATGAATTGTACCACTCTCTAGCATCTTCTTCTAATGTATGTATAAACAGTTTAACATAAACATCTTCAAATTTGACTTCATAATTATCCATGATATTTTGGAAAATTTTGATATGTTGATCTCTAATATTAACATTTTTCCCTTGAAATTGAGAAAATATATTTCTGATCGCATTTAATACCTCATTAGAATAACCTACTATACCATTGAAATTGATTTTTCTATATGTGGTGACCACAAAAGGAGCTCTGGGTGGAGGGGAATTCATATTATTGGGAAGAATATTTTAAAATGGAGGATTAAAATAGTGGGGAACAGAGGTCTTTGAGGTATAGGGGTATGGTCCACATAATGAAATCATTTAGGAGATTTTGTTTCACATACAAATCTATTTTTCTGTAAGAAAATGTTGATACTAGGGAATACCCTTGATATTTGTAGGAATTGAACCCTTTTGAAATAAAGGATTCAAATATATTTAAGGGCTATATGTATCAGTACTATCTAATGTACTAGATTAATTTTCTATTAAACAAGGATCATATTCAGAGGATTGAAAACCCTTTCCTTTTGAAATTTTACCACTCATAAGTTTCCATATTTGTTTACTCCTTAATTATGCACTTTCCAATTCTAGGAGTAACCTTTTAGTGGGGTATGATCTAAAAAAGGATCTTTGTCCATCCAATTTTGCAAAGGAGATATTTAATCAACAAGGTGGATAAGATGAAAAAATTACACTGATACAACCCATAAAAAGTGGAGCCTCCACTAGGGCCTTGCACCATAGAGATATAAATTAACTCAAAATGTTTAGAAAAAATTACTTCACAACCAAGTAGAAAAAGACTTTGCTAATATTTTTTTGTGTACACAATAGTCTTGATAACCAACTTCCAATATACTCATAGAAATTCAAGTTTTATGAAAATCATGTTTATAATTGGAAAATTATGGATAATGTTAGAAGACTTGTCTCTATTTGCAGAATATTCAAAAATTTCCTTTAAATATGAGTATTATTAACCTTTAATGGAGTAAAGGGTCCCCAGATTCGGCACCAGAAGCAGATTTACCTCCCAATTTTACACCCCTTAGGGCATGACAACACTTTCAAAGTATATGAAGCCTTAGAGGATGACAAAATGTGTGATACATTATCATTTTACAGTTATGAGGATGGTGTCTAGAAATTTTCTTTAGAACCAAGCTCTTTAGGATGATTAGGCAGGCATGTACAAAGGGGATTACCTGATCCTATCGCTTTTGGTTCTTCCTTAAACCAAGGTGACATGACCCATTGGGTAACCTGAATGGAGAGAGGATAATTTACACTTAATTCCTCTTGATTTATCAAAGGGTGGGTCAATCTGAGAAAAGTATGGCCATGATATATAACATTCACTCACAAGAGTTTGTCACAAGAATATCATATATACTTAATGCATCAGATGCATGTTACTAGAGACAACAAAGGTTTAGTTGGTCTTGCATCACTTTTTATGGTAATTATGGGTGATGAAGAAGTGCCTTTAATGATGCTTGGAAATTGAACAACAGGGTGGTAAATGGATATTTTAGCTAGGAGTGTGATGGTGTGGGGAAAAGTAGTAGTAGGTTTGATTTATAAAGGATGGATAAATAAATGATGGTTGATTTCCTGCATACAAAGCATCAACAACTACTATGGCAGCATGTTATCCTGGAAAGTAAAGAACATACGACTAACTCAGTAACAACTTCATAAACAAAAATATTTGCATAGTCATTAATACTCAATTGATGCTACATATAATATTCAAGAAAACCTTTAAAACACTTAACATAAAATATTATGAAAAAGATCTAATGAAGTACTTATTGTTCCTATTCTCATACGCCAATGATATTACTCAAAGGCTGACAAAAATCATCTAACCAGTGGCTAAAGATAGGATGGAGTGTAAAACACACTTTGGATAAAGACATGAAGACTTCAAGAATATACGAAGGCTATTTTGGGAACAAGTGGAAGATCAAGAGTCGTGTAGAGTTTGAGCTAATAATAGGATTAGATCTGGAGTTAATTATAGATAATCTATTATTAGGCAAAGCTTACATGCTTCTTTAGTTATCTTTGTAGTGGTGCATGGCTATTTTGAGCATGCAGCCTATTTTGAGAGTGCATGGGTGGTGAAGGGAAAGTCCCCACCCCCTATATATATGTATTGATTTGCACTATATGTTTAGGATCGAGACTGAGACCTAGATCTATATGTAACAGAGTTATGTTGTTAGTATGATTTGCACTGCATGACTTTATGAACGATACTTATGGTATGTATTCAACTTAATGATTTTGTTCATGAATTAATATAATGGATCATTATGGATGGATATTGATTGTTGATGTCTCTATTAATCATGGTTATTGTATGGTGAATCTGGTATTAATCCTTATGTGATCTATATGTTTCTTATTATGTGTGTTTCCAAATTGAGCTCATGGATTATTGTTAGAATGGAGATGTGTACTTTAAATATGGTTATTATGAACATGCATGCTAGCACCCTGGTAAGATAGTAACAAAGAGGGACCTAGTACCTTTGCATGCTTCAGGTGAGTGCTCATAACTATTTGAGTGATGTGCCAGCATGCCTAGGGTTTTGAGTGGGAAAATAAGACTACATTTTGGTTCCATTGTTGGGACCTCTTTTCAAACTGTTTACCATGATGTTGCATGATGATGGCATATCAGTTGACTCTTGTGGCTATTGAAGATTGGGTGATTGACGAACAAGATCAGTTTACACGAAGATATGGTTTTGGACCTAATTTCAATGCATGTGCATGGGTTGAAGAACATATTTATCATGAGCTTTATGAGACATTCTTTTTTTCTTTCCTATAGAGTTTTATGAGTGGTTGTCCGCATATGCATCAAAGAAAATATGGAGTTACAGACCAAGGACTTGGACACAGGAAGAGTATTAGGATTTGTTTGATGCAGATGAACCTTGGATGCATGTTGTAGATCATTGGTGGGTTGGTGTTGTGTGTAGTTATACTTTGGAGTACATTGTGTCTATGTATTCTTGTCTAGAATTTGTTGAGTTTGAATTATTGCACGAGCCCAGAGGATCTTACATCCACACTATTCCTTTCTCTATTAAGATCTTGATGGTGGTGTTGAGTTTAGAGCACCTCCCTATGGCTAGCTAAACATCCCACCATGTGCAGGGGTAGGAGAAGGTGTGGTGAAAGATGGTGGACCTTGTGATAGAAAGGCAGAGAGAAGAAAGGTGGATTAAGTATAATGAAGTGTGGGAGAGGGAATTGGTGAAGAAGCATGATATTGAGGAGTTTGTGGAGTTGCAGAGGATGATGTCTCATGAAGGATTTGAAGCTCACATGGAAGACATGGAGCTAGAGCATCAGGCTCTCCCCCACTTAGGAAAGCACAGTAGAGAATCCCCTCCAGCTTCTGATGAGATCATGTTTAATGAGGAAAGACTAAGGACCATGGGTGTGCATCTAATCCCACCTAGAAACCTAGCCCTTGCACTTGGTGTTTGAGTTCCATAAGTAACTATTGATAAAAAAGTGAGTGTAGGTCATCTAGTGAATTTAGGTAGATATCATTTTCCTTTAAATACAGAATTACATTAGACAACAAATTCATCTATGGCGCCATAGATATCATCTTTGTTATTTGGAGATCTGATTGGAGGAATATTTTCTAGTGCATCATCATAACAAAGTGTGGGTGCATAGAACATTGGAAACACGTCTGGAAGTACTACAACTTTGCAGACTATGGGAGTTCAGTTTAGTACTACTATTGGGACAAGGAAGTACATCCACTGGTCTGGTGCCTACTGTAGGAGGTGGTTCAAGAGGATCAGGAGGCTCGGGATCAAGTCGATTAGGTGATTCTGGTGGTGGAGGAAATACTGGTGGTGGGGTTCTTGTTCTGATCTAGTGGACAAGGTCCCCATCCACACCCACATCAACCTCAACAAGTTTATTATGAGATGTCTCTCCACTTTCCAGAATATAGAGGTATTGAAGATGTTGCAGAGCATGTGCACAAGTGTGAGTTGTTATGGCACACTAAAGGAATCACCACTTCCAGATAGAAAGGAAAGTCAATTTTCTACTACTCTTCAAGGGGCGTGCACATAGCTGGTATAGAAAGTATGACCCACACCAGACTGTGGTGGATTATGATGCTTTGTGCTCTAAATTTTTAAAGCTGAGTTCCATATTCCTGAATTTGAAAAGAAGAGTATCAGTGCTCTTAAGGACATTAAGCAGGGCTTATCAGAAAGTGTTTGGGAGTATGACACACATTTTAAAACTTTTTTGTCAAAGTTGTCTTATGACATACATCCTAGTCAACATGCACAATGGTTTGTTGGTGGGTTGTTGACTCCATTTAGAAGGGAACTATCTCATAAGACTTTTGTGGATCCGTGAACTTTTGGAAGAAACTCTGCATGCTGAGGTAGTTGGGAGTGTGGACACTAGAGTAAGTCCATTTTTAGAGGCACAAATTATAGCTATGGTGAAACAGTTGAAAATATCTTTGCTAATTCATCTCATGAGACACATAGTGGGATATGGTGTACAAATTGTGAGGTTGAAGGACATACTAAGGATAGTTTTCCTCCCAAGTCGGTGCATGCCATGTTGTTGGATTGTGAGATTTATCATTTAGATCATGATGCGAGTAGATGTCCTCTTTTACATCACGCAATCCATAAGAATTTATCTATGTATTGTAAAATTTGTAAAACTCATACTCATGATATTGTTAACTATAGATTGATTGATCATATTCATGAATCCATTGAAACTAGTGTGCGCCAGACTAGTGTAGCAAGTGGATCTAAGGAACAAGGAGAACAACATAATGAAGGGTGTAATAATGGGGATAACAGGAATAGAGGCTTCCATGGTGGATATAGAGGCCAAGGTCACAGTGGTGGAAGAGGAGGATTTCCTAGAGGAACTTGTTTTACTTGTGGATCTCCTGATCATTATCAACATGAATTCCCTCAGAATGTGGTTTTCTCATGGTGTGGAAAACAACATAAATTTGAAGAATGCCCTGACTTGTATGAGCATATGAGAAAGCAACACAAGTAAGACAAGGGAGTAGCTATGATTAAGATACAGCATGTAGATGGAGATCAATGGATGTCAAAGGTTGGATGTAATTATGAATTACAACCAGTGTTAGTTACCACACACATTGAGGTTGTGCGTGCTCATGAACCTCTGAAGTATAAGCCGACTATAACAAAGCAAGAAGTGATTAATGCCAAGTACCCTGATGTTGAACATCAGAAATAAGTTTACCTAGAGACTATGGATGTTATCAGGAATCTACAAGGAGAGATTCAGAGCTTGAAGGAAGAGGCACATGTGATGGAATGATCAAATAATTTTGAGCTCCCATTGAAGGACGTAGATGATTTAAGAGAGGTATGTCAAATGTTGTGCCAGGAGAACATAATCCCTTGTTAGGAGAGTGGTTGAGAGAAAAAGTACCATGCATAGGTAATGAGCATGAGAGGTAGATACTTCATGTAAATATGCCTCCCCATAATCATGAGTATGATAAAGAGATTACATTGAATGTGGTTATTGATGGATGGATTCTGAGAAACATTCTGATAGATACAGGTGCAAAAGTTAATGTACTCATGTTGGATGCTTGGAATCAGATGGGAAGACCACCATTACAACCTTCTTCAAATGTGTTGTATATGGAAAATAGAAACTAGGGATAATCCTATTGGGGTATTAAAAGATGTGACTATTATGATTCAGGGAGCCAAGTTTACTGGGGAATTTGAAGTATTGGAGCTCACAGAGGTAGATAGTTTCCCAACATTACTTGGGTGCCCTTGGTGTTATGCGAATAATGTAGATTTGTTGCTTCAACAAGGGGTACATTATCTTTAAGAACAAAGAAGAGTCACGTCATTATACCTTTGATAGATGTAAAGGTTTGCCCCTGTATGTTGAGCCTTTGAGTGAAGAAGACTTGAACAGGATATACATGCACGTACAATCAGAGACCCTGAGGTAATTGAGCCATCTAAGGAAGGAGTGATACAATGGGATGATGCTCATTCAGTTAGTGATACTACAAGTATTGCTTGTGACAACTGGGTGCATGGAACATATGAAGTAGTTGGGTGAGAGATCAAGAATATTGTTACTCACATGATTAGGATGCACACATGGTTAGGTGCTTGAGTCATAACTAGGTACCTTGGTACACTAGTGAAGGGAACCCTGATGTATTTTTGCATGCCATGGAATCCCATTGGAAGGATGAGGGTGATAGAAGAAATATGTTGGTTTATACTCTACGCGGGATAACAACATGTTGGTGGACTACACACAGAGACAACCTATTAGAATGGCGAGAGGTGAGAATCACCTTTTCTACTAGGTTTCTAAGGAGTAATGTACCTTCACAGATATGTGAATTCCATGGGAAGTCCCCTTCTTTGCACCACATTTGGGAATGTGAGAGACTTTGGATGGAGGGGTAGGAGGCCTTTCCACCATCACTTTGGATACATAATTTCTACCACCCTAAGTGGTTGCATGCACATGTGCATGGTATGTCCATGCAGAATTGACACAAGAGATAGTTAATTGGCAAGAGATGACCTCAGGTATGATCCATACTTTTGATTACTTTTCTACTAAACCTCCAGTCAATGAAGCACTACAGATTATGAAGCACCTTACTTTGGGAGATAGCATGAAGGTTGAGGAAATTCTTTTAGATATGTTTGGAGAATTGGATTTAGAGGCATGCCTTGACCTTGAAGAGACTGAAGAAGAAGAAATGGTCCACACCTGGGAAGAAAAGGAAAGGGGTAAACTGGTATGCATAATAGATGATGATGATGAGGATAATAACCTGGATGTTAACCACACTGAAGGTACACATGAGGTGATGGACACAACAGATGAGAAGGAACGTATCATGAGCCTATGAAAACAAATAAGGTTAACATTGGGATAGATGTAGAACCTAAAGAGGCCATTATTGGTGATTATTGGTTTGAGCAGGAGGTGGCTAAGATTATTGAACTCCTGCATGAATTTCAGGATTTATTTATGGGGGGCTATCATGAATTAAAAGGAGTACACCCTTCTTTAGGTGAGATGTGAATCAAACTTAAAGAAGGCATGTGTGCCGATTAGGAAGAGGCCATACAAGGATGAATCCTAATCTGTGCACATCAAGGTAAAGGAAGAAATTGATAAGATGTTGAAGTCTGGAATAATTGAGCCCATTGAGGAATCTGAGTGGGTTAGTCCCATGGTCATAAGTATTAAGAAATATGGGAGGATAAAGATTTGTGTGGTTTATAGAGAGTTGAATGCTTCGTGTGTTATTAATCCTTTTCCTACCCCATTTACTGAGGAGCTCTTGGAAGGAGTTGCAGGGCACGAGATATACTCTTTTACTAATGGATTTTTAGGATATCATCAAGTGCACATAGCAAAGGAAGATCAGGAAAAGAAAACTTTCACCACTAAATGGGGAAGTTTTACATACACAGTTATGCCCTTTGGACTGAAGAATGTGCACAGTAGTGTTATCATGCATTGTTGTGCAAGGATTTTCAGGACTTCATTCATAAGTTTTTACAGGTATATCTAGATGATTGGACAATGTATGGTTTGGTTAAGGATCATTGTGAAAATTTGAGGCTTATGTTTGAGAGGTGCAGGAAGTTGAGCATCTCTTTGAATATTAAGAAATGTATCTTTGCAACACCTTTTGGCACTTTTCTTGGGCATATTATTTGTAAGGAAGGCTTGTTGGTAGATCCATCCAAGGTCGTTGTGATCTTGGGATTGGAAGAACCTAACAATCAAAGTGAAGTGCATGGATTTCTTGGTCATACAGGGTATTACAGGAAATTCATTAAGGGATATGCAAATATTTCCGTGCCCCTGGAGGAATTTTTGAAGGCTAAAGGAAAATTCTATTGGGGTGAGGCACAACAAGCATTTGAAACACTGAAGGAAAGGTTGACCACTGCACCTATTTTACACTTTCCTTCATGGGAAAAACCATTTCATGTTCATGTGGATGCTTCTAGGATGGTGATTGGCACCATGTTAGCACAACCAGGTGAAGGAATTGTAGACCACCCTATTTGTTTTGCAAGCAGAAAGTTGACACCAGCTGAACAGAACTATACAACTACTGAGCATGAAGCTTTGTCCATGATTTATGCATGTTGCACAAGTTCAGAAAATACTTATTAGCTACACCATTTATCTTCTTCACAGATCATATGGAACTTAAGTATTTGGTCAACAAGCCTTGTTTTACAAAGGGCGCATTTGCAGGTGGATACTACTATTTCATGAGTTTCAGTTTACAATGATTGTGAAACCAGGAAAAAGTAACTCAGGGCCTGATCATTTGTCAAGAATCAATTCTAGTGAGGATGCACAGAGCATTGAGGACACAATGTCAGATGCACAACTCTTTAGATTGAATCACGTGCCCACTGAGTTGGAAGATATTGCCCTCTTTTTTATGCACTGGAGAGCTGCCTGAGGGAATGAAGACCTTAGAGAAGAAACAACTTTCAATATGCATGACACCTTACCAGTTGATAGGTGGAGAGATTTATACAAGCTTGGGTTGTGATGAAGTTTTACACTGGTGTACTAGAAGCATGAGCATGAGGAAATAATGGAAGAAGCTCATGGTGGAATTGCAGGAGGTCATTATGCAGGAGATGCCACCGCGTGTAAGATTCTGATGGCTGGTCTTTGGTGGGAAACTTTATACAAGGATATTAAAGAATATGTCAAGGCATGTGATCATTTTCAGTGCCTTGGGAAGCCTAGAACCATGGATGAGATGCCTTTGAGGCCTATTGCAAGTGTTGAACCTTTTGAGAAATGGGTGATTGACTTTGTAGGTCCTATTTCCCCACCCACACATAGGACTGGCATGTGCATATATTATAACATGTACAAACTATCTGACAATGTGGGAAAAAGCAATGCCTACAAAGGATTGCACAACATCTACAACAACAATATTTCTATGGGAAAACATTATCAGTAGGTATGGATGTCCATTGAGCTTAACAAGTGATAGGGGCACTCATTTTCTTAATGAGACCATCAAAATTCTTTTGGCTGAGTTTATGGTGGCACACCACAAGACAACACCCTATCACCCACAAGCCAATGGTATTGTTGATGCTTTAAACAAGATATTGGGACATACATTGACAAAAATATGTGATGTTGGAAGGAAAATACTGGGATGATAAAGTATTTTGTTGTACTTTGGGCATACAAGACCACTTACAAAGATTGAATAAAGCCATACCCTTTCAGTTGGTTTTTAGTGCAAAGGCTATATTTCCTTTGGAATTATTGTTTCCATCCCTAGGTATTGCATGCGTAGGAGGATTGGATGATGAACAAGATGTTGAAGAGCACATAGAAAACTTATGTAGTTGGATGAATGGCATGCTATTACTTGATGGATCCAGAAGATAGAAAAATCAAGACAGAAGGCATGACATGATAGACATATTCAGAATAAGGAATTTGAGGTTAGAAAAATGGTTCTTCTGTATGATTCAAAGTTTGTGCACCACCAAGGGAAATTGAAAGTTCATTGGTTGGGACCCTTTGTAGTAACAAAGATATTGGAATCAGGCACTTTCTAGTTACAGGCATTGGATGGCACTTTATTTCCCAGTTACTTCAATGGGAGTAGGTTGAAGCCCTACTATAAATAAGTCTTCTTGGTGTTTGTAATAAGGTAGTATTGCCACTTAGATTAGATTTCCCTTTAATGCATTTTATTTATATGTGTTTCCTTTCATCATTGTTATGCTTTGTCAATTTAGTTCAGTGTTTTTTGTAATAAGCATGCTTGTGCATGCCAGTAGCTGATTACTATCTATTGGATTCATGCACAGAGGACCACATACTTTTAGTGTGGGGTGGATCAGAGATACAAGTGTTGGTATATGTTGCAGATATGGTTGCGAGTATGAACATCCTTCTGAAAATTGGTGCTACATAGAAGAAAGGATGTTGAGGTAATCGGAATTGTAGGTAAGGAAGATAACTCAATTTTCTCATATTGAAGACCATGCATGGAAGGATGATCATATAGTGTAACATGAGGTAGATAACAATATGAGAAACTACTTGATATGAGGAACAATGGATATGTACTTTGGTGAATGGAGGCACGTGTAAGGAAATATGTGGCCGAGAAGTAGTGGGCACACTAGAAGGTTATGACTGGGGTGCAGGAAAAATTAGTGAAAATCAGGAAAAAAAAAAATGTGTAATTAATGTTGAGTACGGTGGTAGGTGGAGAGAATTAATGTGGAAAAATTTGAAAAATTATATAAGGATGGCTTGCGATATCATTTTTACCTCTCATATTGAAGTGTTCAAGCTATAGAGAGTGATACGAAGAGAGATTTGAATGTGAAAGTGCATGAAGAGAATTTGCATACATCAAACCATGGTTATATATGCATGCCCATTGATAGAGGTCCATCAGAAGGGTGTTTGAGTGGGGGAAAGGCATGCGGAGAGTATATTTGTGAGCTAGGGTTCAAGGAAAATCTAGGGTACATGGGTTTGAGTTAAAATGATTGAATAGAGTGCAGGAAGTGTTCTAAGTTATTTCAATGGAACCTAAAAGATCACATAGAGCAACTACTCGAAGTAAGAAGTAAAAGGAGGTGGAAATAGAAATCGAGGACATGCTCGAGAGAATTTTTTTAGAAATGTACTACCCAGAAGGTGTAATAATGGGGTGAGATTGGGAGTCTCACATAAAGAAGAAAAGTGAGTGATTACAACCACCACACTAGTGAAAACTTGGATGAAATCAAGGAGATGACAAAGAAGAACAGATCGGCACAGAAAATGATATGGTCATCTATGACGACGTTGGGAGGAATACCTTAGAGAAAAGTAGGGTTTTACAAGTTTATGAGCTCCCATATTTTGGAAAACTTGAAGAAATTTACCAGTGGCTAATGTCAAGGGTCCATGAGGACTTATTTTATTTCATTGGCAGAAGGGTTAGGCTCACCATGCCTTTCATTGGAAGGCTTACTAGATTAAGGAGCTCGGGCATAGAGATTGCTAGTGACCTATAGGATGATGTAAACATAGAAGCCACTGCTGAGGAGCTGAAATATAATAAGGAAGGGACCGTGATGCCCATAGCTAAGGTAAATTATCTAGTCATTAAGATTACAACACACTTATTTAAAAAATTTAATGGTCAGGAAAGATGGGGCGCAGTGTAAATAAAAGGATGGCTATATATTGCAAAGAGGATGGCAGAAGGTATTGTGTATAACCTGACATTTTTATAGCTGAAGTATTATTGAGGAAGTGCACAAAAATGGGATAAGACCAGTTGGGGAATTATCCTTCTGTCAATTGTATTTATTGAAATTGGGGTTCTAGATGGCCCAAAGGATAAATTTCAGCAATATCCGGAGGAGAATAAATTACTTGCAGCGAGGTTTTCCAAGTACACTTGTGATGGGTCTATGGGGGAGCCCATATAAGAACAGGTTGGAGATATGGTACAAAAGGTTGTGCAAGGCATTTGAGTATGAATGGAGAATCCCCAAGGACCTACCCCAAATAGTTAATGGGGAGATGAAGTTTGTAGTATTTCACCACTATTGTGTTGGTAGGTTTAGAATGAATACTGGAGAATGGGTTCCATAGTGAAAACTATCCTATGCCTTCACCATGTGGTAATTTCCAGGCCTCTGATAACCATTTCTCAAATGCACAAATTAAGGTTTGATGCAGATAAAGTGGAATGTGAGTACCATACTCTTCGAAAGACTTACATCTATCCAGGTAAGTCTGCATACATAGAAAAATGATCTCTGATGATATTGGAATAAACTCTATGAGTTTGGTGATTAGGGAAACTTGTGCAGTGGCTAAGGTGTATATCTACCTTAATCCTAAGCTGGAAAAAGGTAAATACATTGAGAATGATTTCAAACTCCCTAAACTGCCCAAGAGAAAACAGATGGTTGGAACAAGGATGAAGAGCACAATGCCTACCCCTCCTGCATCAGAAGAAGAAGAAGAATTTAACTGAAGGAAGAGGATGTTGGCACCTTGGATCATGGCTCAAGGAGGTAGTCTGACTATAGGGGAAAAGAGAACATGTGAGGAAACCCTCCCAGAAAGGAAGAAGGTGGAGAAGTGAGAGAGTAGATGGGCATGGTAGAGATGGAGATAGGTGAGGGTGCTGAAGACCAGGGTTTCAGGAGAGTACTGAGAAGGACAAGGCCATAAGGTACAAGTGGGACCCTCACAGCCACCTAGGATATCACCCAAAACCTCTCCTATGAAGACCTGAATCAAGAGAAGAAGAGGCACAAGTATGTGCCCACTAAGGATAGTGAGGAGGAGAAATCAGATGAAAGTGCGCATATCATTAAGGAGACTCTTATCATTAATGTGTATATAGAAAATACTCACTACGAAGAGATGCAACATGATATAGGAGTGTATGAAGAGCATGAAGAGGTAGGTTGCACCATAGGAAAAGAGAAATAAAAATATAAGGGTGAACCATCTGGTGAGCCTAGTGGTGAACATTCGGGTGCATTAGGAGAAGGCCCAAAACTTGATACTGAAGTACCCATTCTGAAGGGTCACCATTTAGGTAGGAATAAGGATGAAGAGATGTACAAGATGCCTACACTTGGGTATATTGACAACCCCTCTAAAATCATTCACGTCAGGTTTCAGAGTACTCTAGAGCCTGAGAAGTTATATGGGTGGGAGTTAATGGATCCAGAAGTAGCAAATATGCACATGAGGAAGTAATTATCTTGGAGCATGCAAACTCACATTGATGAACCTGAGTTTGATGTGAAGGAGGATGCATGTATAAGGAGGAAGATGAAGAATAAATCTCAAGCCATGCACTGAATAGTTAGGCCAACAAAATTTACAGATGAACAAGCAAGTAATGCCTTGAACAAAATGGCAGCTGAAGTGGTGTGCACAGGAAATAGATAAGGTTGCCACACTCAGGACATTGTTGGAAGATAATAAGAATTGAAGGAACAAGTTGAGTAGTTGACAGAGGGGTGGAAGGAAAGATAAGGAGAGGAAGGAATAAATTCTAGATTTTACAGTAGAAATTGGAGGGAGGAGATCATATTGAGCACATCCAAAATTGATGAACTTACAAAGCAGACATATCAATCCTCCTTACACTTCTTACAGCATTGTGTCCACCTTCTTTGATTAAGAAGTCATGCATGGTGAGGAAAGAGACTAATGGGACACAGAATGGAAAAGGAAGATGAGTAGAAATTTGAAAGAACAAAGAGGAAAAAATAGGGCATAAGATAGTTGAATATGATGCCTTACTGCAAACAATTAAGGAATAATTGAAGAAGGAATACTTGGCGCTAAATATACAGAGTCAATCATTAAAACAAGGACATTGGTTGAAGAGAATGAGGTCCTTGTCACCAAGAAGAATGATACTTTGGGACGTGAGGAGAGGCTAAAATTGCTAGCAGAGAAGCACGATGCTCTCACAATAGCCTGGGATCCTCACAAGGAGAAATTAAAAGAACTTGGGAAAATGATAGCATGAAGAATGGACGGGATGGATGGTATGACTTCAGGTTTGGAGAATGTTCTCAAAGTGCTGAAGAACAAGGGTGAAGACATATGACTTTATGTGAAATGGATGTTGTGCTTGGTGATATTCCTGCGAAGGAAAAGAAGGGACTCAGTGATTGGAATGAGATAGAAGCAGACATTAAGAATGAGTACCCTGAACTTTTTACTTTCCTGCAGAAGAATAGTGCCCATAGATGTATGAAGTATTTTTCATGTATATTCATTAATTTTTACTTATTTTATTCTTTAATTCTTTGGAGATATATAGTATGAGTACCCATTGCTAAGGGTAGAAATGACATTAGTGTGGGGTAATTTTGAATAGATAAATTACTGCCTAAGTATCAAATGTGCATGAGAATAGGGCACATAGGAAGGGGGTGTGGGTGCACGTGGAAGTTTTGGTGAAAGAAGGGCATGCCCAGGAGTAAGAAAAAGTTTGGGACTTAGCCATTTTTATGTTACGGGCTAAAGATAGGATGGAGTGTGAGCACGCTTTGGATAAAGACATGAAGAATTCAAGAATACGCAAAGGCTATTTTGGGAACATGTGGAAGATCAAGAGTCATGCAGAGTTTGAGCTAATAATAGGATTAGATCTGGAGTTAATTATAGATAATCTATTATTAGGCAAGCTTGCATGCTTCTTTAGTTATCTTTGTAGCAGTGCATGGCTATTTTGAGCATGTAACCTATTTTGAGAGTGCATGGGTGGTGAAGGGAAAGTCCCCACCCCTATATATATGTATTGATTTGTATTTAGGGTACACATGGTTTTGAGATCACATGGTATGATCTGGATTGTAATAGAGTTATGTTGCTGGTATGATTTTTTGTGCGCATGAATTTATGATGGTATTATGTATGTATTCAGCTATTGGTTTGTGATGAATTAATATAATGGATCATTATGGATGGATATTGATTGTTGATGTCTCTATTCATGGTTATTGTATGGTGAATCTGGTATTAATCCTTATGTGATCTATATGTTTTACTTATTATGTGTGTTTCCAAATTGAGCTCATGGATCTAATTGTTAGAATGGAATATGCACTTTGAGTATGGTTATTATGAACATGCATGCTAGCACCCTGGTAAGACAGTAACAAAGAGGGACTTGGTACCTTTGCACACTTTGGGTGAGCGCTCAGATATGTCTGAGTGATGTGCTAACACGTCTAGGGTTTTGAGTGGGAAAATAAGACTACAAATAGAAAACTAACCCCCTTACGATGTGAGGACAATCCCTAATATTTATACAAAAAATTCACGGGTTTTCACTTCAATTTCCCCCCAAAGTAAGCAAGAGAATATTCCTTTCCTTCATAGAAAAGGATCCCCAAGCTCTCATCAGAGTGGGAAGACATCTTGTCAAACTCCAAAGATCCTATTTTTGGTTATACATTTTGGAAACAATATTTACTTTTTTATAGATGTGGACATGTGCAAAGTAATTATCTTATGTTTTTATATACCTTTCTTTCTTTTTCACCATGTCACAATCACTCATGTGTCTAGTCATAACCATTGATCTCCTCACATCATTCCTTAAATTGATTTGAGTTTTTTATTTTTTTAGCTAATACATTTTTAGAGAGTGGACTGATTATGGCTAACTTTTTAAATTTAATGTTTCTCTTATGTAATATCTTTAATCAGACCAAAGGAAAACCTTTTTTACAGATATCAATTTTCTCTCCCCTTTTCCAATTCATGTTAAGTATTCAAAAGGATTCTACATTCAATCCTAATATGATACTTTGCATAGACTTCCCTAAGATTCACTTCCTTATAAATTTTCAAGTTTCTTGTATGATTATAAGAGGAGTTCCCTGTGAAAGATATGGTGGCATTCCCCTTCTTGAGAAATGGTGGACATGGAATTGGAAGGAGAATTGAAAGATCTTCCCTTAGAAACTTTACATTCAATTTTTATTCTTTCCGGTCTGAATGAAGCATTCATCGGGATTTTGTTCTCAATTAAATATCAAAATGATGCCAAAGGACCACTAACTCCCCATATAATTCCACTAGATTTGATGATAAAACTTGTCAAAATGACTCCCTTCTTTTATGTGTTCCAGATCTTATATCACTATTTTTTTCACCTAGAAGACTACATAGTTCCTAATAAATTAAATAAGTTGGATCTTTTGTAGGAAAAATATCAATACTAACACCATTTGTATATATCCTTCATTATTCACTAAGGAACTAAAAAATAAATAAATCTGATTTGATTCTCATGCAATATTTTATTTTGATACTCAAGAGGATATATCATCACTTTATCGTAAATTGGTTAAATTGGATCAAAGGCTTGTTGTTCTTGAAAAGGCATCATTGAAATCTTCTCCTAAAAATGTTTCTGCAATGCCCTCTTCTCCATTGAATTCTACAATTCCTTCACCTCTAGTGAATTTTATGTTGCCTTCACCTCCACTAAAAAAATGTAAAAGGGTCCCAATAGTTACTGTTAATGCACCCAATCTTGTTCCTGTAAAACTAACTGATGTTTCCAAGCCATCTACATCTTCTAAACATTTTTTTTCTTCAGGGTGCTAAGACTTATCTAACATGAGGTATCAACTTTCTTGAATGGGCTTCACCTTAAAAGAAGAAATAGGAATTGGTTGGGATTTTAGAAGGCCTAATGGAAAACATTAAGTAGCTTATGGATAAGGGCATGTTTAGTGGATTAGCAGGGGGATATATAATATGTGTATGGAGTTCAATATCATGAGGAATTTGAGTTCAGAAAAAATTACTTATTATCTTGTATTCCTACCTATAGAGAATACTTTTTATTTATTAATTAACCATATGGTATTTATAAAACTTTTTGTAAACGTACAAAAATGTTAATAAATATTCCAAAAGAAGGGGGCCCTATAGGATCCCCATTTTTCTTTTTGTATATACAAGAAATATATATTTTGCATGGTATTTTATATATGATTGATTTTAACTAAATCATCTACAAATTTCTGAGTTTTTTATTTTCATTTTTATATTTTTAAAATATAAAAATTAGATAGTAAATAATGAAGGAAAAAACTAAGGGAGAGATAAAGTTAGGGAACAATCCTAATCTTTATCAAGTTCAACAACTTCAGCTTCCTTTTGTTCCTTTATCATGTCCTTAAAGAGATCATATTTCTTGAAAATTTCTAACATAAGCTCCTCATTTAGACTTGCATGGAATGGGAAATTGTCTTCCTATCTAGATAATACATATATTCATCTTGTATACACTCCTTCCTTGTTCTGTATGCTTTCAACCAATTTTTCAATATACTTTTCCAAGCGTATAAGCCTTTAAATGGAAGAATAATAGATACCTTTTGGGTTTCAGTCCCTACTTCAATGTGTTTCTTAAGTACTTCAACAAGTTTCTCTGCACTTATCCTTTCAGGGGTGTACATCTCCTAGATGAGAAGCATCCTTTCTATGTAGGATTTAATGTCATCAACATAATATTGTGTTTTGTTCTTTCCCTCCTGTATTTTATGTATTACATTCTCTAGTATGTCTATCAATAACCTTATTCCTTATTCACACAATATGTGTTCTCCTTTCCCATATGGGGGTATGATCCCTTATTTTTCCAATATTTCTTCACTAATAGTATTTACACCTTCGATCTTAGGTAGCATTCCTTTCCATCAATCAAATTCCTCTTTGAATATTTCAATTTTTTTAGTGTCATATTCAATTTTTTTTTTATATAGTTGTAACATGCCCTAATTCTAATTAAGGTTTGGCCACCCTTCTCATAACTTTCCTTTTCCACTATTTAGTAGCTAAATTTTGGGCATTAACATCTTCAACATTTCTCAAAGTAGCATCTGCGATCTCAGGGTTGAGATATTGTGAAGTTGAAGGTAATTGGATAAATTTCTTCACAATATTATATATGGATTCAAATTTTTATTATAATTATTTTTTTTCTTCTTTTCCCTTGTTAATTTTGTACACCACATATTTGAAAACTACCTCGAGATCATGTTTTAGTCCCTCTATATATTTTCTTTCCAAAGGGATCCTTGTAACCTAGTAATCTAAAAGATTTATTTCTCCTCTCAAAACCTCATTGTGTAGAGTAGCTATCTCTAGGGACCTGTTCCCTTTATTAACAATTGATGTTCTAGACATGGTTTTAACTTTTTTAGGTAGCCTGTTTGAGCCTGAAGATGTAGCACTTATCATTTCTTCTATTTTTATTTACACTCTCACCTTCTTCTTGGTGGGGAGATATTTTTTCAACTGTCCCCTGAGAGGAAATTTCTCACTGAGTATGAATGGCCTTATTTTTGTTACAACCATTGGTTGAGGCATATAAGGGACCACTTGTGTATCAACATCCACTATTTTAGCTTCAGCTAATTGTGTACCCCATGTTTTTTACCCATATAAAATCTATGATACTTCACTAGTAGGTTGGACATGCACTCCCTGGATTTACACAATGCCCTACTTTGAGGTGTGGGCCATTATGGTCTCTTCACTTATGAGAAGTATATAAACCTTTTTCGTTTGTTTAAGTGTAAAGACATGATGGTTCTTTATCCCTATTATGGGAGACTAGATCTATACTTGACTCATGTTCTTTTGTTCACATTTAGTTTCCTTTTTATTTCCCAGTTACTTCCATTTCTTCCAAACCTCCTTCCTCAAGAATGGGGTATTCTTCAATTTCTTGGGGTTGCTCAATATTTTCTTACAAGCCCCCTACACTTTTCTCAGCCATGGGATGTTACGAAGACTACTCTACCCTTTTCATATTGTGATGTTTTTGTGCTTTAATTGGAGTGAGGTCTCCCATTGTGTCCATACTGGATTTTTCATGGTTCACTTCCTTAATAAGATCATATTTTTGAATTTTCTCAAGTTTTGGGATCATGACACTACTAACTTAAGGGATCAAATGTTATTTAAGAATAGATTTGGATGTTTGGGAAAATTTCACTCCTACTCTTGATTTAATCAAATCCTATAGATGAGTGGGAACTAATGGTATACGGAGAATTCTTATTCCTTTCAATGTTTGTTTTGCTACTATATTTTCCACCTTTCCAACTCAAGGAATGCCTCTTGGTATCACTAGAGTCAAATTTATTAGTGTCTTCTATGTTATAACAATTATTTTTACTTCTTTATCCAGTATACCTATACATAAATAGTCAAACCAAACATTGGATGAAAAGAATGAAGAATTTTGAGTCTCCATCACTTTGTTTTGCATGTCCTCTAGCTGATCCATATCCAAATCAACATCTATAACTATTTTATATTTATATTAGTCTTCGTTTCCATCTTATTCTTTTTCAATAATCTAATCTTCACCCTCAAAATATTTAAAAATATTATAAAAATCCTCTTCATTTTCAATCTCTTCTTCATTTCTATAAAAAACTTCATCATCATCCCTTTTAAAGCAAGCTAAAAATATTTCTATAACCTCTTCTTCATAAAATTTCAGATTTCCCTTATACACTAGTTCTTTAATCACCTCTTCCTCTTGTTTAATAATCTTCTTCTCCATTTTTTCTCAGCTTCCTCTCTTCTCTCAGCTGCAAACTTTTTTTTCTCTTTAAAAATAGCCCTACATGACACTTAGCTTTTATTTTCATCATTATTCCCACTTAATTGTTTTCTTCTTCCATACCCATTATTTTCATCAACTCCTCAAGTTACTCTATATCTTTTTTGAGTTATTTCAATTCCTTTTCAAACCATAAGTTTCTCTTCCTTGTATCATCTTTCTTATTTCTATCTTCCTCATATTTCTTCTTCTTGTGGCTAAGTAACATCAAATGCTTCATTATCTCTTATTTTTCCATTTCTCTCTTTCTTTCTCTCCTAGCAAGTCTTTTTCACTTTTCTCTTTATCTCAACTGGGTTCTTTTCCTCACCTAGTCTTTTGGGCTTATTCATTTCTTCATTTCTATCAGTGTTTTTCACTCTTCACAACAACATTTCACCTTATCATTCTTTAAATAATTTATTTCAATATGTCATAACCTCATTTATATGTTAGAGGTGATAAGGACTGAGAGGGGGTGAATCAGTCCCTAATAAAACCTTTTCCACACTTGTGCTTCAAACCCTAACTGTTGGACAAAAAACCTCGTTCTCATAAAAGTGAATGCACAGCTACTAAAAGCCACTAGCAACCTCAAATTATGGAGGGATTAAGGATCCTTGAATGTGGATGTAGATCTATGAGCACCAAATATATTTATCTATGATAATATATGTAAAACTAAAACATATAAAATTAGATAGATATATTGGGGGATACTCAGATAATGTCAGTTCCAAGATACTATTAACACCCTTGCACGATGTCAACCCTCGTGTCTAGAAAGATAGAAATAAACAATGAACTGTAGATAGCATGTACAAGTGGAGAAGTACAATATACCAGGTAAATGGATGATGAGGGTCCTCCAAGGGCATGTGGATGACATTATGGTGCCATAAGTGGCATCATAAGAGCATCATGGGGTAGAAATTATGGTGTCTTAAGTGGCATCATAAGAGCAGCATGGGGATGATATGAGAGAGGCTATAATATCAACAAGTCGTTATCCTTTCTTACTTGTTAGAAATGAAGGGGGAAGGCTTCTATAGTGGAGAGCTATAATGGAAGATATTTTCTATCACTCTTCCTTGTTTAAAAGAGGGGGTAAAAGGCCTGTATTTATAGCCTTGAGATGGGGTTAGATTAAGGGTTATCAAGTAATCAGGGTTTAATAAAGTAAACCTTCTTAAGTGAGTGGGGGGACATGATTTGAATGATTAGGTGAAATAATGGACTTTATATGGATTTGATATTATTGATTGGGGTTCATGATTTGAGTTGTTGGATTTTATTTTATTAATTAGGTGAGATAATTAATTTGATTATATTGAGTGGGGTTCATGATTTGGATGGTGGGGGAAACGATTTGAGTGACTAGGTGTGATAATTGATTTGATTGGATTTGATTTGATTGAGTGGGGTTAATGATTTGGATGGTTTTAGGTTATTGAATTGTTAGATGGAGTGATATGACTTAATTGGAATAACTGATTATTAATTAGATATTAGGATATAACAAGAATTATATATTTTAAAGGGGATCAATTAACCCATTAATATTGATTAATTGAACATACATTTTTATTGGGAGATTTGATTTATTCAAAATATATGGGGGGGAATTCTTTGAATGGGTAAACTTGATGAGGGAGAGAAAACACAGGGTGAAGGGGAGAAACAATACCATAAATTGGTGTCTACATTTTGCCATTTTTTATGAGTGGTTTGCGATAGCAAGCCATGAGGCAAAAACAAAAAGGATTGGATGAATATAAATGATGAGATTATAATCTCCCTCTGAAATAGGGAGTTGATGATGTCACGGAAAATCGATGATGTGTTTTAAAAAGAGTCGATGGAAAAGGGATGGCAGATAGAGGATAGGTAAAATAATGACCAAAGGCAAGATGCCCCAAGTAAAAAGGATCACAAAAAGGATGAAAACCCATGGTAGTGAATCCAATATCACTTTGGTAGGAGATAATCATGATATCAACAAAGACGGGAAACAATGTTATATAGGTCATTGAGTGGGTGGAAACTGTTGACGGACATCCTTGGTGGATAGAGCTGTCAGAGTCATGGGAATCCTTAGGTTGGTGGGACATGCATCCTAAGGACACCTCCAGGTTTTAAGAAGTTGGCTCTTCTCTGCAGGGGGAGATAGGGATCAGAAAAATTGGAAAGAAAAAACATAAAAACAAACTAAGGTGATGCGCCAGAAAGAATACACCAGGAAGCCAACCGAATACACAATCATCTCGAACTACTTAAGCACAACACCAGAAATTGCAACAACACCCAAAGATGCATAGTTTCTAAATGAAAATAAAGGTGATCAGAGACAATAAAGATATGCGAATGATGAACCGGAAACACCACAAAACATATATATTACTCCAATGGTTGTGCACAATATTACATCAGAAAGAGGCAAGATTGTTATTACAAACTCAGGCAGAAGGCTAGAGTTCCAAGATCTCTACCTCTTACAGAAGAGAAACTTGTGATAAAGAGGAAAAGATTAACTCTCCTAGTATCTAACTAAAAACTATCCTCTAGCCGAAATCTATCTTATATCATCTATATATTTTTCATGAAACTTCATTACAATTTATAGGGTGAGGAGGAGATAAGAGAGAACTTTGAAACTCCTTTTCAACTACCCCTTAATTATGATAAATGATATGAAGTGATGGAAACATATTTCCTCAAATATTTCTCACAATTTGATCCCCCTTCAGGAAAGTGAGAGCCATGCCTATTTAATGCATCTTAATTATTCTGCAACCAACCCCCTTGAGATGGACTCACCTTTTGAGAAGAAACACTTTCAGCTATTTATTACATAACCAAATATTTCAACCCTTTATGCATTGGTTCACAGCCCTTGACCCAAACAACATGCATATTTTGTGATGAAATGACCCTTCACCTCTTATTTTTTGAAAAATTCCTCAGCATTAAATCTTACAGATAAGACCCTAAATCACTTATACGTGGTGGGTGGCTTGTCATTTTTAGTGGCATTGATTTGAAGATGGAGTCCATTTGTTATAAGATCCATGTGGAAGGCATGCAGCATCCTCTTGAATCTTCTTTTCTTTAAGGCTCTAGGGGATGCGTCGGGTGGACACTTGGCACCGTCCGCGGGCTCGCTGTCCTACTCCTTTGTTGGCTCTATGTGTCAGTCTCACAGAGTTTTGATACTTCATCCCCTTTTGACTTCTGAAGTATGTCCTCTTGACACTTGGTTCACGGTCCACGAGCCATTCGTTTCTCTTGTATAATTTGGTTAAGTCCCCTCTCTCGGTGAATATTTATCTTCAAATGGTTTTCTCTTAGCCGTGAAAATTTAAATAACAGTCTGACCATTTAGCCTACTAATGAAAATAACCCATTTATCCCCCGCTATGAAACTTGTTCTTTTGAAGCCTTGTGAATCTGAGTTTGTGGCCCCTTTAAGTTTTCTAGTGAGTATTCGTAATTACAGCTTGAATCTACTTCTTCCCACTCTCATATTGAAACTCAGTAAGCCTTTATTTTTTCTGAGAGTAGAAAATTGAAAAGGGTGGCTAATGGAAACCTTTGGCTGATTCTAGTTGCTCTGTATTTTTTTTGAAGTGAAAACTGCAATTGTCTTCAACTGATGGTGATTTCAATGATGAGTCGAGGCCTTTATCAGAGCTGGTGCATCCCTTTTTTGGAGTAATATAGGAGTAGGACTATACAAAAGACAAAACATACATGTCTCAAATGAGTCATGAAGTGTGTGCACGTAGGCACTTATTCTGATGAAAGAAAACCTACTCCTACTCCTAATCTAACTGGTTCTACAAAAGATAAACAAAACCTGAAAAGGGAAAGGAAAAGTAGCTTCCTTTTCTTACAAAACATGGCCATATGAATAATTTGGTGATTGATATGGCCTGTAGTGAGAGTGAAAATCTGACCTTCACTCTTCCACCCACGGTATCAGTGAACAATATGAATACCTCCTCTTGTTTATCTTGTGGCTAGAGGTGTTGTAACTGACCCTTCAGGGTCTTGAAGCTCATCCTCATGTTCTGAAATGAACATGAATGTTGCTGGCATTTTTCTCGATAAGATACGGCCTAAGGTGGGGCTTTGTCCTACCTCCTGCTTACGTCCATCATTCTGGCTGGTATCTTTTGGATCGAGGATCCCTTGCAATTGCTTTGAAGGGTTTCATCTTCTTTTTAATCTCCCTTTCTAGCAACTTCACCAGTGAATCCAGGATCTTTGATTGAAAGCAAAAATCTTCCAATGATACTTTCTTCTAGAGCCTCTGAATTAGGTCCGGCAAAAAGGTCATGAGAAATAGGTGGCCTCTGTCTTTGAGACTGATGAAGTGAGAAAATATGTGATTTCAATAGCCTCCTCTTCATCTGAGATTTCCCCCAGATCTGATAAGCATTCGAGCTTATCTCCTTCCTCCTTTGGAAAAGCTTTATTCTTTGATGTGATGGTTTTTGAATCTGCAAATTCTCCATCGCATGTGGCTTTATTTTATAGAATAAAGCCCATTGATAAGGATTATTTCAGGGGAGTTGCTTTATGGGGAGGAAAAACAGAGGAAACCTTTTGTAACCTCTCCTCTATTGGACTGGTGATATAAACCTTGTGAGTGCGTATCACCTCATACTGTATGCTCCTCTTCTGTTGGATTTGGAGCCTTTTTTTGCTGGTGTGTGAGGTATAGCTGCTCGAAGATGGTGGTAGTGTAGAAATTGTGGTTTGGAAATGAACATGGGGATGATCCCTTGGTGGTAATGGAGTCATGATTATGGACAACCTCATTGGATGAAGAGAAATGGGAGGCGTGGAAAGGTAGATGAATGAAAATGGATGAGAGGGAGCTCTACAAGCCTTTGTAATGATTTTTTCAAACCTTGGGGAGTTTCTTGGATGTATTCCGTAACCATATTTATAGAATTTTGAACTTTTTTGAGAATCATCCAAGTTGATGTCATAATAAAGTATCACTCTAAGTTGTCCCATCAGACGTGCCAGGAAAATTGTTATCAATCATCCTTGGTCGGATAGAGCCATCAGAGTCATGGGAATCCTTAGGTTGGTGGGACGTGCATTATAAGGAGACCTCCATATTTTAAAGAATTTGGCTCTTCTCTACGAGGGAGATAGGGATCAGGAAAATTGGAAAGAAAAAACATAAAACAAAATAAGGCGATGTGCCAAAAAGAATACACCAGGAAGCCAACCAAATACACAATCATCTCAAACTACTTAAGCACAACACCAGAAATTGCAACAACACCCAAAGATGCATAGTTTCTAAATGAAAATAAAGGTGATCAGAGACAATAAAGATATGTGAATGATGAACTGGAAACACCACAAAACATATATATTACTCTAATGGTTGTGCACAGTATTACATCAGAAGAGGCAAGATTGTTATCAAAAAATCAGGTAGAAGGCTAGAGTTCCAAGATCTATGTCGTTTTACAGAAGAGAAACTTGCAATAGAGAGGAAAATATTAACTCTCCTAGTATCTAAATAAAACTATCCTCTATCTCCTATATATGTATATATTTTCATCAAAATTTCATTACAATTTATAGGGTGAGGAGGAGGTAAGAGAGAAATTTGAAACTCCTTTTCAACTTCCCCTTAATTATGATAAATGATATGAAGTGACAAAAACAGATTTCCTCAAATATTTCTCACAATTTGATCCCTTTGAAAAAGTGAGAGCCATGCCTATTGAATGCATCTTAATTATTCTGCAACCAACTCCCTTGAGATGGACTCACCTTTTGAGAAGAAACACTTTCAGCTATTTATTACATAACCAGATATTTTGACCCTTTATGCATTGGTTCATGGCCCCTTGACCCAAATGGTGCATATTTTGTGATGAAATGACCCTTCACCTCATTTTTCTTAAAAATTCCTTGAGCATTAAATATTATAGATAAGACCCTAAATCACTTATATTTGGTGGGTGGCTTGTCATATTTATGGCCTGCTTAAAGATGGAGTCCATTTGTTACAAGATCCATGTGGAAGGCCCACACATCCTCTTGACTCTGACTTTTGTTTAAGGCTCTTAGGGGATGCACCAGGTGGACACTTGGCACCATCCACGGGCTCACTGTCCTACTCCTTTGTTGGCTCTACATGTCAGTCCCACAGGAGTTTGATACTTCATCCCCTTTTGACCTCTGAAGTTGCACCCGCTTGACACTTGTCGTGGTCTGCAAGCTGTTCATTTCTCTTTATAATTTGGTTAAGTCCCCTCTCTTGGAAAATATTTGGCTTCAAATGGGTTTCTTTTATCCACGAAAATTTAAATAACAGAAACCACTGTAGTATGGATGCAAGATGGAATGACAAATGGGGCATGGGCAAGAAGAAAAGTATGCACAACTAGATGTGAAAGGTATGTGAAATCCTTCATATGTGAGGAATCAAGTGAAAAATTATTCCTCCACAACAGAGACAAGGATGAAAATGATGATGCCCTAGCATAGGGCACAAAAATGGCTACGAGAGAGAATTGAAAATAGGTGTTGAAATAATACACCCCAAAGAGGAATAATTATAGCCGTCAAGGCTGATAGAAAAATGGATAGTAAAAAGACAAAATTCCTCTAGAGGGGATGAATATGGCCAAAAAGGTGGACTTTAAGATGAGAAGGGATAGAATTGTGAAATAATATGCCCCAAAGAAGGTAAATATGATGTAGAAGTTATGTTTCATGAAAAAGGTTCTTTGTTCATGATGGATGAAGAAAAGAGAAAACATTCTGAGTTCTTTGGAAAATGAGGGAAGAACCAATTCATTCAAGACAACAAGATCATATAGGTGATTACCATTATGGTATCCTCTAAGAAAAAAATTCCAGGGGAATATGTGATGAGGGATAGAGGTGATGATTCCTTCACGAGAGGGTGGAGGAGAAAGGAAGAGATGATATGGCTTATAAAAGTAGGAGAGAGAAGTTTTATGGAGTATGGGAAGAGGACATTGAATGATAAAAGGATATGGAATAGATCAGACATGGTGGAGGAGGATAAAAGGGAAGGAAAGAATAGGAAGAGAATAATAGAGAAGGGTGATAGGAAAAGAAGGAAAGGAGGAAGAAAAAAAGGGAGAAGTTGAGATGAGAAGAGGTAAGAAATGAGAGTAGAGAGATGAGAGAAGAGGGACAAGATGTGTCATAGGAAGGAAGAAAAAGAGATAATAAATAAGGAATACAGAGGTAGAAATAAATGATGAAGGACAAAGAATAAGAGGACAAGAAAATGATAGAACAAATGGTGAAGGAGAAAAGAAAAGTAAAAGGGAAAGAGAAGAGAGACGAGGATAGAGTACATGATGAAAACTGAAGAGAGATGTGTAATATGAAAGTAGTGGGAACTAAGAAATAGACAACAGGTAGAAGAAGTGGTGAAAAATGGAGAGTGATGGATAGGAATGTAAAGAATACAGAAGAGAAATTAAGGAAAAAATGAGGGACTAGTAAAATGAAGGGCCATAGAGGAATGTACATGAGTAGTGGATAATTATGAGAATTGCAAGAAAGGTAAAAATTGAAGTAGGAAAGGGATGAAAATGGAGAAGGAAATAAGAGAGAGGGTTAAAGCATAAACAAAGGAAATGAAGATCAAAAATGAAGGGAGTGTAGAAAAGTGAAGAGGATGAAGGGAGAGAAAGAATGGAACATGAAAGAGATGATAGAGATGAGAAAAGAAAAAAAAGGAAGAGGTAAAGAAGAATGAAATATATGGAAGGGAATATTAGATAAGGATAATAGGATAGACACACAAAAAGATGAGATGAAAGTAGGGGGTAAAATCAGGAAAAAGGAAGAGAAGGAGGGAAGAATGAAGGGGATGAGGAAGATGAAGGAGTTAAAGAAGACAAAAGAGGAGGTAAAATAGAGAAAAGAAATAAATGATGAGGGACCAAGAAGATGTGGAGAAGATGAGAGAAAAGAAGATAAATTGGTACATAATGATGGAAAAGGTAGGGGTGATAGAGAAATAAAGGGGATGGTTGTGGGGAAGTGAAAATGAAAGGGGAAGAAGATATGACCGAATGGATACAGGAAGAATATCGAAGGACCCTAGTCCTTGTGAGGAAAACCCAAGAAAAGAATATGAAATAGACCGCATGGAAATGCATGTGGAGGGTGAGATGATAAAAAAGATGGGACAACATTGGTGAGCTAGGTTATCAATGGGGAAGTAAGAAGGAATCACGAGGGAAAATAGGGATGAAGATAATAAAGAGGAAGTGAAAGAAAAGAAGTGGTAGAAAGGAGGAGAGAACAACTGAGAAAATGATGCAAAAAGAAGGAAACCAAAAAGAGAGATATATAGCAAAGAGTGAGCAGTATCAGGAATTTAAAGAGAAGGAATGACACAGATTGGAAAAGAGATGGAGCTACATGGAATGAGAATAAGTTGATGATGAGAAAATAAAGAGAGGATGTATGATGAAGACAATAGAGATATTGAATAAACAAAAGCAAATATGGAGAGGTGGGGAATAAGTGATAAAAATGTGTGGGAGAACAGAAAAGGGAGGTGAGGGAAGAGGGAATGGGGGATAGAAGAGGCAACGCTAGTAAAGGGACATTAGGATAAGTCCTCTAATGATGATCGGTAGGGAAAGATGGGAGGAATAGTGAAGAAAGGGAAAAAGTAAATGAGGAAAAGAGGAAACACTCACTAAGGGACATTAGGACAAGTCCTCTGGTAATGAGCAGAGGGCATAGAGGAATAAAGGAATGAAGAGAGGGAATAAGGAAACAAAAAATGGGGATGATTGAATATTAAGATAATTCCATTGATAATTAGTAGCACAGAAATGGAAGATGATGATGAAATCATGTTAAGGAATGAGAAATAATGATGATAGGTAAGCATTGAGGTGAATATGTGAGATAAATCAAGAAGAAGAGGGAGTGAAAAGAGTAAAGAAAGGATGGATAATGAGTTGTTCCAATATGAAGGTGAGGAGAGGATGCAGTGAATGAGGATTAATGAGTTAAAGATGAGAAAATTGTGGGTTGTAGGGGAGTCTAGGAGGAAGGAACAATAAATTGAGGGAATGAATAATGAGGTGAGGGAGAAGTCTAAAATGATGAGTGTAACTTAAGGAGGACCCCTAGGTGAGATGGTCATACGGATAAATTGGTTAAGTAATATTTCAAAGTGAGGGATGATGGAGATAAAAACTTGGAAAGTCAGAGATGGTTGGTGCGAGGAAGAAAGAAGAGGGAAGAGGATGTGTTTATGGGGAATGAAGATAAAATGTGGATAGTGAGAATGTGGAGTGATAGGAAAAGGAAAGAAGACAGATTATTCCTAAGAGAGACTCTTAAGTAAGATCTCCATACCATAGGAGTGGTTAAGTAAGATCACCAAACTGACAATGATGATATGAAAGGAGAAAGACGAGAGTTTAATGGGCATAGGTGTGGAATGGTTTAATGTATTAGATGATGACAAGGAAGGATGAGAGAAATAGGATGGAGGGAATATGGTGGGATGGGGGAGTGTTAGATGAAAAATAAAACTGTATAAGGTACCCTTAAGTAAGATTTTCATGCGGTGAGAATGGTTAAGTAGGATTGCCAAGCCAAAAAATAATATTGGTGGGAAGAAGTAAGTGATTGATGGATTTGGTGAAAAAGAGTATGACAAGATGGAATGAATGGGAATCCTTAAGGGAATTTTCCATACGGTGAGTGTGAGTAAGTAAGATGACCAAGCAGAAGAAGGATACTAAGAAGAATGAGAAAAGAGTGAATGGTGGATGTCAAAATGAAACAAGAGGTGAGAGGAGGTGATAATCAGGAAAGAAGAAAACAAAGGGTTGTGACATGAATGCATGGAGAAATATATGTGGTGTAGGATGGAGAGTGTGAGGGGAATATCTAACTAGGATGCTCACGCATTGAGTGATGATGCAAGAGAGATAAATAGAATAAATTGATCAGAAAGAAATTTTTGGTGGTGATTGTCATTCGATGGGATAGGACATTGTGAAGGAGTTTCTACAGTGGAAGGATCTTAGGAAAGGGTTATATTCCAACTAAGAGTATGGGACTATATGGATGGTTAAGTAAGATCTTCAATATGAAAGTGAAAGGAAGAAAGGGGACAAGAATGATGAAACAGGTGACCGAGGAAGCGATGCCAGTAAAAGAATGTTAGGGGAAAACTAACAATAATTATTAGTGATGAAGGATGGGTAAATAAACAATGGAGAAGGACAAAAAGGGGGGATAAGAGTAGAGGAGACTGATATGGAGTGAATTTTAGGGGAAAACTAACAATAACTTCATTAATGGATATGTGGTTAAACTTAAAATATATAGTGGGAAGACTATAAGAAGCATGAACGATTATTTGTGACAAGATGCTAATAAGGAGGGGATGCGGAAGATGAGGATTCATGAGGTGAGGATGAGGAAACAAGACATTTAAAGGATGGCAAATGAGAAAGGGTAATTGTAGGGGGAAATTTTTGTTGGTAAAGGAGACTAGGAGTAAGGAATGGTTAACGAATGTGATTATTAATGAGGGTTTGACCAGAATGACAGGTCTACTTTGAGTAATATTATAATGCTATGTGAATAATTAAGTAGACGTGCCAAGCTAGGGATGAAAATATAGGAATGGTGAGAAAGGTTATGTCTAGGCTATGTGGTAAAAAGGAACAAGAAAGGTGAGAAGGGTGATGGGGATATAATTTACAAGAAGATAAAGGTGATGTGAGAGGATAGATGGAGGAAGGTCAAGTTGGCCATGGTGGGCAATGAGGAGCTGCAAAATAACAAACTATCCTTATGAGGGATCATCAAGTAGGATTCACAAACTACAGCGTAGATAAAGTAGAATTCCCAAACTGAATAGTGTAGTAGAGAGAGTTTTTAGAAATAGTAACATATTTCATGGATTTATTGATGATGTTAATTGATGGCATCCTTAGAAATAATAGGTGGATACAAATTTCATGATTTTAAATTTGATCTATAAGAATTTGATTGTGATAAAAGGTTACCTTAATGAGATGA
>JAHRHJ020001107.1:0-33681 GCA_019776745.2 Taxus chinensis | reverse complement strand
AGGAATGGCAAGGAATTTAAAATTCTCCCCTCTGTCGATCCACTTCCACTGTAAGATTTCCAACAAAGCAGGGAAGGGCATCATAGTCTTCCTAAAGCATTGGGTTTTAGACTGCAAATTAGATTGTAAGGCTTTGTAGAAATTGTTGTTGCATGCTATAGCTTCATAAAAAGAAGCTTGATTCTCTGTTAGTATGAGGATGGAGTAATCGGAAAAACGACCATTGATACCTCTGTTAAGCCCTTGTTCGGTCTTGCGAGCTAAGAGATGGCCAAAGGCTTTTACAAACAACACTTATAATGTAGGAGCTAACGGGCAACCTTGTCTTATGGAGCATAAAAGACCAAAGCTCTCAGACTTGCAGCCATTAATGGTTAAACAACTACATGCATCAAAGAAGAGTTTTTGGATAGATGAGAAAAAATTCTCCAAATCCTCAAGTTTTTAAGTATGGTGAGGATGAAGGGCCTTTCAATTACGTCATAAGCCTTCTCAAAATCCAGTTTGAAAATCAAAAGTATGGTGCCAACAAGCATGGGCCCATTCTATCCCTCTGCAAATTGCATTAATATTGTCTAGAATTGAGTGACTTTGATAAACCTTGTTTGTTTAGGTCTGACCATTGTAGGAAGAACATGATGGAGGCGGAGGCCAAAACTTTAGTGAGGATTTTGTAAGAAATGTTAAGCAAGGTAATAGGCATCTAGCTTGTAATGTCCCCAAATGGACATATTTGACCCCCACTTGGATTTTTGGCAAATCCAAACACCAAATGCAAACTTATAAAACATATCCCAAATTAATTACTGCAGATCTGAATATTATACTGAAAAATGCGACTAGGGTATGGAAGGAAACTCATAACAATCAGCGATTAAACTTTGATATTTCCACTTCAATCTGATCCTTCAATTTTATAAAGCCAAAATATGAAGAAAAATACAGATTTTGATGCACAAGAAGGCTGAAATTAATTTATAAAATCTGCAGACTGGCTGCCCATAAAAATAGATAAAAATAATATCTCTTGAACCCCAAAAATTCTGAAAACAAGCTGATTTGATTTTTAAAAATCAGATCTATGATCCATACTCCAAATCAGATTAGAAATACCTCCAAATACATGAGATATGCACTAGAAGTGGGTTGCTCCACATGGAAAAAGGGCATAGAAAAATGATAACCACGTTCTCTCCAAACACTTGCCAAAAATATGCAAATCTTCTTTATTCCACTGCTGGAAATAAACTGAAAATCTTTGCAAGAACAATGGAAACCCTTGTATAGAGAATCCTCATAAACTAGAGGAAGGGTTTTCGTCCTTCTGTAGGGCTCTTGGAGGGTTTTCGTCCTCAAGAGTAAAAATGCAAGCCAAATGCTTAACATACAAATCTGAAATTTGATAATAAACAAAGTATATGCCTCTCCTAAGCAAGTCAACTTGCTTATATAGCAGAAGATGACCCAACTAACCTCCCTCAACACACAATCAGATTTGTTCCCATATTAAATGTTTTTTACCACCTACCTTTCTTCTCTAGGCAAGTCGCATTTTTCCTTGGGTACTTTCTTTTTTTCTAAATGCTTTTGCCTTTTTCTATTTTCACTTTACTTTCCTAATGCAAGTCGCATTTGCCTAGAATAAATCATTTTGGGAAAATGCAGTTTACTTTATGTTTGTCCCTTTCTATTTTTAAGTTACTAATAAATTATTATAAGTGCATATAATGTTTTCTTTTTATTTAATTTTTATTTTGCACTTTAAAATAAAATATTATAACTTAAGTCACCCTTATTTTCTTCCCTTAGCTGTCGGGTAGGCAAAATAGGCTTAAGGGTCTTCGATTGGGAAGGGGATATTACATCTCTAGATCATTATCCACCTTCGTTTCTAATTCTTATCCTAAAGAATTAGTTTGTAATTCTATCACGATAGACTTGGCCTAGTTGACCAAATAAAGTGCAAACAAATTTGTAACATCCACTCCCAATGCTTTTTTGTTGGCCATGCTCTGCACCATCATATAAAGCTCATCAAAATGCTACTAAGCAGAAGCTTTAAGCTTGCGAGGAACCACATCAATGCATTCTTGCAAGGTTTGGGCATGTTAGAGGAACCACTCCATCTTGGGTTGGAACATGTAGTAACTAGTCTAAAAAGGAAACTCAAGGAACTTTTGGGAAGTTCAATAAGATGTATGATTGTCTTTGATTGCTTTAACCTACTACGTGGCCTGTTTGGTAGACAAAGATTTAAAAAGATCTTTTGAAGCTCTACTCCCTACTTTGAGATAGTGTAAGTGGGCACTTATTTAAGCTCCTTTGATAACATCACTTTCGACAAGTTCGAGCTTATGCTTCAGCCAAGTTGTGATTGCTTGCAACTAAGTATCAAACGGGATTCACTCTGGCTGCACCATGGCTCTTTGGGATTCTTTGGTCAAGGAAACATTAGCTTACCTGTGAATCCTCGCCACTTGTTTGTCGAAGTGTTAGAGGAAAGATGCAGTTGTAGGTTACTGTGTCATTCCACCATCCATTGTAGCCGACATCTTAAGGAAAACATGGCTGGAAGTTCCATGTCTTGGTGATGATTCAGATAGTACTATCATGCTCCAAAAGTAACGTCTTCATAAAGAATTGTGTTGTGAGTATTTATCACATACCACCTCCCCACTCTAGTTGAAAGGTGACTGCACTATTCCACCATCCCATCGTGTTGTCATCTTAAGGCAGACGTGGCACCAAGTTCCATATTTGAGTGATGAGTTGGATAGTACCTTTATGCTCCAAAAGCAATGTCTTCAAAAAGGATTGTGTGGTGGGTATTTTTCATAGACCACCTCCCCACTCCAACTGAAAGGTGATGAGGCTGTGATTGGAAAGGAGAATCTTTGGATGAATAGTGACTGCTTCCTTGTGCCGCTGGGAAGAGTGAAAATGTGTTGCTTGAAGAGCATGATGCAATAAAGCCTTTTGAGGATATGGTTAGGGCCAGTGTGGAATGTAGATCACATAAACCAAGGATTAGAGCTTATTGATCATTGCTGAAAAAGAGGGTACGAAAAATCCCAATGGTTTTTGAAGTAAAACTAAGCTTCACATTCTCCTATGCACCATCACATTGGTAAAGCCTACTCTTTATCCTCGGGGGTTTGGATCATAGTAAAGTCTCCACAAATAAGCCAAGTGGAAAAACGTAAGTTGATGCAATTGTGGTCAGGGTTCCCAAGTGAAGGGACGCCTTACATCATGCCACCACTTGTCAAAGATAGACCTCATCAAAGCAAGATCTCAAGCACAAAATAGACAAGAAAACAACAAAAATTTTCTATTAAATGCCTAAGCTTACAATGATTACAAAATTCTGGCACTGCAAGCTTAACACTCCAATTTTCTTTGCAAGACTTTGCAAAAATCCTTAGAAGGATTCCAGTCCTAGACCTATCTTAAGCTTGCAGACTATGCAAAGCTTCTGAAAGATTCACATGGGTTCACACTCTAAGGATGGTTCTCAGATTCCTCAATTTGGAATTCAACCCTTCTCTTGGTTCTTCACTCTAGACTCCAAGATTGGTTGGTTACATGTTCGTAGTCCATTTCATTTTATAGAATTCATAAGACTCTAGATAAAGAACAAAACGCCCTCAACAAACAAAGTTTCATCTGTGGAATATTCTTCAGGTTACCTCTCATGGCCATTGCTCAATCCAAGAAGCTTTACTCCATTGGATCGAGCTTAATCGAATCATTTTGTTGGTCCTTGACCAAAATAGGATGATTAAAAACCATGTGTATCTTTTGCTAACTGTATCCATGTTGATAGGTGATTCTGTGAGACACAAATCCCATCATTGTCCGAAGCTTTAATGCCAAGTTTTCTCGCAGGACTGTAGCATCCTACAGTTTTTCTAGAATTCGATGGCTTCCTTAGTGTATTGCGACATTGGGAAAGCTGGCGCAGATTTAGATAGACTTCAGGGGCTTCCATAATAGTGCACGAATTTGTTCATGTTAGCATAACATTTGCACCCAACTTCGTGGCTTGCCATGCCTAATCTAGCACCGCCATTGTAATGTTGCATTGATTCCCAAAGGTAAGCTTGCAGTGTTTTGGGATGAAGCTTTGGATGTATATTCTCAACAGAGTTGCCCAAACAACTATTCTATACACTGCTGCAACTGATTTATTTACAGCAGTCTTTGCAAGAAAGTGAGACAGCAGCGAATCTACTTTTACCTGGTAAATAAATAAAATTGCTCACCTCTCTAAACTCAGTTGTTTTGTATGGAGTTTCTTTGCTGATTTGTCCTTGGACCATGCTTGTTTCCCTTTCTTATCGTCCATTGTGTGAGCTTACTGATGTGCTTTGGATGTAAAGAGAAACACTTCACCTTGCAATATTAGGATGTTGGTCTTTTTCCTAAAATTGAGACACAATGTTAAAGTACCCCATTCAAATAAGAATAGGAATTCAGCTTAATTTAGGAGAATATACATACCTTGTAAATCTTCTAAAGGTATTCTAGAATGTACAATGAGAATAAAGCAATAAAACATAAGTCATCCCTCTATGCTAGTTAGAATCTCAAAGAATTGCTTTAGCCTTGGGTCTTTTTGCAGCCCACAATTGATACCCACTTCATGTGCACAGAAAGATTAAGTGACATTAGAGATGAAGTGGACATTGATTAATGTGCACCTTTTTGGGACATTAATTAATTAAAAATATGGGAGACCTTTAATCCACTCTTTTGATTAAAGGGTAAAAATTGGGAAAATGTCATTACTCCTTTTATTTTTAAATTAAATAATTAATTCTCCTCTTATGTTTTATTTTTAAATATTAAAAGAGGGGAATTAATATTCTATTTGGAGTTTGACTTTTCAAGAAAAGAGACCCATATTAAAAGTGACCCTTCTACATGAGAAAATGCGCCAAAGGAGGGAAACTTGGAGATTTGAAATGCCAAAGCTATATAAGGAGATGTGGCGACCCCTTGGGGGCATGTTGAGATTTTATTAAAAATATCTTCATGTTTGAAGAAGGGATGTATGCCCATGTGATCACATTATAAAGGTGTTCTTCAACACCACCATTATTGTGGAGAGTGTGAGGCCTTCTAAGCTTTCATTGAGTGAATGTTGCATGATATATTCATTCTATGATTGGCGCATTTATTTGAGAAGGAAATCTGCATGTTATTGATTATTGTTGAAGGGTTTAATAGTGCTTTATGATCTGTTGTTATTGCTGCGATTATTAGAGCCATAGCGACTTGCATGTGGTTGTTTTGACATGTTTGGGTGTCTTTTGAGCTAGATGTTCTATTTTGTTGTTGGGATCTACAATTTGATCTGTATTGGCATATTTTTCCAAGTTTGGGCAGCTATTTTGGGTGTGTTGGAAGGTTATAAAGTGTTGATAATAATTTATGCAATTTATTCTAACCCTAGTGACTTTTCAATTTTGAGGGTTGTTTTGAGGTGGTTTCAGTATCAGAAAATTCAGATTTCATAGTTCATTGGAAAGGCCTTGATTTCTAGTTTATTGTGCAATTTATTTCATGCAAAAATTCCAAGTATTGAAGGAGTTATGAATTTTTGAAGTTTCAGCTATTCTGGGTGCATTTTTAATTAATTAACTGCTGCAATAAATTTCAGATCTGGAAAAAATTAATTTCCTAACTAGTTCTCCCATGTAACCCACTACTTTGGCCTTACTCCAACCCCTTTTAGGTTGTATTAGTGCTGACATTGGGTTATTTGAGGTTGAATTAGGAGGGTTTAATCCTTCTAGAGTCGATTGGGTTAATTAATTTGCAGATTTAAATAATATCCCAAAAGGGGATATTACAGTGGTATCAAAGCAACTTTCCTCTACTCTTGTGGGGTTTATGTTGGCAAAAATTAGGAGGAATAAGAATGAATTAATTTCATAATTTTTGGAGCTAATTTGATGCCCTAAATGTGTTGGGAGACCTATTGTTTTGGGAAAAATTAGGGTTTTGTGTTTGCCGTGCAAAAACTAATTTTGGAATATTATTCTTTATATTTTTATGGCTCAAGATCCAAAGTTTTAGTGCATTTAGACTTCTCTATCAAAAGTTATGAATTTTTTAAATTTGCAACAGTCTGGGGTTTGATTATTAATTATTTTCAGCTGTGTGTGATCAGATTTCTAACTTGTCCTAGAAAGAGGACTTTACAATGGATACATAGTGTATGATTCATGGGGTTAACAAGTGAAGGAGAATTGAAAATGCAGCTTTACAGATTGGGGAAAATGCTTGATCCTCCGCCCCTTTCAAGGGATGGGTTGCTCAACATTTTGGAGGAAGCTGCAAATTGTTTGTCCATGGTTAAACAATCAGATTATCAAGTGGTGTCCTTTGCAATGAATTCTTTGATGAACCATTTGGCTAGTCCTAGATTTTTGAGACATTCAAGCACGGATGTGAGACTTGTAGTTGTCACTTGTATCAGTGAAATTATGAGGATAAAAGCTCCGGAACCACCATATAGTGACAACATCATGAAGGAAATATTTCAACTCATGGTGGAAAGTTTTAAGGGTCTTGGTGACACCACAAGTGCTCTTTTTGCTAACTGGGCCACTATTATGGAAATTATGGTAAACATTAGATCTTGGGTACTAATGGTAGATCTGGAATGTTATGAACTCATTTTCCAAATGTTTGATAATTTCTTTACTACTATTCATAAGGATCATGCAGAAATTGTTGTTTCCTCAATGCAAACAATCATGTCTTCAATTTTGAATGAGGAGGATGATATTTTGATGCCACTTCTAATGATTTTATTTGCCTATATGAGAAAGGAGGAGCGAGAAGTGTCACCCGCAACAGAAGCACTAGCTAGAGGTATGATAGATCAGTGTAAAGAAAAGTTGAGACCATATTTGACTAATGATGAGCTTGCTTCGAGTGAACCATCAAATGTAGATCCACAAGATATCATGCAAGATAAAGATTTCTTATTAGAAAAAGATGTGCACTTATTTTTTGATGATTGCATATGTGATAGTGAAGTTTCTGAAGAATGGATCAAGGATCTTAAGCCTAAGGAGGAAATAAAATCAGATCCACAAGAGGGTAAAGAGAGTTTAGTGGTTGAAGCCACCATTCCGGGTGATAATGTTGGCAATCGGTTTGAGTATGAAGAGGGTATATCAGAACTTCGCCATTCAGGCAAATGGGACAATTCACATGATAACATTTCAAGGTATGAAGAGGTTGCTTTATGGTTGCATACTTTTTTATTTTAGATTTGTATTCCTCATGAGAAACATGTAAGAGACAAATAAAATGAGGATTATGGGCTGCAAAATGGGGCAAGAAGACTCCTTGGGTCAAGGTCACTCATATGTGCACTCTAAGGTATGGGAACCAAGTGATTTTCCACTTTCTACAAAGATTATTAGTTCTGATTTTGTGATTTTTATATCTGATTTAATGGGAATAAGTGAAAGTTCAGAATTGTCTATGGCAAGCATAAGTGTTGGAAAGCATGATTGGGCTTTAGGAGATCCAGAAGTAAGAAGGAAAAGTATTTTTCAAGGAGCTAATGATGACTTTCTGATTGGGGAACTTATTATGGCAACTACTAAGGGTAAGCACTTTGATTTGTTGTATCATCATCATACTTTGTCATTGTCTTGTTTTGTTCATTATGAATATGGTGCTAACAATGAAGACAAGATGAAAGGTGCTAAGTGGACAAAGAATCTTCCTAAGGCAGCCCCAGATCATTGGCAAGAAGGCCAACACCTTCTAAAATTCAGTCCAAGTGAAAGTAAGGGCAACAAAGGAGTGATTTCAAAATGTGGTAAGACACTTAGTTTTATTCCACACAATTCAATTTTGATTACATTACTTGGGCTAATGCATGTGAGGAAAAGATTGTGGTTTGGGTCTCGAGGAGAAATAATAAAGAACATGTTTGGTGGTTCCAAATACTTATGGTCTCACAAGGTAACATTGTTGTACCATCTTCTTTTTGTGTGTTGTTTTTCATATTGGTTGGCCCAAAAATTAGTACTGCTGATTTCAACATCTTTTGTTGGCCCTACTCTTGGTTTGCCGCCATACATATAAGGAATGTCATAACCGGGATGAATTTTCGAATTGTTGAAGTTTGGTGGGTCAATTATGAGTTGTTTTTAGTGACCACATCATTGACATTCTGGAGCTACATGAAGAATTGTGGATATTATAGTAGCTGAACCATTATTTTACTTGCTATCTGTTGGTGCCATTTTTGACCTTGCACCATGTTGCCCTAAAATTTCAAATCTGTATCTGCTCAAAAAATGTTTTATCCTTTGATTTGATTGTTTGTAATTCTTCCCCTTAAGTTGAATGCTTTAAATATGCTCACAAACTTGTTGTTTTGCCCTAATTTGAAAGAATAGTCCAAGTTTGCCCTAGTTTTTCCAATTTTGCGGGTTATGTCATTTTTCCCCTTTGCCAGATCATGGAAAAATTGAAATTGATCAAATCATACTTGTTTGCCTTTGAAAATCCAATCCCAAGGTCGAAAATGTTCGGAAATCATGCTTTAGTTGATTCAGAATCGAAAAATCTGCCATCCTTGGTGAAAAAATTGAATTCTAGGGCATCCCTGGAATTTTTTACGTTTTGACGGTCAGACGGGCGTCATTTGCCCATCAAATTCATCCTCAGAAGGTATTGGCAATGTGGCAGGGTTTTCATTGGCTGAGGAAAAGCGGGGAAGTGTTGTAACTTTTCATTTTTCACCTTTTTTGACAAATGGGGCATTTTTGGGCCCAGGGACCCGTTTTTTCCAAATTTGCTTACGTGGCATGTTCTTATTGGCAGGGGGATGGCGGGTGGTCGGATCTCCTTTGTAAATTTTTAGACTTTATTTTGCAAAAATTTTAAAGTCAAAAATTGGCCCGAAACCCCGTAGCCAATCGGGAGAGGACACGTGTCCTAAAAGTTTCAAAATGGAAGTGCGGGCCGAGGGGGGACTTAGAGTTTTTTGGCTCTAATTCTATAAAGTTTCAAAATAAGTTTTGCCCCCGCTCCAATCACAGGTGGACACGTGTCCATGAAGGGTTAGAGGGAAGTGCGGGCCGCGGAGGTAAAAGGGAATGTTTTCCCTTTTTCACAAAAGAGTTCAGAATAAAATTTTTTAGCGTGCCCCCGCGAATGAATCATAGGTGGACACGTGTCCAAAAGGAGACATGTGGCAGAGGGAAGTGCGGGCCCGGGAAGGACAAAGTTGAGAATTTTTTCCCCTTTTGCAAAGAAGGCTTAAAATCAAAATTTGAAGCGCTGGCCTGCTAGTGAATCATCGAGCGACGCGTGGCAGAGGACAAGGCGGGTCGGCGGGCTAGCGGAGGCAGGAGGGAATTTTTTCCCTTTTGCAAAAAAGACTCAAAATCAAAATTTGGAGCGCTGGCCCGCAACGAATCACAAGGAGACACGTGGCGAGGGAGAAATCGGAGGTGCAGGCCCGCGGGGCAAAAAGTGAATTTTTTCCAATTTTCTAAAAAATGTCAAAATGCGCAAAATTGAAGCGCGGTCCTAATGGGACCCACCATGTGCCACGTGTCAACTCCAAAATTCAAAGGCGGAGGGGCGGAAAAAAAGTCAAATTTTTCCATTTTTTCAAAAATGTCAAAAAGTCAAAAATGAGCCCGAATTGATTTCCAATCATTTTTTGCCACGTGTCCGACCTTATCCAAAAAATTAAAAAGGTAACTCAAGCTTATTTCTAAGTCCGCATCTTCCACGTGGAGGGCCAGGATTAAAAGATGGATAAGATCGACGGTTGCTGTGCATCCATTTGTTTTGACCGCCATGGGAGCTCCAGGAAGCTTGGAATCACGATTTTTGCATCAAAATTCATCAAATTTATAGTGATTTTGTGTCGTCTTGGCCTTCCAGGATCATTGGCATCACTTTCATGGCTTAATTCTTTGATTTGAGGTGTTTTTGCAATAAATTTTTCCCAGCCTGAGCAAACACATGAAATGACAAATTCAAAAGTTGCAGAGGTAATTTTAAAAGGTGAAAAGGTGAAATGATGATAGGAAAGGTGTTTGCATGCCTCAATGATGAAAAACGTGCCTCCAGGATGGATAATGATCCAGATATTTGTAATGATTTAATCTTTTTGGGCACACCTGGCAACCTGCGAATGTTTTTCTGTTTGATGTCATTTTCATTGAATCATGAGGATTGTTTTGTAACAAACTTGATCCCATGGCATATTCTTTGCTTGGGAAAGAAGGCTCCAATGTGGCATGAGATATATAATGCATTTTGGAGAAATTGTAAAGGAGGTCAGGAAAAAAGTTGAAAATCATGAGCAAATTCTGAGAGAAAGCTCATTTTCTGAGAAACCCACCAAAGAACCAGAATAATTTCTTCTGTGTTGGATCTTCATGTATGTGAGTTGGTTACAAGTGTATAGCCATCACACAGCTCTGAGATTGTTCATGAAACTCTCCCCTGCTGATGAATCTAACAAGCTTTTGAGTTAATCTGTGTTTTTCTAGGCAATATGATGTCTGTTATCATTTTTAAATGCCTGCAAATAGTTTTCATTGTTCTTGTTGCAATCTTGCATTGAAAGTCTTTAGAAATCACACAGGAATCTCCATTTCTGGTTGATAGTTTAGTGGCATTTGCAATCTCATGTTCAGAAGAGCCTTCATCTGATAAGGAGATAAACAAATTTAAAATCACTTTACCTTCCTTGACTGCAGAGATTGCTTGTAAGCCTTTGGGGGCACCTTAGGCGTGGTTTGATCAAGGATTTTTGTGTTTAATTGAGTTCTTTACTTCAAGATTTTGTGGTGAGTTCTCAAAGATTGTGTGAAGAGTGCTGCCTGGGCTTCCATTTATGCCTCTTCTGGTTGAAAGAATGTCTTGATTATTTGAAGCATTTTATCTGATAGTTGTTTCAAGTATTGTAGAGGTTGTCAAAGATCTGATATATCCCAGTTTGTCTCATCAATACCCCACCAAAAAATCATTCAAACAAACTAATCCTACCCATACTACCCCTGCATTGCATTGTGTGTCAACAAAAGAATACAATCCATTTACAAAAATGCACAAAGCAAATCAGGATCATATAATGTCTCCAGTAACCCTTGCCTTGCATTGAAAATATCTCCATAATCTGGGAGTGACAACTTGTGAAAGTCAGATTTGGAGTGTTGATCATATTTTCCCAAGGCCTTTTCATACTATTTGCATAAATTGAGGGATATCTTCATCTCCTTCACAATTTGGGGGTTACAATGTAGGTTCTCTTACCTTGGTTGAAAGGCACAACCTAAAATAGTGAGGGTCAGATCAAATCCTTTCAAAGTGCTATCCATCTCTCCACAAATCTGAGTGCCAGTTAGATCACATCCCCGGCTACAAAACGACACACATCATGATCTATCTGACTTCAAGCTTCATGCCATATCTCTGATGCTGCTCAGACTGAAAAGGAGAACAAATTTGGGTACCACATGTGGCTCATACCTTGAGGATTCTTGCTCAAGAACCTAAAAATCAAGTGAAGAAAAAAGAGGGGAATATTCTACTTTTTTTTAAGGTTGAAAGGGATTGGTTCAAAGCTGCCATATGCTTATTTAAAGCCCTTAAGGTTGCTGCCATCAATTATTACAGCCACTTATATTACTCAATTGCTTTCATGTTCATGATTGAAGAACTCTTTTACACTTTGTGGAACATTATTGATGCATGGGCCAAGTTGGAAATTGTTTGTTCTTGTCAAATACATGATTACTTTTCAGATGTCTTGTCAATGTTTGGTATGACAGCAGTTAGTTTTCTTGGGCAGCCTTGGGAATTCAAGGAAGAATGGGGCAGCCATTGCAAGGTGTTGTTTTTGCATTAGCTCTCTCATTTGACAGGCACATGAGCTCGTTTGTGGAAGTTTTATGTCATGGATACATTGGCTCATGGGTTGTGGGCTTGCATATTTCTTGAGGACAAGCAATGTTGGGAAGGGAGGACTGTAATGTCCCTTTTTTGGGACATTAATTAATTAAAAAATATGGGAGACTTTTAATCCACTCTTCCCATGGATTAAAAGATAAAAATTAGGAAAATGTTATTACTCCTTTTATTTTAAATTAAATAATCAATTCTCCTCTTATGTTTTATTTTTAAATATTAAAAGAGAGAATTAATATTCTATTTGGAGTTTGATTTTTCAGGTAAAAGAGACCCATATTAAAAGTGACCCTTCTACATGAGGAAATGCGCCATAGAAAGGAGGGAAACTTGGAGATTTGAAATGCCAAAGCTATATAAGGAGAAATGGCGACCCCTTGGGGGCATGTTGACGCTTTTATTAAAAAATTTTCATGCTTGAAGAAGGGATGTATGCTCATTGAGATCTCAAACAAAGGTGTTCTTCAACACCACCATTATTGTAGAGAGTGTGATGCCTTCTAAGCTTTCATTGAGTGAATGTTGCATGATATATTCATTCTATGATTGGCGCATTTATTTGAGAAGGAAATCTGCATGTTATTGATTATTGTGAAGGGTTTAATAGTGCTTTATGATCTGCTGGTTATTACTGCATTTATTAGAGCCATAACGACTTGCATAAGTGGTTATTTTGGCATGTTTGGGTGTCTTTTGAAGTAGTTATACAATCTGATATGTATTGGCATATTGTGGCTCCATTTTAAGTGATTTGGGAAGGATTTAATAGTATTTTTAAGCTGCTATTTATTATTGCTTTTATTTCAGCTATGGCGACTTGATTTGGGCTATATTTTAGTATGTTTGAAGAGTGAACAAGCAATATATTAATCTGATTTGTGTTGGCATAATTTTTTGAGTGTGGGGCAGTTATTTTGAGTGTATTGGGGGTTATTAAGTGTTGTAAATTACCCTAGCGATTGGGTTTCTGATTTTGGAGTCTATTTTGAGGTGGTTACAGTGATAAGAAAATTCAGATTTATAGCTCATTGGAAAGGCCTTGATTTATAGAATATTCTACATTTTATTTGGTGGAAAAATATTGAGTTTTGAGTGAGATATAAGTTTTTGAAGTTTTTAGCTGTTTTGGTGCATGTTTAATTAATTAACTGCTGCAATAAATTTCAGATCTGGAAAAGATTAATTTCCTAATTAGTTCTCCCATCTAACCCACTAATTTGGCCTACTCCAAGCCCATTTGGGTTGTATTAGTGTTGACATTGGGTTATTTGAGGTTGAGCTAGGAGGGTTTAATCCTTCTAGAGTCGATTGGGTTAATTAATTTGCAGATTTAAATAATATCCCAAAAGGGGATATTACATTTTCTCAGGACTTTGCACGGTCCAATCTTCTTCAACTTAAGTTTATCATACGTTCCTCATGGGAACCTCTTTTTGGACAACTGCGCAAAAACTAAATCTCCAACCTCAAACTCCAAGTGTCTTCTCCACAAATTTGCTCATTCCTTATATTGCGTTGCCCTTATCCAACTGTTTGCACACTTGCTCGTGCACTTCCTTCATGTATTGTGCTAAGTCTTCTTCTTCGATACTTTTTTCTTCTTCCCATGGCAACTCCCCAGTTTGCCAATTCCCCATGGAATTGTTCCATATACAATCAACAAAAGTGACTTCCTAGTGCTTTTGTTGACAAAGTTATATGCAAACTTTGCCTATGCAAGTACTCAATCCCATGTTCCTACCTTCTCTCCTATCAAACATCTCAGCAAAATCTCCCACCAAACATCTCGGCAAATTGCCAAGCCTCTTGTTGACAACTATTATTTGGCCATCCGTGTGCGGGTTATACGCAAAACCGAACTTCAACCTCATGTTGAGTTTCTTCAACAATGTGTGCCAAAAGTGGCCCACAAATTTTGTATCTCTGTTAGATATAATCATGTGTGGTAACCCATGCAGCTTCACAACTTCTTTGAAAAACAAGTTTGCAATGTGCGTAGCATCATTCGTCTCATTACACGCAATCATATGAGCCAATTTCGAGAACCTATTTACGAAAACAAAGATAGAATCATAACCCTTTTGTGTTTTGGGAAATCTCAAAACAAAATTCATACTTAGACCCTCCCAAGGTTTCTCAGGTATTGGCGGTGGCCTATATAACCCTGCGTTCTGAATCTTCCCTTTTTCCAATTGCCATACTCTGCATCTCTACACATATTTGCACACATCTGTAGCTATCCGCACCCAAAATATCTCTCCGCCAATTGCACCAAGGTCTTATCTATTCCAAAGTGTGATAACATTCCTCCGCAATGCTTCTCCCGAATCTAGTTTATTCTCATTGATCCTTGCGGTGTGCACAACTGTGTGCCTCTAACAACAATCCTTCTTGTAGGAAATAGTCTAACCATGGTGTGCAGTCGATGCTCACTAGTTTGTGCACGCTCTCCATGCTTCCACAAAATCTCCATCACTTGCACAGAGCTCCTTCATTGGTATGAACCCTGCTACACTCTCTTGTATCTCAGTCAACAAGACACATCTCCTGCTCAGTGCAATTGCAATTCAGTTTGATTTCCCACTTCTGTGCTTCAGGATAAATGAGTAACTTTGTTAGAATTCGACCCATTTCATGTGTCTCTGATTCAGCTTACCATGGCTGTTGAATTGATGTTCAAATGTAACTTTATTCTAAAACTGTGTTGCTGGTTTTACTGTACATTTCAATAAGGCAACCTACAACATATACACGATTTTTAATATTATATTATTGTTTCTGGACTTTACTAGAGGTGTTAACCCTTTTTCAAAAACACCTCTGTTTCATAAATGTTAGTGTCTGCACTCTCTCTATTTTGTGGAATATTGTAATTCATATGTAATTCTATTCCAAAACTGTGTCTGGTTTTACTATACAATTAATTAGGCAACCTACAGCATATACACGTTTTTTAAATATTTATATTATTGTTTCCGGACTTCACTAGAGGTGTCGACCCCTTTTCAAAAACACCTCTGTTTTGTAAATGTGTTGGCATTTCTGGTCACACTGACCAATAGTAATAAGTGAATTGCTTGCCCTTAACAGGCCAAACTTACTTCCCACATAAAAATTTGAAATACATGTTTAAAGGACAGATAAATAGGCATCTCACCACTTTTCATGTCTCCTAAAACAAATAGGCATCTAATAACTTCTTCAGAGTGTATTGTACCGTCATGTTTACTTGGTGCACCATTGTCGTCTAGACTTTTGGAAATTTTTAGATGTGATTTTCTTTTCAAACATTAGTCATTTGCATTGGGAAACCATGAATCCTAACAAGTTAGCCTCAATATAGGGTATTCGTTTCATGGACTTTCCTGTAACTTTATTGCATGTACAATAACGAACATCTTTTGAAGCATCTTTGCGGAGACTGCGGTACCATACATAGAATTCCTAGTATCTCAAAGGTCAAACAATCTCAAAGGATATGTGCAACTTCAATAGTTCCTTGGAATTTTAAACAGCTAGGAAAGAATGGTAACAAAAAATTTGACAAACTAGTTTGTTATTCTTATTTAGATTCCTGAATTGAATGGTTTTATTTTCAATTCAAACTTTTATTATGCTGGAAGGAAAATAAGATAATGTTGGGAAATTATTTTTTTCCAAAAAAGAGATATTGTTGAGTTATTGTTCATTCCTTTTCCTTTGAGTTTAATACACCTAAAACATGCTAACATATAAGGAAGAGAATAATAATATCATTGCCTGCAACATCTGATTAGAATAAGGACTTATATATGATACTCGCATTTAGCAGGTAAAGAAATCTTGTTCTTGATTTGTAATGCTGTAAAATAAGAAACTTTAATGACTTCAAAATATTTCTAAATTTGGAAAAATTCTTCTCAATTTTTAGGTGATGGGACGAATACATGCAATTCTATATGATGGGACGGTGCTCACTGATATTGCGGTATGCATTGGTCATGCTGGATTCTTCAATTTTTGTTGTATTATATGAAGTTATGAACTAATAAGGAGGGATTTTGTTTATTGCAAAATAAAACACAATATGAGACAAATAGAAGATTGAAGAGAGATGGTGAATTTCATTGAATGTATGCGTTGTGATGATACACTTTTTTTTTAATATTGAAATGGTGCATCATATCTCAACAGAATGAAATATTTACAGTCAAATATCTATACAAAGAGGAAAGAAAATTGTACAGCGGTATATTCAATGAAGATACACTTTTATGTATGAGACAAATAGAAGATTGAAGATAGATGGCGAATCTTCAGTTGTGTTGCCTTCAATATTGGATCCTAATCAACTCCAACATTCACTTTCATGAAAATTGATCTAATATACTTATTAATGCTCTTGGTTGTCAATTAATATGCCTACAAATTATTAATTATTACATTTATAAGCTCAAACTCAGTAAACTATTGAGGATAATTATTTTCGACAAGAATGAATTGAAAGTTGATATTCCTACAATATTATCTCCTGTGGTCTGACTTCCTAATTCTTTTGTATTTCTTCCTTTTTAACAAGGGATTTTAGATTGCCAACATGCTCCCTTCTTATCCCCCTAGTTATGTTGAACTGCTATTTGGCAAACTACGATATACTGGTTGAGTTTGGAGGTAAGTAATTTCATGATCTTTACAGGGAGAAGAATTGAGTGCTAGTTTTGCACATGCAAGGGTGCCCTGAAGTTTTTCCTAACTTCCATCAGCTCCTGATAGCATACAGAAGCCTAGCTATACTCAACTTCATCCTGAACGTCCACTCAAGATGCAATCATCTAGTTTTTAAAATTGGACTCCTTGGTTGCTGCTTTCTTTACTTCTTTTCTGTCTGCTTGAGTGCGCAACTGATTTCTTTGTTGCCCCCTAGTTACTGTTGTAGTCTCTTCTTTGTCATTATCATTTCCACTCTATAGCAACACTATGTGTTTAGTAGTTGTACATTTCTACCCATCCCACTTTTCTATCTCTCCTGGTTACGACAGGGACTGAAATCAAGGCCAGTTCCACTTGAGAAAGACAATTTTTTTAAGTTTCTTATATAATTGAATATTCTTTCATTTTTTTCTATCCATTCTAGCTGAACTCTTTGTTTGGATGTTAACATCAGTAGTCTAGGCGTAGTAATCAGTTATTATGAGAAAATATGTATGAAAGTTTCATATAGTTTTATTAAGTTGAAAAAGTGAGACATGCATGAGGAGCATGTTATCCATCAAAAAAGGAATATTTAATCTGAATATGTGGTATACAAGGAATCTGCATGTATAAGTAGGTAGGATTGCTCATCATTCCTATGAATATTTTCTTTGTAATAATTATAATTTCAAATATGAATGAAATTTGTGTCGAGAGTTTCCAACTAGAAACTTTTCCACTCTTTTTGCATTGATGTATTTTTTTTCCATGGTGAAGCTTATGGGTTCAAGTTTTTCATGGTATCAGAGATTATCAGTTTGTCACACGAAAGATCTTGTATCTTTGGTTTGAGCGAACTACCAAGTTTTTTTGATTGCATGGATTTTGTCAAAGTATCAACAAGACTAGTTAAAACATAGTCCATTGATCCAACTCTTTGTTGCGTTATAGGTATTGACTAGCAGCAGTGATTTCTCATAGAAGGGCAAATGAACTACAAGATTTATGATTGCATGGATTCTGCCGAAGTATCAACAAGTCTAGTCAAAACCTAGACGATTGATCCAAGTCTTTGTTGCTCTATAGGTATTGCATAGCAGCAGTGATTTCTTATAGAAGGGCAAAGTGTTATTCCTTTGTGATTGGTGTGCCATTCAATTCCCTATAGTTGCTTCATTCTTCTCTCTAATAATAAGTTGAAGTTTTTTTGGAAAAGCTTTTGGTCATTGTTTGTTTTTGGCACAACAATAGTTGCATGTTCATCAACACACGTCTAAAACTTGTTGATCAATATTTTTGTAAGACAAATGGTTGCATGCTGATACATGCATATTTATAACACTTCCATGTCAACGCATGCACATTTATGATGGTTGCATATTGGTTCCTGATGGACCTGTGTCTAATTAGACCACACTTGTGGTATTGTCGCTTTTGGAACCTTTTTTTGCGATATACTACTAAACCTTACTACCAACTTGAAGAGTATACAGAGCCTGATCTCTTGCCTAAAGTGGTTTGTATTTTGTGTGTTTTAAGGAAGTTGTCCTTCAACTTGGTATGCATTCTAGTTAATTGCTCTATTGATTGGTTGCTTTGTCATGCTTCTGTTGCTAGTGTGGAGTGAATGGCATTGGAAACTTGTAGGGTTCCAACCGTTGAAAGCCATAACAAATCTCAAAGGGTAAACATTCAGTGGAAACAAGAGCTTCCTTGTTTTAGTTATGTTGTATTTGCATGAAGGTATTTATTCCATTTCTTGTTGGGTTGATGGTATAGTTGTAGAGCATGGACAAGGGTTTGGGTCAACAATTTTCTTTGACTGGTATAGTCTTTAATTGATGGAAGTTAAACACTTTCATTGGCATCGTTATCGGCCATGAACTAAGAGGCTGAAATGTAACGGTTACAATTCAACTTAACAAAAATATCTTGGGAAACTTAGTCACTCTTTCATCCCATGATAAAGCTAAGTCTCTTTTTAAAAAAGCTAAGTAAAAATTAAAGTCAAGGCAGACTTACAGAATGAGAGTTATACCATAAAAAATTGATAGATTTCCAGCAATATATAATAGATGACTGTATTTTCTTACCCATTCGGGATCATAGATGACCGTTAATTTCAAGAGGATGTCTAGAAACCCTATTTTAGGGCCTCATATATTTTCAAGATGTCATTAAAATGGATGCCTTGTAGTAGGAAATTAAGAGCATTTATTCCAATAAACACATCTCAACCTCTTCTCATTTTTATTATACATCATTTGCAAAATAGCTTTGAAGAAACCTATAGTTATATCAAGGATCAATAACAAACAAGCCCTTCTTAAAAGATTGTCTTTTTTGAGGATCAATAAGAGTCGCACTTCCCCTAGTAAATGATGCAGATTAGAGGATAAATTCACGTTGACTACCCTTATTGGGAAGTGTATCAATGTAGAAAACTCAGGAGAGGAGGCTAGTGGAATATGATATAACTGGTTGGAGTTTCAAATTAGTGAGAGCTAAAGTCCTTAAAGAAAGATAGCGATGTATGTTGGGGGATGCCTATCTATGAAAGGTTTGCTGATGGTCAGACTATGGTCAGGAACAGGTCATAAACTATAAAAAGATAACATAAATGAAAAATAAAAGAAATAATCCAGCATAAGAAAAAGACAAAAACAGTTCAGCATAAGAAAAAGATAAAAAACAGTTGAACAAAAGAAAAGAACTAGAAAACAGTGCAGCATAAAGAAAGGACAAAAGCTGAAGCCCAACCTAAAATAAAGTTCAAAAGGAAAGGTTGGAAGCTCAACCAACACCAAGGTTCATTAAGAGCACATATGCTCAAATGTATTGGTGTAATATCCCCTTCCCAGGCGAAGACCCTTAGCCTATTTTGTCTTCCCGACGGCTAAGGAGAAATTAAAAGGGAGACTTAAGCTCTATTATTTTATTATAATGTGCGAAAAAAAAAATAGAACATTTTAAAAAGCACATATAATAAATTAATGGACTTAATATTAAAATAGACATAGAAAAGTGAAGAAAGGATAAAGACACTTATAAAAATTGTAATTCGTATGGAAAAGTGCGACTAGCCTGGGGGCAAATATTAATGTTAAAAAAGGGCAACATAGAAAGGAAACTCATGGGCCAATTAATTATTCCTAGACAAATGCGACTTGCTCTAGAGAAAGGAATTGGAGGGAAAGTTGGCATTTAATGTTGAAAGTGTTGGTTGGGCATAGAAAGTGGCCATTTGGGTCACTTCTTCCTTTATAAGGGCAAGTCGACTTGTAGTAGAGGCATGCTATGTTTATCAAAAGAATTTTTGAAATTACTTGTGTAAGCTGAGTATTTGCAGCTGTAACTTCTGAGGATGAAAACGCTCGAGAAGGTGGAAGGAAGAATGAAAACTCTTCCTTTGGTCTCATCTTTTTTTGTTGAAGACTCAGGATAAAATCTGATTATTGAATCATTTTTTTATACCAGCTGGAGCGACCCAGTGTGGGCTGTTTTTGCAGTGTTTAAGGAGATAGAAAAATCAGTTTTTACATCTGCTGTTGGGAGCTCATCTTCAGAAATTTTATTCTACTATTTTAGAACATTTTGTGGGGTTCCAAACCCTCTTTCCACAGCTGTAATCACAGGTCAGATCTGCAGCTTTCTATTAATAAAAATCAGAATTTTGGATGCTCAGTTTGGTGTACATTCTCTCGCATTATATTCAGAAATTTTGTTACTGCTATAAAATCAGATTTAGGTAGTGTTTGGGCATCAATTATTGCACTTCCTTCTTGGGTGCAAGTCGCATTTCCCCATAATTAATTCAGGACTGCATTGGATAAATTAAATGTGCCAAAGTGTGGTAACAATCTTTCATTGAAGGGGCAGATTTTTATATGTTTATTTGAAGACCCTAGTCGCCATTTCTAGAGGAAATTGCGGACCTGCAGATTTGGTTGAGCCTATCTTTTATTAATTTGTATTTTGAGTGTTGGGTTTGCCTAAAATCCATTTGGGGTCAAAATTGTCCATTTGGGGACATTACAATTGGAGGGGGATAACGGAAGTTGCAATAGCAAGATAAGCATTCCATGGCAAGTGTGAACCATAGTACATAGAAGGAGAGGCATGGGTTGATACCATAGAGGAGTTGCACTTGTATCTCCCTCCATTAGAGATATGTCAACTTTGTGATTGTATTGAGCTCAGTACCAAGCCCAAGGGGAAGCCATTTCCATGCTGGAGTTTTCCGACGCTGGATTTCTACATGATAGATCCTTGTGTTGTATGTACTCTTTATATGGGTGTGTGTGGAGGTACTTTTGATATTATTCTAACTGAAAAGCTGAAATAATTTGTTTTTTGCATGGGACAACACTTAAAGCATGTGCACTTAAAATAATGGCTGTAATGTAATTTTTGTGGGTGTGCTAAAGATGTACGAGCATGTTCACTCATTCTAATTCCACATGACGGATGTACGGGATGGCTACTTCTTGTATCTTATATCTTGTATTTTAATTCGTATGTTAAATTCCAGTAGGAAATTCACCGATGAGGCAACATGGATTATCTTTTTCTTCATATATTGATATTTAGGTCTACAACAAAAGCATGTCCATTACTGCATATGCAAAAGGATAATAAAAAAGGAGCACCAATCACAAAATAAGGCCATAAAAGGGACAACTACCAAATAAGAAACATTGATTATCTTTTAAATTTGCAGCGAGCATAGTCTTAGAGTAGCAAGTTCTTGTGGCTCATGGGGGGTTTCTCTATCAAATTGGGGTTTGTGTGTAATAGCAAGTTTGCATCATCTGTTTTCAATACTATTGCATAAATTTGTGGTTACATAGATTATCTGTGACCAAGTCATTGAAGAGAGAGAGGTTAGAAGACCGTCCAACACTTGGAAAAGGAGAAATAAGAACCTCCAAGGTAAATAAGGGTTTGGCCAGAAACCCTAAGATTCAAATCTGAAAATACACCAACACCAAACTGAAAATAATCTAATTTTTTAACAGCAGATCCAATAATATTAAAAAACCTAGCAGCGAATTGGAAATTGCACTTTTAGGGTATCAAAATCAGCTTAGAACATTAATTAGTATCCCGTCTAGGGAAGTGAACTATACCAACACTTAGGAATAGTTGTTCACATGCAATATGGACTGAAAATTAATCATAGAAATATCTCAAATACTCAATAAAATCTAAAAGATGAAATCTGGAGCAAATATGTATTTATAATTTTTTTTTAATTGCAAATATAGCTGAAACTTCTAAAATTCATAACTCCATCAATACTTGGAGTTTCAACATTAACCAATGCTCAAAATGATATTGAAGAGACCAGCTATCCAATGAAAGTGAAATAAGATTTTTCCAACCATGGAAACCCCCACAAAACTGATCCATAACTTCCTAGGTGGGTTGCCCCAAAGAAGGAAGGTTGCCAACACCCTAGAAAATGCCCTAGTTGAAGTAGAAGTGCCCTATGCACGGATGAATACCTTGCTTTTATGAAATCTGCCAATTAAGTCTATTTGTGACTCCCGTATGAAGCCACCAATGCAACAAATGAGGGTTTTCGTTCCCAAGTGTTGTGACTATTGAGGGTTTTCATCCCCAATAGGATCCAATGAGGGTTTCATCCTCAAAGGAGAGCCACACTAAAGGTTTTTCGTCTTCAGTGGAGAGTAGGGCACACCATGCACAACCCAAGATATTGATTTTTGAAATAAACATTCATAACCTTCCTCAGGCCGTTCGATGGGCCTGTTATATCCTGCAGTGTTTAAGGAGCCATAGAGTCATCAGGGTGACTTTTACATCTGTTGTTGGGAGCTCATCTTCAGATATTTATTCTAATATTTTCAGAACATTTTGTGGGGTTCCAAACTCTTTTTCCACAGCTGTAATCACAGGCAGATCTGCAGCTTTCTATCAATAAAAATCAGACTTTTGGATGAAAACAGTTTGGTGTAACCCATTCATACTTGCATTATCTTCAAAAATCCTTATTGGCCACGTTAAGAAAAATGGCAAGAATTAGGCTGTCATTTGGAGCTAATTCGAAAAGGGGACATTATTGCACTTCCCTTCTACGATTCAAGTCGCATTTTCCCCTAATTATTTCAGATCTGCATAACAAAGATTAAATATATATTTTTATAAGTTGCTTTGGTGTTGGACAACTGTTTTCCTAGATTTAATCCAAGTGTGGGTCAAAGTGATCTAATTTGGTTTTGCCCTTGGGCTTAGGGTTTTGCAGGGAAATGTTAGGATTGGTCGAAATATGCTTATATAGACCTTCTATAGTCAACGACATGTCATTGGAACCATGATGGTTGTGAGGGATCTTTGTGGCAGGCTGCAACTCTTCTAAGACCATGTGCGGTTTGATATGTGGAAAAAGGAAAGAAGAGCTAAGGGAATGGGATTGTTTGTTTCTTGATTAACTTGAGTGTTAAAATGTAATGTCCCCAAATGGGACACTTTGAACCCCTAGTGGATTTCAGGAAAACCCAAAACCCTTGACCCAATTTATAAGAGATGTAACAATTGTTATATGCAACTCAAAAATTAATAGGAGAAAATGTGACTTGTACTTTAGAAGGAAAGTGCAATATAAGATACTTAAACAAGCCTATTTCTGATTTTATAACAATAATTTTTCTGCGGACAATGTAAGAGAAATGTACCCAAAAATGAGCTCCAAAGATTTGATTTTTATTTAATATAAAACTGCAGATCTGATCTGAAAGTACAGCGGTGGAATGAGGGTTTGGACCCCAACGAAATGCTCCAAAATTTGTAGAATAAATATCTGAAGGTAAGCTCCAAACAGTAGATGCCAAAACTGATTTCTATATCCTTTATCAATGCAAAAACAATCTTTAACTGGTTCGATCTAGCCTAATAATATATTATACTTCAACAAGCAGATCTCTCTTGAATAATCACACAAATTAGATGTAACCAAAAGGAAGAGTTTTCGTTCTTCCTTCAATTTCTCATGAGGGTTTTCGTCCTCAGAGAAGGCAGCTACAAACATTCAGCTCACAAGTAATTTCCATAATTTTTAGATGATCATAGAATGCCTCCTATACAAGTTGACTTGCCCTTTTTAAAGAAAGAAGTGACCCAAATGGTCACTTTCTATGACCAACCAGCTCTTTCATCATTAAATGCTTTCTTCCCTCCAAAAAGCCTTCCTAATGCAAGTTGCATTTTCTAGAGGGGATAATTTTGGCCCATAAGAAATTTGCTTTTTTTTTTTCCATTTTCTATAGCTCCCTAAGCTAGCCGCACTTTCCCTTTAAAATTACATTGTTAATAAGTGCCTTTCCCTTGTTTACTTTTTTTACGTTTAATTTATCATTAAGTCTGTAATATCCCACTTCCGGGATCAATAGAAAATATGCAAATCAACAACCTCTTCAATACTTCAATAGAAAAATTGTAATCAAATCCCCTTGAACCGGTTGAGTAGATGACTCAATAAACCCAAATAATAGGGGTTTAATGGCCTCTATCACAACTCACACAGACAATCCTTAGATGAGCTTCAATATAATCAGATCTCAAAATGCCCCAAAAGACATGCAACTAGTAGACGCCAAAGTTAGAATATAACTGCTGCAAAAGCTATGTACTCAGGTTACAAATCATTACAAAAATGATGATGAACAAACATACCGCGAACTCAGATCTATTCATTATACAGTTCGCTGTTATAGAGCTCCAAAGATATCATTAAACCAGGCTTTAAACAAGTCTCCACAAATCAGCAACAAACAGCCATCTAGAACACCTTGAAAGGAACTCAAAATTATTAATATTAGGCCCCAAACAGCTACACTTAGATCGCTGATCTTTGAAGGACTCAAATCATAAACGAGTTTGTGCCAGATTCCAGTCGCTAAACACAGAATTACATAGACTCTCAACTGAGTAATGAATATATAGGAAATCGCTGCTAGTAGACCAGCAAAAGTATTTAAATAGGGTCGCTGAGTTTAGTAAAGAACAGCCGCTCCTTTACACTCCAAAATCAGACTACAATGTCATCAAATACTTTCATTGTTGTGCCCTGAAAGAGATCGCTGCAACAGGTGTATAGTATCATGCACAAGATAGTCAAACTATTCCAAAAGTGCCACGAATCAGTTATTAAAACAACTATGCAATCGCTGGTTATCTTAGACCTCCAAAAAATGCATTCAAATAGATTTACGATAAGTCGCTGGAGCTAATAAATCAAAGTCAATCCATTTGTTGGCAAATAAGCTTCCAAACATGCATTAGAATATTCATAAATTTAGCCAAAGAAGTCGCTGTAAAAAGAAGACACTATCATGCAACCAGCTGATCGATTCACATCAAAGAATGCTCTAAAAACAGTCCACAAACATCATGGAAGAAGTCGCCTAGGGTTTGAGAGGTAGATCATACACCAAATCGACTTTGCAAAAGCACTCACAAAACTTCAACTGCTACAGTGACGCTACTATAGTGATGTCGCTACAGTAAAACATGCAGATTTCAATAGTAAACTTCATCTAAAACTTTGCCAAAGCAAAGGACTATGGATCTCACAATTAAATACTTCAACTTGAATCTCAAAACCAGCTCAATACAACCTCCCACGCAAGAGAGAGAGAGAGAGAGAGAAAGCATCAATGGGCATGCATCCCAACTCCAAGCATGGAGCATCAAAATAAGTTCATCATAACATAATAATAATAATGATTCTAGCACTCCTTTTATAAGCAAGGAGGCACAAAATTCAAAATCCCTAGGAGAGGGAAATTATTAAATAAAAGTAGTTTGTTTTCCCTAGGTGTGGCGTCCCCTTTTCAAAGGGTGATTTTATCAATAAAAGCCACCTAAAATATTTATTTAATTAATTCCCCATTTAATTTTTATATTTTGGGAATTAAATTAAATAATCTTCATAATTAAATAATTAAATAATTATTGCTCCAGGCAATAATATTTAATTATTTAATAAAAATGTTCCCCTTGCACATCCCGAAGCCCACGGGGACGTATAGGCTAAGGGTCTTTAGAAATGGGGACATTACAGAGTCCTTAATAATTTATTATAAGTGCTTTTTATAATGTTTTATTTTATTTTTGCACGTAATAATATAATATTAGAACTTAAGTCTCCCTTTTAAAATTCTCCTTAGCCGTCGGGAAGACAAAATAGGCTAAGGTCTTCGTCATGACTATCCTAGGAAGTGGGACATTTCATAAAATTGGCCCACTCGAGCAATGAAAGGTTGTCTTGAGTCTGAACATGGCTAGAGAAGGGGCCTCTTGTCACTTGTCATAGGCGGGGGGGGGGGGGGGGGATGGGTTGTATAAACACTGACATAATAAAAATGGGGGGAGATAAGAATGAATGAAATAAAATGGATAACACGAAGGACTATCCTTCATGTTGGGTTTACAAAATGTGTATGGAAGGAAGGTGACACACTTGCCTTGGCAATCGATTTCTTAGGGTCATGTTAAGATAGTTGAGGGAAGGATTGATGATATGAACAACATAGACAATCGGGGGAGGATTTATCAACTAATTCAACCTGCTTAACCAAATCAACTGATTCATCCTGCTCAACCAAATACTCCTTGCTAATTTCATAATGCATGTGTGAGTGGGGCAAGTTAAGGAGTTATAAATCCCATTGGTAGCTAGATTCTTGGAAAACTAGATATCACAACTCTTGATCAATGTTACTTTCTTGAAAGGGGCAAAAGTCGGGCTAGATACTCTAAGAATTTGACCCACTCGATTGGGCTGAGCTTGTCCAGAAAATGTCATCCACAAAATGAATGAGAAGGATGAGGCTTTTCCCTGAGGAAGAGAAAAAAAACTCAAGGATTGGCTCAGTTGACTTAGTGGTATATTGGCTCGACCCTATGATCTTCAAAAAGTTGGGTATGTTTTTCAAGGACTGTAAATTGAGTAATGATTTGAGGAGAGAGAGGAGTCGAGTGAAATACCATAAGCTGGCGCTCTTGGTCAATGCTAGTTTGAGCAAAGATTGGCAGATTGGGGACAACAACATGAGTAAAAGCTCCTGTTCTATAGGGTTGGACTTGGCCTACTAGCATCATCAAATGATGAAAGGTGTGCTAGGTAAGGTGAAACAAGTGAACAGGGAAGCGACGTAGCCAAGGCAAGGACTAAACTAGCTTAGGCCTATGACAAACAATTTTAAAACGACCAACCGAAATTAATGTGAAGTGGAAAGCATACTAACTAATAAGCAAATAAACAAGTTGCAAGTATAGAGATCAAATTACTCTTTTACACCAAAAGGAAGTGTTCTGTAATCTATTTGTAATGAAAGGAGGCCAAACCATCTTTTTTGTAATTTGTATGGCATACGAGACTGCTAAAAACACACCAAGACTGAAACTAACACTGAAGAGAATTGAAATACGGCTGCAAATGATCACTAAACAAAGGCAACTGCTGCAAATGAAAGCTTAAATGCATAGATAACAAGGTAAATACTAGTAACAATGGACAATGGTTTAAGATGAATGGGCAAACTGAAACTAAAAATTAGAGGGCTGGAAACTGAACTTGAAGGATTGAAAACAGTGATATAAACCATACAAATGATTAGCTTCAGCACGCTTGTGAGCAATGATAACAATGGGCACTTACTCAAATGAGATTGTTACTCAACGATGACTATGAATGAGGTGAACAAAATAAGCAACTGCACAAAGACTTTTGCAAATTAGCTGGCATAAGATTTTGTGGGATTTGTGAAGAGTATGAGTTAACAACTATTGGAGGAGTCTTATCTGAACTTCTAAAAATCCTTTGATGTGGCTGGCCATTAAGCCAATACAAAACTGAGAACAAACTATAACATCTAACATATGAATTTTCAGTGATTTTAATTCATTTCTAAGCATTAAACATCACTAATGGAATGGAAACTATTTTGAATAAAATAAGAAATCGAAACATCTGACCTGTGAAGCGTAATATTACAAACTGGAAGAACAATGTGTATGTGTAGAACTTTGCCTTCAGGCTGCAACCTCCAAATAATGATGCTCATATGATCCATGGGATTTGTTAGGCAAGAGGGAGAACAACTGGAACTGAAATGAAGCTAATTGAAGGGAAAAACAATAGGTTGTGGCTAGAGACGTAGTATCCCCTTTTGGAATATTATCCAAATATGCAAATTAATTCGTTGAATTGACTCTAGAAGGACTAAACCCTCCTAGTTTGACCTCAAATAATCCAATTTTAGCTTCAATACAACCCAAAAAGGGGTTGAAATGAGCCAAGGTGGTGGATTAGATGGGAGAACCACTTAAGAAATTAATCACTTCAAATCTGAAATTAATTGTAGCAGTGAATTAATTAAAAATGCACCATAACAGCTGAAACTTAGAAAATTCATAACTTGCTCAATATTCCATATTTTGTCCTCAAATAAAATCCATAATTTTCTATAACTCAAGGGCTTTCCAACGAGCTACCAATCTGGATTTTTAAACCATTGTAACCCTTCAAAACCAGCCCTGAAAATCCCAAACCCAGTCGCTAGGGCTAGAATAAAATCAATAAAAATATTTCAGCCTTTCCACAAACTTCCAAACACTCCAAAAATCACTCCCTTTGCTCAGAAATAATTTACAGACAAATCAGATTTCTAAATCTGATCATACACAACTGAAAACAATTATTAATAAAACCCCAATCTGCTACAATCTTTAAAAATTCATATCTTCCTCCAAAGTACTCCGATTTGGGCAAATGAGACATGCCCGGACTCGGAAAAATACAAGGAACAAGATGAACCAAACCATATTATAACAGCAATAGTTAAACTCCCAAAATAGTCAAAATAGCAAGTCGCCTAGGGCAAAATAAATTGTTGTTTGCACATAAATTAATTCCAGCACTTGCATTACTCTTAAAACCCTCAAATATGGTCACACATACTCACAAAAATTATGCTAAATCAGATCAGATTGCAGATCTAGCTCAAAAGACTCTAAAACATGCCAAACAACCTCCCATGCAAGTCGCTTTAGCTCTAGTAAAAGCAAGAGGGAATCATGAACCAAGTCGCCAATCCTATAATGGAGAAACAATGCATAACACACACTTCAAAAGGAGCACAATAGAGAGAACAATGGAATCTTCAATATTCTTCAATAATGGATCCAAATGAGAGAGTACAATGCAAGAACTAGGGCATACATCCCATGGTCATACTCCAAGCATGGAGAGAAATCAAATGATCAATCAACATACTCATCCAAGGAAATGCGACCCCTTCTTATAGAATAAGAGGTTCAAATGCCAATGTTTTAAACATTTAATGTTTTCCCTCTAAATAAAAAATATTTGATAAACCACTACATGTGCACTTTATTTAATTTCTTAATTTAATAGTAAGAAATTCCTATCCTATGTGCACATTCTAAACTACCTAGAACTTCCCACTTGTTGCGCTAGACACACCAAGGGGTTACAATGCTTAATAAAAAGAGTAAATCGATTAGGTAGTAATGTCTCTAAAAAGGGGGACATTACAATCCTCGGCCTCTCAAAGATTGCTTGTGGGTCAAGCAATAGGGATTCTCATATCTTCCATGTGTCATGTACCAAATGAAGGAGATGTGAGGTGGTGCCTCCAAAGTCTCGAACCGGTGCAACGGTCAAATGCCCAAGCATGGGGAAGAACTTGTTTGCTTCCCTCGTGACAATCCAAGTATGCATGTGATCAACTACAATGTAGTAGCTCCAAGTGGTAGTGTCTTCATCATAAAGTGTGGGGGCCAAGGGTAGAATGAGCTTACTTGGCTAAGCTCTCTCGTGACCCATTCAATGATAAATTTTCGTGAAAAGTGGAAGAACAACAACTGCTTCTTACGCATCTTTATTCCTGCACATGGGAACAAATGTGTTAGAAAAACTAGTGTTAAAAAACATTCTTCTTTCTTCTTTTTGGTATCTCCATGGCTTGGATGGTACCCAACTTTCTTCCATGCATGGGCTGCCCCCACAAACTGCTATGCAGTCCCATACTCTATTGCAGTCATGCCATTTATCATCAAAAATCAGACTTGAAAACCCTTCCCAATCAATCATGCATGAATTATAAACAAACACCCATAACCACATCATCATGTGAACATCAAAAATCTGAACTGTAAAAGGAATTAAGGGGATGATCATGACAATGTTCATATACCAAAATGATGGGGCAGCAGTTAGTGGTTCCATGTCATCATCCCAATATCAATTACCTGTGTGTTGGGCAACAATTTTAGAAGGTATATCAAACTGAAAATATGGAATACAACATATTCCCATCTTGCATGGGAAACAACTCCAACAATACATATTCACTTTTCTTGTCATTTTCTAGCAAGTACTCAATGTGCACCTGTTTTTTCTTGCTTGGGCCAGCAAGATGACATCTCCCTTGTTTATATTCCAAGATAAACTCTATGCTCCCAATACTTCCTTCAAAAGCTAGAAGTTGTAAATTATCATGGCATAGGGAAAATAGAAGATTTGATCCCAATGTGCAAGACATCAAAACATTCATGTGAAGAAATGACATACCCCTCATGATGATAGAATCCATGTCTGTATCCTTATGCCATCTCCCAATCTCATTTGCATGTAAAATGATAGGCAACAATATGATTGAGCTTTACCTTATCACTTACCAAATCATTTAGAAGGTCACTTCTCCCATGCTTGGCTGCCCCTATTTCTTCTTCCTTAGCTGCCATAAGAATCATAGAATATGGATCATGTGAAGACCTTATACCATGGCCCTTATTCTCCTTCAAACTCTTTGTAGAAGCCCCAAAATTTGTAGCCATGCAAGCAATGTCAACAAGATCCATCCCACATATTTCCTTTACCAAATTTTCCTTTGACAACACAAGAATCAAATGTCCAAGTGACAGTCCATCATGTACAAATTTCATAACAGCAAGATAAAGTGCATGAAATGACTTTAAATGGGCCTCAATACTGTCTATGACAGCTCATGATCTTTCAGAAGATTGAAGAAGTGACTTCATATAGATTTTATGAAATTAAGAAACCATTCAATGACAGAGGATGAAAATATGCAACTTGTATCACCTAACCACGTGGACAGTAAAAACCCATAGTTTTGAAGTGGATGGCTATCTATCTTCATATGATTGAAATTTGAACCATGCTCAATCCACAAGAGTTGAAATTTCCAAGATATAACTGTTGTATCAAAACTGAAAGTGAAAATCTTACCATGTAATATGAGGTCCATGTAATTCCCTTATTTTGGAAGGCCTTCATAATTACCACTTGTGCCTTGAGCTCCCCAAAGTGAATGGCTACCCTCATATTGTTTTTCCCATTGGTGAGAAGAAACAAGAGAGTCAACAAGACTGAGACACATCTTTCTTCAAAGCACTACCGAGCTTCCCATGTTCATCAACAACTTCATCATTCTTATTAGCCAAATCAGATTCTGAATAATCCATTACCTTAGTATCTGATTTTTCTGTGCCTTCACATTTGGTGCAAGTATTAGATACAAAAAGCTCATTATTATGCATCAAAGAACTCATACCTAGAGGATCCATTCCCATATCCTTTTCTGAAGACTTGGCTGCCATATATGTCTTCGTCTTGATTTGATTCATGACACCTTTTGCCAAGGTGTGAGAAATGCATGATGCCTCCTGTCTCAATTCTTCCTTAAGCACATTCAACAAATCTTGAGGAACATCATCATATTCATCTATCACCGTAGACATGATACTTTGTATTGCAACCATTACCTTTTCTGAACGATTATCCTGTATGACCCCAAAGAATACCTCGAACATATGAAGGATGAGATCATTACAACCAAGATCTAACATCAATACACAAGATCTTACCTTTGCCATAGTTTCCAGAATTTTTACCCTCTTGCTGTAATAAGGGCTTGTGACGTTCCAAAGGCCTTGAAAACTTCCGACCATGTGTTCGAAAATGTCTCTCATGATATCATCATTATAGGGCAGATTAGGGGCTGTGACCCTTGTGACTTCAGCAATGCAAGTAACAACCATAATTTTCACTCTCACATCTTCATGCCAAAAGATCCTAGGCTTAATCAACTGAAACATCAATGGCTGAATCATATACTTATCTGATTGTTCGACCATGGCCAAACAATTTGTTGTTTCCTCCAAGTCCTTAAGCAAGGCATCCTCAGAATGATGCGGATGCTTTAGCTTCTTCCCAACCCTGATGATAGGGTTTCTTTCAAACCACCTTCACTCATTAACTCCATGGTTTCACTCTGCCTCTTATCTCTGCATACAAATATGAAAATACAAATCCTACATTCACAAATGACCCACACGAATAGAGAAAGGAAGCTCTGATACCACTGTAATGTCCCCTTTTGATCACTTTAGAAATTATTACAAATCTGATGCAAAAATTTCGTTTATTCGACTCAAATCTACTGGAGAATATTTGAAAATAATTCAATCTTTGCTTCAGGATGAACCCAAATGAGCTGAAATTTTGGAGTGAGCCAATGGACCACAAAAAATGTGAAGAACCATCAAAAATCAGATTTCACTGCAAACCAAACCCTAATTGCACAGTAATTAATCTTCACAAAAGGGCTTCACAAACACTCCAAAAATTAACCTGAAAACATCTTCTCCTTATTTCTCAGAACACTAAATTTCTACAAATCAAATCCCCTATCTAAATCCCTAAACAACAGCTGAAAACAATATTAAATCAAAAGGGTTTTCAGTCAACTGGAAATCTTCTAAAAATTCATATCTTAACTCAAAACTGACCCCGAATTGGGCAAAATGAATATCTGTAAGAAGTCGGAATAAATACAAGGGATTTCCAAAGATAACCAAACCACCATTCTAAACCGTAGCTAAACCATAGCCAAAATAGTCCTAAAAAATCGCAAGTTTCCCTAGGGCTTTAATAATATTTCCCTAAATATAATTCCAACAAGTCTTTTCCTAGCCTTAAATACCCAAAATATTACATTGTATTTTGCTCTTGAATTTTTAATTTATGCAATAACACATCAGATTGCAGATTTATCATATGTGTACTCTAAAACATAATCAAAATCATCACCAACCCATGTCGAAGCATCTAGTAAAAGCAATATCTTGCAACAATAATAGAATAATCCTAGTCAATGGAGAAACAAATGCATTTTCACACGTCGGGTAAACTTCAAAAGGAGCAAATCTTCGTCCAAGAATAATGGAAATCTTCAATTAAATAATGGAACTTCCAAATGAAGAGAGACAATGCAAGAACTAGGGCATACATCCCATGGGCATACATCCCAAGTACTCCAAGCAACGAGTGAAATCAAATGATCAATCAAACATGCTCTATCCAAGGAAATGTGACCCCTTCTTATAGAATAAGAGGTGCAAAATACCAATGTTTTAAACATTTAATGTTTTCCCTCTAAATAAAAAGTATTTAATAAACTACTACATGTGCACTTTATTTAATTTCTTAATTTAATATTAAGAAATTCCTGTCCTATGTGCACATTCTAAACTACCTAGAACTTCCCACTTGTTGCGCTAGACACACCAAGGGGTTACAATGTTTAATAAAAAGAGTGAATCAATTAGGTAGTAATGTCTCTAAAAAAGGGGGACATTACAAGTGATCACTATATGTAGAGTATGTGCTGTAATACAAGATTTTACCGATGGATTTGAAGCAAAGAGTGAGTGTATTTATTGATTTGAGGAGCAATGGAGGGTCGCTGGGTGAGAATGAAGAGGTCCTAGAAGGTATTCAAAGTGCTAGGAGACCAAAAACACGTCATTTCCATTTCCTACTTGTCAATCTGCCTGTAAATGAATTGGTTTCTGAAGTGCCAATATCAGCAAACCATTGGTTATGCAACCACCATGGCTGTATGTGGAACCACCCCATTGGTTATGTGATCGCCACAATGGTTTCACAACCTTCACAAGAATGAT